>CM077149.1:26813715-27364370 GCA_039583875.1 Platanthera guangdongensis
CCTTAGAACCCAAAGAATTCTTGGGTCCTTGGTACTGGTTAGTTTGCTTCCTAACAAAGCTACCTGCAGGTTTTCCAACAGGCAGTTTGCTACTCACTTTGGCACTAGCATTGTGCCAACAGTCCATTGCAAAGTGGCCTACCTTGCCACAGCACCAACACTCAAACTTATTGTACCTTTGCTTAGGTACTGTCTTTGCTGTTTTATCTACAGCTGACTTGTTGAGAGTTGGGGCTTTGCCCTTGGACTTGGACTTGGACTGAATAGTTCTAGCAGGTTTTGAAAACCCCAGTCCAGCTTTACCTTTTTCATGAATAAATTCATCAATTAAGGGTAGAACTGACTTAGGTTTAGAAAACCTAGCAACTAAGTCTTTCTCCTTCTGAAGATTAATCTCCAGACTCTTGATTTGATCATTCTTAAATGATATAGTCCCCATCTGAATCACAGTTATGTACTTCAGTCTGACTATCTCATTAGGTTTTTGATCAAACATCTTCTCATAATCAGTTGCAGCCATTTTGAGACTTGCAATCTCCTTAGCTTGACTCTTGGCCAAGGATTTGCATTTTTTAAATGCTTGCAACAAAACTTGATATTCATTTATCAACTGATGAATATCTTCTTCAGACTCAGATGCACTCTCATCATTTGATGATGATGAATCTGATTCAGAACTAGCACAAGAAATTGAACTTAAAGAACAATGTTGTACCTTACTAGGTCCTGGCTGCTCCAGGATTTTGTCACTTTCTGTCAATGCCAATAGCCCTTGGCACTGACTGTTCTCTTGTTCATATATAGAGTTCATAATCTGAATGAACTCTTCTTCTTCCTCCTCAGCAAACAGTCCTATATATGCCTCAGCATCTGACTCAGTTTCTGATGAAGAGATATCTGACAGGCTCTTATCCTTTTTGGCAACAAATGACTTTTCCTTCTTGCCCTTGAATGGAGTATTTTTCTTATCACTAGACTCCTTCCTTTTTTCTGGACAATCTGCAACAACATGTCCTTGTCTATTACAGCAATAGCATATAATTTTTGATAGTGTTGCTTTGCTAGACTTGGACTTTTTCCTGTCTTTTTTTGAAGACTTTTTATTCTGATAATAGTCTTCTTTACCCTGTGAAGTAGATGGCCTTGTCATCCATTGTTTCTTCTTTAAGAACTTCTGAAAGTGTCTTGTGAAGGCAGCAAAGTCCTCATCACTTTCACTGCTTTCAGACTTTCTGCTGCTTTCTGAATTATCTGACTCAGTTTCAGCTACTTTTGGTGGTGGAGTTGGTGACTTACCTCTATACTTTCTGGGGGCTTCTGTTTTAAAGGTCACTGTCCTTTCCTTGTGGTCACTTCTTGTAGACTTCTCCTCTTCTTTCCTCACCATTAACTGCATTTCATAGGACAGCAGTTTGCCAAACAGTGTTGGTGGATGAATTTCAGCCAACTTTGCCATTTCCCTAATGGCACAGATCTTGGTGTCCCAATCTTTTGTTAGGGACCTTAGAAACTTATCATTGAGCTCATAATTACTGAACTCTCTACCATAGGACATAAGCTCATTCACAATCCTATAGAACTTTTTATAGCATTCAGTTATGCTGTCAGATTTACCTTGTCTAAAACTTTCATATTCTTGGTTGAGCAAGGATTTTCTGTCTTGCCTCACTTCTTTAGAACCCTCCATATACACTATCAAGGTATCCCACATTTCCTTAGATGTCTTGCAGTGTATTAAATTCTGAAAAGTAGCATCATCTATAGTACTCACTATAATATTCTGAGCCCTTTTGTCCATTGTGGCTAGAACAATCTCATCCTTTGTCATTTCAGAGAAATCCTTTGGTGTTCTATGATTTGTATCTAAGACTGATACCTTCATGGGCACATAAGGCCCTTCTTTCACTGTGATATAAATCCTAGGGTCTGAGGCTTCCATAAACAGTCTCACCCTTTCCTTCCAGATACCAAAGATCTCTTTTCTACATATGGGTAGCTTCATGGATCCCAATTCCTTATGATTCTCAGTGGAACCCATGGTTCTTGAGTTTCTTGATTCTGTAATTTGACTTAGACTGAATCTGCTAACAGGATCTACTCAGACAGTTATGTCCCTTTTTGAGTAACCTGGCTCTGATACCACTTGAAAGATATTGTACCAAATCACCTAGAGGGGGGGGGGGGGGTGAATAGGTGATTAGAATCATTTTGGCTTTTTAGGCAGAATTCAACTTATAACACAGAATTAAATCTACTTTATCACAGCACACAATCAGCAATCACAGAATTCCACAAGAACACAGTAGACACACAGTTTTATTGTGGTTCCCCAAAGTTTGGGTACATCCACTTTCCCCCTTCGCCTATCTAGCAGTGTACTAGATTCGGCCAAACTCCTCCACTAGCTCAGAACCCCAAAACAGGTTCCTACAACTCAGGCCCAAGGCCCTACAACTCAGCTTCTCCACAAAGCCTACACTCAGCCACCAAGGCCTACACTCAGCCACCAAGGTCTACACTCAGCCACAATAGGCCTACACTCAGAGATTCAAGTCTCCTACACTCAGGCACTCAAGCCCTACACGCAGCCTTTATAATTACAGGCTTACAAAGACTCAGATCCCTAAGGATCCTACAAGATAATATGAATACAAAAATTGTAACTCAACAACTTAGAGAAAAGAGAGAAGAGTTGTGAGTTTCTTGATGAGTTCTTGGAAGAACTCAGCTGAAATCAATCTGACTTGGCTTTTTTCAAAGCCTTCTTGAATGTAGAACACAATAAGATTGACCTCTTCTGCAGTTGATCCTTGATCTTTACTACTTAAGATTCAGAACAAATCTGAACCCTTCTTCTCAGCCTAGTTCCAAAGGCTGACTTCTTGGATGGAGCTCTCCCTCTCCAACTACTTAGATCTTCACTTGATAGCTAGATATTCTTTGTATTACTTGATGTGTTGATCTTCTAATCAATCTGAACAACTGTTTCTGTAGACAGTGTAAGCCTATATATAGGCCTTCTTCATGGTAACCGGCTGGTCCGGTTCATAACTAATTTCTGACAACTCTGACAGGTGCAGTAGACCGGCTGGAATGGCAGCTGTCAAGTCATCCAGTCAGTTCTTGAAAATTCTGTAACTGTCTGCAAGTGTCGAGACTGTCTGTCTTTAAGTGTCGACACTTATAGACCAAGTGTCGACACAAGTTGTCTAAGTGTCGACACTAGCCTACAAGGTGTCGACACAACTCCTTGTGTTGTAGATTTTATATCTCGACATAGCTTCTTCTTCTTGTGTCGACACTGATAATGTGTGTCGACACAAGTCCTTGTACTTCAGTATTTTGCTGAATTCTTCTAAGTGTCGACACATCTCCTTTGTGTCGACACATCTTCATGTGTTGAATCTGTCAGTGTCGACACTGCTTCTTGGTGTCGACACATGTCTTCAGTGTTGATACTTGGTGAGTGTCGACACAGCTCCTTGTGTCGACACATACTTCTTCTGTTGAGACTTTTGCTGAGTGTCGACACAGCTCCTTAGTGTCGACACTTGTACTTAGAATATTCTTGAACTTTTGCCAAGTGTCGACACAGCTCCTTGTGTCGACACTTTCTTCAAGTGTTAAGTCTTCAGCTGAGTGTCGACACATTCTTTCTTGTGTCGACACTTTCTTCAAGTGTTGACTCTTCTGTTGTGTGTCGACACATTGTTCTGGGTGTCGACACTTATACTTAATCTCTGCTGACTTTTGCTGAGTGTTGACACAGCCTCCAAGTATCGACACTTTCTGATGTAGACACAGTTCTTCTAGGTGTCGACACTGATGTTAAGTGTCGACACTGCTTCACTGCACTTTACTTCATTGAGTGTCGACACAGCTCCTTGTGTCGACACTTTCTGTCTGGTGTCGACTCTGCATCCCTGGTGTCGACATAATGACTCCAAGTATCGACACTGCTTGTCTGGGTGTCGACACAAGACTTCTTAAGTGTCGACACTTTCCCTCTGGGTGTCGACACATGAACTTAGAAACTTTTTCCTCTTTCCTGCAAATACTTAACCTGCACAAGTAAACTCAAAACACATCAAATACATTTTGATGTATATCATTGAGTTGGGTGAGGCTTCTTCAAATCAGGTACATTTAAACCAATGTACCCAACAGTATGAAGGTTCGTCTTTCGAGCAGCCTCAATCCCCACCCTCTCATGTATTACTCTGATCCCTCCTCGATCCCCTACATCCGCTCGATCCACACATCGTTCTTCCTCTCCGGTCCCGGTCACCTCCACTATCCGCACCGGCCTCTGCTGCTCTCCTTCTCCCCTAGCTCTTCTCATTTCCAATAATTCCGGGTAGGTAGCCGTTGCATGACCCTCCTCCTTATGGAAGTCATAGTATGACATTGATACCTCCACCCCTTGCCTCCCCTACTCTGGGTTTCTCATCCCCCCAGCTCCTGCTCCTGCTCTTCCACTCTCTCGGCCTCTACCTCACCCTCAACTGATGGCCATAGCTTGTTGCGGAAGGGGTAGGGGTGGTCTATGACTGTACCTATACCCTTGCTTGTTAAATCTTATAGGTCCTCTTGTTTGGTTCCTTCACCCTGGGAAATTCTCTCCCTTGCCCTTGGATAGGGACTCCTGCTACCTCCATCCCAACTCCTAGTATGTCGGTGCCCTCGTCTCTTCTCTTCTCCTCCCTTCATGTTGTCTACCTCCTGATTCTCTTGATTCAACCTCTGTCAACCTTGCTAGCTGAAAGTGAGGGGTTAGATCTAGAATACTCTAGAGGGGGGGTGAATAGAGTATCCTTGATAACTTTTCAATTTTTGTTGTAAATAAAAACCTGCAGACTGTAAACTAATTAAACATAAACACAGCAATCCTAAATAGCACACCCACGATAAGAAACAAAATAAAAGAGTAAACAGATAAAACAATAATTTATAGTGGTTCCCCAACCTGAGTACATCCACTCTTCTACCACCCTGGTAGGAATCCACTCATATTTTTGATCAGGTGCCTGACAATAATGAGCTTTTGATCAGGTGCTCAAAAACCAAACCTCTCGTCTTTTGGTCAGGTGACTTGCAACCAGGAATAACTTTTGAAGGGAGTTAAGGACCTTTTATACAGTGGGGGGATGAGAGATTGATTATGTCTTCTCTTTCTCAAAACAAATGAGAGGAATTTTGTGGATTTGATGCTAGCAAAGGCTCCCCCTGAGATATTGAATGGTTCAGGAAAGATAGACCTTTGCTTCAGGGTGATAGGCCTTCAAACTGTTGTGTTAACTAGATGTACTCCAGGAACTTCTTGACAGATAGAAGATTTGTTGTCCTTTGAGGAGTCCTGGCAGAAGACAGAAGAAGAATCTTGATTTGGATTGGCTGTTCTTCTTCTTCTTCAGCTTGATGTTCTTTCTTTGCTTAGGGCTTCTTTTTCTGTATCAGCTTTCTATTTCTTTTTGTCTTAGAGTGATGTCGAGAGAGAGAGAGAGCAGCAAAAGATTCTTGATCCTTGATTAACAAACTGACTGTCTGTACAAGAAAGAGATGGAAAATCCCTTTTCATATTTTCCATATTATCTTTCTTTTGAAATTTGAAATTCTTCTGCATTCATTACTGACAGCCTAGAGAATATTTTGCTTTGAATGATTTCCGCAACTGTCTCATTGAAAAACGACAACTAATAATCCTGATGAAGACCGTAATCAATGCTTGTTTCTTAAGGTAATATTCAGAGAATATTTTAGCATTGATTACTCAGGAATTCTTGTCATAGAATAAGGACAGATGAATGAAAATAACTAAGTCAGGTTCTTCACAGAATTTGTTGATCTGGGTCCAAAGTTCGTCGAGCTGTGAAGTTAAGTTCGTCGATTAGATAATGGTTGTTCGTCGAGCTGAGATCCAAGATCGTCGACCGCAGAACAGACAACTGTTTTCTCAAGAACCTTGCCAATTCTGTGCATGAAGTTCGTCGAGCTGATACCCTAAGTTCGTCGACTTGAGTTCAGTAAAGTGTTTCTGGACTTAATAATTTTTTTGATGTTTCTGGAATGAAGTATTGAAGTAGAGTTTCCAGAATTCGTTGAACTGAGAACTAGATTCGTCGACCTGAGAACTAGTTTCGTCGAGCTAAGAACTTCAATCTGCTAGATAAATCTTGCCAAGAATGTGGTCTAAGTTCGTCGAGCTGAGATGGTGAGTTCGTCGAGCTGAGAAGTTGAATTCGTCGACTGGAGTATGATCTTGGACTTAGAATTCTCAGTTGTTTCTGGAATAAGGTGTTGAAGTAGAATACCCAAAGATCGTCGACCTGAGAACTAAGTTTGTCGACTGGAGTTCAGAGAAATTCTGGACTTAAAATGTTGCAGTAAAGTGTCTATAATTCGTCGACCTGAGTAGCAAGTTCGTCGAGCTCAGCTCAGAGAATTGTCTCTGAGTTTGACGAACGTCGAACTCATTTTATTATTTTCTGAAATATCTCTAATTCTGGAGTCTTTATGCAGTCTGTTGATGGCTGGTCCATGTAGTGTTGACTCTAAGGACTTTGTCTATACTCTAAGACTCATACATGACCCTAACTGTACATGTTGGTTAATAAGATCCTAACTTAGTGAACCTAGCCCAAATCAAACTAGGGATCCAATAATCTCCCCCTATTTGGGTGAGGTCACTAATTATAGACTCATAATGAAACAAAAATTTACAAAGCAAAAAAACATATATCTGGTAGGAAAAATTAGCATATGAAGCGGATATATATACAATAAGCTTTGTATCAGAAAATAAGAAAGCAGTTTAAAAATATCACAGAAACTAATCAGTTCAGAGTTCATTTCTTTTGCTTTTTCTCCTTGTGCTTCTCCTCTTTACCTTTGTCTCCAGGGTTAGTGAACTTGATTTCCCTGTTGGGGTTTGTAGCTTGCACCTTAGTCATTGTCATATCAGTATCCCCTTTGATTTCTAGAGATGTAGCCCTGGGCACTACTGCTTCTGGATGCAGTTTCATATAATCATCAACATTGAAAAATTTATTAAGCTTTTCAAACCTGTTGAACTCTTCCTTCATGTGTTTTGACATGGTAGTATACTCTTATGGAACCTTCCCTTCAGCTCTGGCTTTGTTAATCATGGAAAGGCCAACCAGTTCCTGGAATCTGGCCATCCTTGCTGTTGTAGCTATTTCAGGATGTTCAAATGGTACAGGCGAAGCAGGTCTATTGGAGCTTTCAACTTTTTGATGTTCAGGGAGTTGTTGCTGTTTTTGTTGTTGATGGTGCTATTGTTGTTGGTGGTGTTGCTTTCCAGAAGAATACTATATTTGTTCGCTGCTTCCTGAGGATGAGAACCTACCCTAATGTCTTTGATAAGTTTGAAACTGAGTAGGCCTTAAAGCTGATGAACTGGAAGCACCAGTAGCTGGAGGAGGAGGTGGAGGAGGGTCCTTTCTATATCTTTGAGTTGGAGGAGGTGAATATCTCCTACTCTTCTTTCTCTCTTTTTGTTTATTCTTAGACAACCACATCCAAGCAGGCATTCCATTATAAGGAGTGATCTTCTGCAATATATAGTATGGAGTGTCATTGGCTGGGTTGGGCTTTGGAGCAGGAGGTGGAGGAGCTTTCCTTTTCTTAGAAATGTTCTTTTTTTGGGATCCTCATCTGAGTCCTCATCTTAATCCTCATCGTCATCAGAAAAGTCTTGTGGATTATCATATAATGCATAGTGCTTTTAAGGCTTCAATAAATATTTCAGGTTTCTCTAGCTGGGAGGTAACTGGAGGAGGAGCTGCAACTGGAGCTGGAGCAGGAGCTGAAGAGCTATACAAAATAGTGCTTTCAGCAACTGTCTTATTTTCCTCTTCTATATCAGCTATGATCAAGGCATCAAGATCAGGCATGGGGGAATCATCCATTACAAAAACTAGGGTAGAAATGGTTATTGTAGGGGGTGAAACAATAGGGGGAAACAACTCTTGGAGGAGATGGTATGGCTGGAGCTTCAGGAACAGCAAAGGTAGCCTTAAGTTGCTTGGCAACCTTGGGGCTTATAGGTGAGGTGTATGGTACTATAGCCATTGATGGCTTAATGCTGTCTTCTGGAAGTATATTGAAGTAAGATATATCAAAGACTTTCAATAAATCTAACAGATCTACTGTGGGATTAATAAGATTGTTGGGTATTGTATCCACAATTACCTGGATTTGAGGAAGCCACCTGTCAAGCTAAGATGAATTCACAATGTATTTGATACAATCTTTCAAGTTGTGCTTGCAGTTATTCTACGCTAAGTGCACACCAATGTCAGGGTGCAGTAGGTCAATATACATGGGTCTGCACGACGTAATCCCTCGTTGAGTAGATCAGTGTGTTGGCCTACGTGTACTCTCTCTATTGGAGTGTACTTATTTTCAAGTACAGGGGTGTGTCAAGGCAAGAGCAGACAAGGAGCAAGGATGGGTCAAGGAGTACCTCATGGGTGGAAAGACGAAAACTCGTCTAAGTGATTCTCGCCGATTCGACGAGAATCACTAGTGATTCTCGCCGAATCGTCGAGAATCATTGGTTGATTCTCGCCGACTCGATCCGGCTACTTCAAAGCGAGCAACTCTGATTCTAAGTAAGAATCGACGAGAATCACCAAGTGATTCTCGCCGATTCGGCGAGAATCACTTGTGATTCTCGCCGTCTCGACCCGGCTAAATCAGTGCGTGCAACCAAGTCAACTTCGACGAGAATCATCTTTGATTCTCGCCGAATCGTCGAGAAGCACCTTTGATTCTCGACGATTCGACGAGACTCACTTTCGATTCTCGCCGATTTTGACTTGGGCAATTTTTCTGGAAACAGCTGGACCGGTTTCTGTCGCTGGCACTGCGTTGAACCGGAACTAGGGTTTCCTTTAGGTGGGACCCACAACGGTCATTTAGGAGTATACTTGTGTATAAATACACGCGTATTTTTGAACAGTAAACACACGAAGAAAAAGACGAAACACGGGCCGCGACGTGACCTAGATCGCGAGTTCCGCTCCGCCGCCGCCGTCGCCGCTTGAGAGAGTTGATCGCCGGTCTTGATCGTGGTTTCTTCCAGATCTCCCGTCGACAGAAGCTTAGCCTAGCTTAGCGTCTCACATGTCTAACCGGAGATCCCTTGTCTCTTAATTTGTTGATCGGGAAAAGCTTCCCCGTCCGAATCGATCGAGACGATTGATCATAGTGTGACCGTTGGAAGACCTAGCTAGCTTCGCTACGAAGTTTGGATCTCCAAAGTATAGCAGCCGCACATCGTTTCTGCCGCTGATCCCGTGAACCAAGCCGCCGCCCATCTTGCCGCCGCCGGTTCCGGGGAGATTCTCTCCAAGAGAGATCTAGGGTTGTGGACTCTTCGTGGACTTCAAGAACACGTCGTCAACGAAGAGGGACACCTTAGTCTCCAAACGTATTTTGTATTTCTTGTACATTCTAGTTTATTTTTTGTTGTAAAGGAACGTTGGTTCCTAGTTGTAAGGGTTGGGTGCAACCCGTGTTGTGGGAGTGTTGACTTCTACGTGTGGAAGTGTTTCCTTCCGATAGTGCAAGGATTGGATTTCAATCCTGTTGGTGAAGAGACCGAGTCGTCCCTTGTTGGGAGATAGGTCGAAGGGGGAAAGTGGATGTACCCAAATCGGGGAACCACTATAAATTACTTGTGTACCTTCTATGCTGTGGTGTTTTGTTTTCTTGTGTTGGTACAATTTTAAATTCCGCAAAAACGCTGCACGTCACCTATTCCCCCCCCCCCCATAGGTGAAGATAGTTGACACTAGGTGGACTTTCAAGTGGTATCAGAGGGAGGTCACTCATCAAAAAGGTTTACACCTTGAGTAGAATCCTGCCACCAGTGTCAGAAGCATGGAGCTGGATCATGAGATATCGCCACTAAGACTTCCCACATGCACAAAGGAGTATTATCTCGTCTGGAGGATGAGAGTGTCGTATCACTTGGAGGCTATCGATCCTCGAGCATCTTTCATCCTGGAAGAGGGTCCTTTTATTCCTATGAAGACCTCTGGCTCTGGAAAGAATATCCAAGTGCCCAAGTGCATTGCTGAGGTGTCGGAGACGGAACTTTCATTATTTAATTTGGACAAGAGGATTCGTCAAATTATCATGGATATCTGGTCTGGACCTTCTCGCTCTAGATTGGAAAAATGTGGGACGGCTAAATCTATATGGGTGATGATCTCAGAGCTGATGGGGGGGTCAGAGAAAGCTGGAATCTGCTGTCAATTAGAGGATGACGCCTATGTGGGGGTCCTCGCCTCTGAAGATGAAGGCAAGGATCAATCGGACAACATCAGAGCTCCAGTGTCCGTGTCAGAGACTGAAGAAGCCAGTGAGGAAAGCAGTTCTGATGAGGATGACACAACGGTCACTGGCGCTAGTGACAATGACTCTGATGAGCAGGTAACTTCTTCATCTTGCCCCGTCTCTCTTGAAGTTCCTGAAGACAGGAACTGTTTCCCATCAGAAAATCCTGATTCCCTGAAGAGAGCCCTTCAGACAAGCAACCTACTTGTTGAGGAGCAAGCGCAGGATATTGCTCGGTTGAAGATCTTGTTGGTTCTCCAATTGGCATCCAACAAGGTCAAGGACTCTAAAATCTCAGATCTATAGAGTAGTCTAGAGAATGAGAAAAGAATAGTATCAAACTTTTCCAAGGTTGATGCTATGAAGAGAAAGGTAGAAAATGGGTGGATCTCCCGAATTATCAATTCGTGGAGAAATGGTTAAACGGTATTCCGACCCCCCACTCCAAGCAGGAAGGCTACTCATCATGCCTTCAGGTATGATCACAGGAATAATCGTGGTCACTGCAAGGGTGATTTGTCCTCATGTGGAGACACCCATAGTGCAAGGTCCGTCATGGCCACCCATGAGAGAATACCTAAGGCTCATTCTGAGCACTTTGTATTCTCGGCCACTGCCCCTACTCGGCATGAATCAGCTGGTATCAGCTCTCGGAACCCTTCTCTCCACCCAAGGACACAGGAAAGGGGGGTTAGAAGTCATACTGTAAGTTCTCATGGGGCCTCAGGAAGGGGGCTGACTGAAAGGAAGACACCTCCTCCCAGGCCTCGTGACGCTCGCTGCATGCATTCAGTCCACCCTTCCATGTGTCACGGTGGAAGAGGCAGTTCTGGGAGCAGATCCAGATCTATCCCGTTTGGACCTAGGCCCTTGACTACCTCAGTCACTATATCAGGTCAGAAACAGAGATACAACATTCACGCATGTTGGTGCTGTGGCAAGGTGGGATACTTTGCCATAGACTGTTGGCACAACCCCTCTGTGTCAAGGGCAAGGGCCTATCCACATCTCCTGGGCAAAGGTAGTCTTCCTGACAGGATTTCTGAAGGAAGGCAGTCGAGTGTTTATGCTAACAGGAACCTAGGACCCAATATGTATTGTGTTCCTAAGGTAAAGTAACTTTTTTTTTGCAGGGTAGTCTAGGTTCCCGTAAATATAATGGGAACTAGACAGTAGATGTTTCAAGACAATATTGGAACAAATATATGGAATAACTGAAGTGATATCTACCTGGGCATACTCACATTGAGCACCTGGTATGTTTTAACCAGAGGGGCTAAAAGATAACTCTCATAATCCCAGGTACTTTTGATCAGCTCCAAGACTTGAGTCACATTGTATCGACATTTCCATATATATATATATTTATATATACCTGTATACACATACTTGAGTGTACACATAAGGATAGGTTAACTTGATAAATATAAACCTTAGATACATCAATAAAGATTTATCGGAAGTTCCACTGGTAGATTCGAGAACTAACATCTACCGGCGTAAATCAGTTCACTAAAAACTAACGAAGATACGCCATTGGAAATCTCGACAACTTACAATTGACATCCAGAAGTGTATGGAAACGCCCCGTTCAAACCCTAAATAGATTGGCCTTAAGAAATATATATATATATATATATATATATATATATATTTAGAGGATTTTGTAAATTATCTTGATATCAGAAGACTTCGAGAATCCGACGGGGCCCGAACCTTAGCGTTTCACTCTTCACACGGAAATCCTCTTTAAACTCATCGATATCGCATAGTATCAACAGCAGGAATCTCACCGAAGGAATCTCGCCGATATCGCCGACCCTTCATATCGCCGACCCTTCATATCGCCGATATCGATATCGCATAGTATCAACAGCAGGAAATCCTTTTTAAACTCATCGACTTCGATATCGCCGACCCTTCATATTCCGCAGGAAGCTCACCGAAGGAATCTCGCCGATCGCCGCCTTCGTCGACAATAGCAGGGATCGACAACAGCAGGACTCTCGCCGATTGACCTCTGCTTTCCCGCAAGATTCCCGGAAGCTTCTTTCCGAAGGACTCTCACCGAAGGACCCGTGCTTCTTCCCCTTCCGTCGACATCCTGCAAGACTTCTCACGAAGGACCCTCGCCGACTCTTCCCGATTCGCCGATCTCGCCGATTGCCCTCCGTGGATCTCTCCTCTCTCTCGTCCAGGGATTTCTCCATAGTTTCGATCACTCACAGTCGGGTGCACCTCCCGGGTGTTCGTCGTCTTTGTCAAACTAACTCACCGTCTACGCTGTTAGGTAACCACATCCACATCCTTACAAGAACTTTATTACTAGTGTCGCTTCCCTTTTAACTTTTGATTAAGCGTAGAGTAGGGATTCTCTCCCTAGGTCTGTAATGGCTCCAAGGACAACCGCTGGACTGATCACTGGATGTGAGCTAGTTCGAACAGGGTTCTCTCATGCCTCAGATGAATTCAGAAACATCATCCTTATGCTTGAAGAGGCTGGACTCTCATTCGTACTAGAGCACCCCTGTAAAATCCTGGACAAGGAAGTGCTGGAGTTCTTTGCAACCGCAAAACTCCGGAATGACGACTCTCTCATCAAGGGCAAGGTTGCAGGGGCAAAGATCAAGATGTCTGCCAGCAAGCTGACCCACTTCCTATAGCTCACTAGCTCGGCGCACGAGGATTATCTGGATGAACAGGACAAAACCAGGACTTTATTATTCTGTGGACTCGCTCGAGGAACGAGGTCGATAAAGCGAAAGGACATGAATGAGGAGGGGAAACTTCTGTCAGACATCATTGGAAAAGTACTCATATGCAAGCCGGGCTCTCATGACCACATCTCTGCGGACATGTTCAAGATCCTGGTGGCAATTGTCTGCATAAAAAGCTTCAACTGGGGGGCATTGCTTTTTGAGAAGATAAAGGACACCCTTAGATCTCCTAGCTTTGGCCGAATCATCAGTATGTATCTCAATCAGTTGAATGGAGATAAGTATGACATGAGTAAAGGTGTTCCTCTACATTACTTAAAGAAAATGGACTCGAGTGTTTTTGACAGATGGGAGAGGCGCATTGGGCAGGCTGCCGTGGTAGAACAACAGGACGCATCTCCAGCCGAGGACGGCACTGTGGCTGATTCCGTAGTAATCCCCAGTGAAATTCCTGATGCATTGACTGCAGGAAATGAGGGGGAGCCTCTACCCACTTATGCTGATGTTGTATCTGACATCTCCCAGATAGCCACAGATGCAGTGGTGGATATACCAGAAGAAAGTGAAGCTGTGCTGGAGAATGAGGAGGCCCTGAACCTGAACGATCTAGGAGCCGGAGGTGCTATAGAGGAGACTGCTGACGAAGGGTTGGAAGATGATGCTGATGAAAATGATCTCATGGATGATGAAGGTGAGGAAGATGGCAATGAGGGACAGGAAGCTTTGGAGACTCAGGATATCACTGAAGCTCCATTTGACAAGCACGCTCCTGAGATCGCTCCTGAGATCATTGGTGCAACAGTGGAGGGGGATTCCGAGAAATCTACAGAGGCTGCACGCATTCCCCCCTTAGAGACTGTGCTCGTGTCCAGCTCTACAGGTGCATCTGCTGAAGCACAAGGCCAAGGAGTGCCTCAGGCTCATCCACTACGAGATGATCTAGCCAATCACACCGTGAATGTCATTCAGGGTATAGTGGATGAGCTCAAAGCATCTTTTGAGAAAGCTCAGGATAAAATGTTAAAAAGAATTAAGAAATCGGAGAATCTCATGCTCAAGAACATGGTGGAGATCAATCACAAACTGGACGTGATGGAAAAGAAGTTTGAAGATAAGTATACAGTGGCCGGCCAAGCCGTCACTCTTCTTATGGACGGATTAAAAAGGAACACTGATACTCTCACAATCGTAAATCAGAATGCTCATGTCGTAGCAAATAACATTCAAAAGTTTGATGGCAATATGGTAACTCTCAACACCAATCAACAAGCCTTGGTCACTGAATTCTCCAGGACTACAGAGCATATTGATGAGTCACTGAATTCTTATGCAAACTCCATTGCAGTCGAAGCCAAAAAGGGGGAGAAAGAATATATAGCTAAGATGGCCGAGCTTCGGGAAATCATGATCAAAAACTTTGAACAGTCAAACCAATATGTCTATGACAGTTGCTGGTGGATGCTCCAACAGGCGTTAGGCATCGATTTGCCTGAAAATCCTGCGGGTATTCATGCTCCTGAGACTACTACGGCTGCTAAGGGAGTAAGTGCTGCAGAAGTTCCCTTAAGTGAAGCTGAGGCTGCTAGGGACACCTCCAAGGCAAAGCTGATGGCAATGTTTGACCAAGGAGCCCTAGCAAAAGCCAGAGACAAGAGAAAATCTCAAGAAGGGACCTCCAAGGAAACACAAGCTGAAAAGAGAATTCGATTGAAAGAGGAGGAAGTAAGAAATGAAAGGTGGAGTCTGGTTTCGTCTTTCCACCCATGAGGTGCTCCTTGACTCATCCTTGCTCCTTGTCTGCTCTTGCCTTGACACACCCCTGTACTTGAAAATAAATACACTCCAATAGAGAGAGTACACGTAGGCCAACACACTGATCTGCTCAACGAGGGATTACGTCGTGCAGACCCGTGCACCCTGACAATCGAATTCTCGTGAAGGAAACCCGGCTAAATCAGTGCGTGCAACCAAGTCAACTTCGACGAGAATCATCTTTGATTCTCGCCGAATCGTCGAGAAGCACCTTTGATTCTCGACGATTCGACGAGACTCACTTTCGATTCTTGCCGATTTTGACTTGGGCAATTTTTCTGGAAACAGCTGGACCGGATTCTGCCGCTGGCACTGTGTTGAACCAGAACTAGGGTTTCCTTCAGGTGGGACCCACAAAGTTCATTTAGGAGTATACTTGTGTATAAATACACGCGTATTTTTGAACAGTAAACACACGGAGAAAAAGACGAAACACGGGCCGCGACGTGACCTAGATCGCGAGTTCCGCTCCGCCGCCGCCGTCGCCGCTTGAGAGAGTTGATCGCCGGTCTTGATCGTGGTTTCTTCCAGATCTCCCGTCGACAGAACCTTAGCCTAGCTTAGCGTCTCACGTGTCTAACCGGAGATCCCTTTTCTCTTGATTTGTTGATCGGGAAAACCTTCCCCGTCCGAATCGATCGAGACGATTGATCCTAGTGTGACCGTTGGAAGACCTAGCTAGCTTCGCTACGAAGTTTGGATCTCCAAAGTACAGCAGCCGCACATCGTTGTCGCCGACGATCCCGTGAACCAAGCCGCCGCCCATCTTGCCGCGGCCGATTCCGGGGAGATTCTCTCCAAGAGAGATCTAGGGTTGTGGACTCTTCGTGGACTTCAAGAACACGTCGTCAACGAAGAGAGACACCTTAGTCTCCAAACGTAGTTTGTATTTCTTGTACATTCTAGTTTATTTTTTGTTGTAAAGGAACGTTGGTTCCTAGTTGTAAGGGTTGGGTGCAACCCGTGTTGTGGGAGTGTTGACTTCTACGTATGGAAGGGTTTCCTTCCGATAGTGCAAGGATTGGATTTCAATCCTGTTGGTGAAGAGACCAAGTCGTCCCTTGTTGGGAGATAGGTCGAAGGGGGAAAGTGGATGTACCCAAATCGGGGAACCACTATAAATTACTTGTGTACCTTCTGTGCTGTGGTGTTTTTTTTCTTGTGCAGGTACAATTTTAAATTCCGCAAAAACGCTGCACATCACCTATTCTCCCCCCCCCCCCCATAGGTGAAGATAGTTGACACTAGGTGGACTTTCAAAGATAATCACCAAAAGTGGTTATTTCTTCTGTGGCTATCTCATCAACATCCATGTCAGTATTAATAAAATGAATCAAATCAAATTATCCATCATCAGCAACTGCTGCTGCTTCTTCTGATGCTACTGCTGCTGGTACTGTTGTTGCTACTGTTACTGTTGTTGTTGTTGTTGTTACTGCTGCTTCTTCTTCATCATGTATCTCCTTCTACCTGGTTTCAGTGCAAACTGGAGCCAGGCACCTAACTGAAGAGGGGCAGTAGAGAGAGTATTTATTTGAGCAGCAAGGGAGGAAGTAGAAACAGTAAGAGGGGATATAGCCTCTGCTATAAGATTTTTGAGGAGTGGAGTAAGCAGTGTAATAAGAGAATAAATGGTGGAGGGTTCCAAGGGTAGATTTGCAGATGGTGGGATGGAAGGTGTTTGAGTGGAAACAGATGGAGGAATGGAAGTTGATGGTCGAGTAGGAGGGAGAGCATCTTGCATGTGGATATCTGGAAGGGAGGAAGTATGAGGAGGGGAAGTAGGCAGAGTAAAGAATGGGATGTTGTCCAAATGAGGGGTTAAGGGAGATGAAGGTGGGGAGGGAATGTGGGTATCATGGGGGGACTGAGGTGGGGTTGGTTGTGTGGAGATGGAGAAGGTTGTTGAGATTCCTGAGGAGGGGAAGAGGGTATGTCAGTAAGATCTATTGGTGGAGAAGTGGTAGGAGATGTAGCTGGAGTAGGAATATGAGCAGGTTGTTGAGGTTGAGTTACTGGAAGTGATGGAGGTGTAAGATGGATTTCTTCACAAGGGTGGGGAGTGGCTGGATCTGCCCTTGTACTTTCAGAAGCTTTTGTGGCAGAGGAGGAAGCCTTAGATGGCTTTGTGATGGTCCTCTCCCACCTGCCAAATAGGGCACAAGTGATCCTTTTGCTGGCATTAATGAATATGGTCTGGGAGACCAGGGATTCAGCAGCTTTTTCTTTCAAGAAGATCCCCAAGATCCTTCCAAAACTGACTTCCTTTTTATTATTCTTTTTCTTAATAAAAGATCAAACATGATCTGTGCCAAGTTCACCCTTTTCTTGTTCACCACTACACACATAACCAGAAATTGGTGCCTGGTTATATAGTCATGCGCAGTGTGCTTGCCCAACAAAACTTTGCCTACAATGTCTGCTAAGAATTTGAATTCAGCAGAAAGATGCTTCTTCAGCAATTTGTTAGGGGTTTGTCCAGAATAACTCATTAGACTTAGCATCTCATCATACTCTTCAGTATCCATTTCTAAATCCTCGTCACCATTACTTAAGCCAAATATTTCTGTTAAAAAGGCTTGAGTGAGAGAAATAGCATTACCGACGATTGTTCCAGACATGGTGTTATCATCTGTGGTAGAAGAAGTATACACCCATTCCCTGAATTCTGTGGCAGATATCTTGATTATAGTCGATAGCAGATTCTTCAATTGTTGGTCTTCAAGTAGTTGCAGGATTCCCAGGAAGATTGGATCTGAATGCTGGAATGAGTCGAAATCGACATCAAACCCTGTGTCAAATTTCATTGCGGTAAGAGTTCCTGCTTGAAACGCTATTAGAGCACCTGCCAGAGAAACGAAAAGATCAAGTACAAAGTAATTGAAAGTGCGGGACGGAGGTCGAAGAAAACATAGATATAAGATTTTGCAGAATATGAATCGACAAACTCCGTTCCACGAAAATTAAAAAATTCTTCGATCTGAGATCGACGAAATAATTTAGAGTTAAACAATTCGTCGAGCTCAGTCTGAAGATTTGAAGACATTTCGTCGAGCTCCGTTCGACGAAAGTTTTCTGAAGCAGATTCGTCAATCTCTAGTCAACAAAAATTGGTTCACTCACAGAGAGTACGTCGATCTCCGTTCAACGAATGTCACAAGAACTTTTCCCAGATCGTCGAACTCCGTTCGACGAACTGTGAAAAATTCGTCGAGTGCAGACAAAAACTAAACTAAGTCTTCTCCATTGATCATTCCAAGCTGATTTATAAAGAACAAGTGATTTCTCTCATCCAAAGATTTAGTGAATATATCAGCTCTTTGTAAATCAGTGTAGATATAGACAAGATTAACTTTGTTTTTGTCTACACACTCTTTAATGAAATGATGCCTAATATCTATATGTTTGGTCCTACTGTGATGAACTGGATTTTGGGCTATGGCTATAACACTTGTGTTATCACAAAATAGAGTTGAATTATTTAAGTTGAGACCATAGTATATGAGTTGATTTTGGATCCACAACATCTAGGAACAACAACTGTCAGCAGCTATATATTCTACTTCAGTTGTTGATGTAGACACAGATGATTATTTCTTACAAAACCAAGACACTAATCTCATACCAAGGAACTGGCAAGTTCCTGAGGTACTTTTCCAGTCAACCCTTCATCCAGCAAAGTCAGCATCTGAATATCCAATTAAATCAAATTCTGACTCAGCAGTATACCAAAGGCCTAGACTAGGACAACTCTTTATATATCTCAAAATTCTTTTTAAGAAAATTAGGTGAGATTCTTTAGGGTTCACTTGGAACCTAGTACAAAGGCATGTGGTAAATATGATATCAGGTCTGCTAGTTGTAAGATATAGTAGGGACCCAACAATGCCCCTATATAGCATCTGGTCAACAGGTTTCCCATGTCGATCAGAATCTATTACACCATTTGTAGCCATGGGTGTTTTCTTTGCTGAGGCATCAGCCATTCCAAACTTTTTGATAAGCTCTTTTGCATATTTAGCTTGGTAGATGAAGATGCCATCAGGGAGTTGCTTCACTTGGAGACCAAGGAAGTAGGAGAGCTCACCCATGCCACTCATTTCAAATTTTTAATGCATGAGGTCAGACAACCACTTGCATAATTTGGAATCAGTTGACCTAAATATGATGTCATCCACATAGATTTGTACTAATAAGGTTTGGTCTTTATGATGTCTTGTGAAAAGTGTTTTATCTACTATGCCTCTAATGAATTTATGTTGTATCAAAAAGCTAGCTAAGGTCTTATACCAAGCTCTTAGATCTTACTTTAGACCATAGAGGACTTTATGCAATTTAAATACATGATAAGGATGGGTTGGAGGGATAAAAGCTGGAGGTTGTTCAACATAAATCTCTTCTTTCAGTACTCCATTCAAAATTGCACTCTTCACATCCATCTGATAAACCTTGAATTTCTTGTAGGCAGCATAGGCCAGAAATATTTTGATGGCCTTTAGCCTTGCAACTGCTGCAAAGGTTTGATTATAATCTATGCCTTCTTATTGCATGTATCCTTGAGCAACAAGCCTAGCCTTGTTCCTCACAATTGCACCTTGGGTATCTAGTTTATTTCTATATACCCACTTGGTTCCAATGACTGGGTAGTCTTGAGGTCTTGGAACCAAATCCCAAACTCTACATTTCTCAAATTGGTTAAGTTCCTCTTGCATTACAATGATCCAGTGGGTATCCTGCTCAGCATCTTTTATGGATTGAGGTTCAACCTGAGAAAGAAAACAGGCATGCATCAAGTCTTGGTTGAGTTGATGCCTTGTCTGTACACCTGCTGACATGTCTCCAATTACTTGGGATCTGGGGTGATCCCTGAGTGTGACAAAGTCAGTTGGTGGAGTTGGTTCAACAACAACATTTTGAATTAATTCCTCTTGTGGAATTGAGTTTGCTGTTGGATGAGGTTCAGTCACTTCAGTTCCTTCTTCTTCACTTTCTTCTTCATCTTGTGGAGAAGGATGTGTTGGAGCCTCTTGGGTGAGGCTTAGTCCATCCAAGTTCTCACACAAGTGAGGTACTTGCAAAGGATTGCTGGTAGAAATCTCTTTCTCCTTGCAAGACATATTAGCCTCATCAAAAGTAACATGAATAGATTCTTCAATTTTTAAAGATGATTTATTGAATACCCTATAAGCTTCGCTTACTTGGGAATATCCTAGAAAAATTCCGTCTTCAGCTTTAACTTCAAACTTTCTAATGTATTTCTTGTTGTTGTTATGTATATAACATACACATCCAAATACTTTAAAATAGTTTATTTTAGGTATCTTCCCTTTAAGTAATTCATAGGGAGTCCTATTCTTCAGTTTATGTATCAAGCTCCTATTCAGGACATAGTTTACTGTACTTACAGCCTCTGCCCAAAATGTTAGTGGCATATAAGCATCTATAAGTAATGTGCCTGCAGCTTCAATTAGGGTCCTATTTTTCCTTTCAGCTACCCCATTTTGTTGGGGAGTTATAGGAGCTGCGAAACAGTGACTGATACCATTCTTCTCACAGAACTCATGCATAAAAAGAGACTCAAACTCTGTACCATGATCACTTCTGATCAATGCAACATGAGTAGAGTAATCAATCTGTATGGTCCTGAGAAAATCTGTAAGAACTTTAAAGGTATCTGACTTAGATCTCAAAAAGGATACCCAAGTGAACCTTGAGAAGTCATCTACAATGACTAGGGTATAGGATTTCCCTCCTAGGCTTTGTACAACAATAGGTCCAAAAAGTTCCATGTGAAGCGAGTACAAAACCCTAGGTGAATCACTTTTATTTACTGATTTAAAGATAAATTTAGTTTGCTTGCCTAGTTGACAAGCCCTGCATAGGACTTTCTTCTTGTAGGGGCCAGAAGGTAAGCCTCTCACAAGGTTGTCTTTTGATAGCCTAGTAATATTTTTCATATTAACATGACCTAGACTTTTATGTCATAATTCATTCTGAGTACTAACTATGTTGAGTAGGCAGATATCTGAATTGGAAGAGTAGAAATTAACTAAGTAGATTGTTGGAACACCCTATTACTAATTTGGGTCAGGATCACTATGTCTCTAGGAATCTGTGTTTGACCTTCTGTATAGCTTAATAGGTCAATTAGAATTGAGTCTAAGGGATCAGGAGTCTAGGTTTGGAAGCTGCCCTGAAGACCAAAGTTTTTCTGGAGACTAAGTCTAATCGTCGAGCTCAGCACGACGATTCATCGAACTCCGGTCGACGATCGTCTAGCTCAACTTCTGCAGATCGTCGAGCTCCATTCGACGATCGCTGAGCTCAACCTCATAATATCGTCGAGCTCCACTCGACGATCGCCGAGCTCAACTTCGTAATATCGTCGAACTCCATTCGACGATCGCTGAGCTCAGGTCGACGATTTTGACTCTGCATTAGATCCTTATCTCTGAGCTCAGTTCGACGATCTTTGAGCTCAGATCGACGATTTCTTTGCTGCTTGGATTTTCCAGTTCGCTGAGCTCAGCTCGACGATAGCAGAGCTCAGTTCAACGATTTCAGTTATCTTTTAGAATTCAAATTTAAATTAGATAGAAGTTATTCTGCATTTAATTCAGAAGATCTGCCAGCCGTTTTCATTTACTCCTGGAGCAAGTTTCAAGGGATTTTTCAAGGAACAAATCAGTGGACTTTCCTTCAGAAGAAATTATGCAATTAAGGCTATAATCAAGGCAGACCAACGGCTATCTTTGACAGAGTGATATTCTATTCTGGCACAGAGAATAATAGACAGAATGTTTTTGAATGAAATAGAGAAGAAATAGAGAGATTGACGAGAACAGGACACAACTCAGAATACACAGACACTCCCAATCTTCTGTCAACAAGAATTCTGAAGAACACTCATCAGAGAGATCAAGCTTTCAAAAAATCTTCAGATCTCTTCAGCTTTCAAAGTGTTCAAGGCCAACATCATCTCAAGACTCCAGACACTCAACATTTCAGCTTGCTGAAATCATCTATTGCTGGAGTTCTACATTTGAAGGCCTATCACCCTCAGCAAAGCTCATCTTCCTGAAGATTTCAAGGACTCAGGGGGAGCTTTGACATCAATCCACATAGTCTTCTCAGTTGCTTGAGAAAGAGAAGACTGCCATCACTCTCTCACCCCCATCCTGTAAAGGGTTTTTCAAACTCCCTTCAAAAGTTTGAATCTGGTTTTTGAGCACCTTGTCAAAAGCTCATTGGTGGCAAGACACCTGATCAAAAAATCTGATTTGGTTTTTGAGCACCTTATCAAAAGCTCATTGGTGCCCAGGACACCTGATCAACTTATCCTGCAGTGGATTCCTACCTAGGGTGGTAGAAGAGTGGATGTACCCAAGTTGGGGAACCACTATAATTCCTTGTGTCATCTGGTTCTGCATGTTTTCTTTTTGTTTCTGGCCTAGATTTTCTTGTGCTTAATCTCTGCATAGCTTAGTTTTGTAATTAGTTTTATTTCTGCTTCCCTGATCACACTCATTACAACAATTGTTGTAAAGCTTTGCAAAAGGTTTTCTTTGTGTTTTAAAAGCACCATATACTCTATTCACCCCCCTCTAGAGTATATCAGATCTAGTTTCCCCTTTCAATTGGTATCAAAGCGAGGTTGGTTAAACATACCATATCTGTTTGGTTGTACAGGCTAACACCTGAACCCCAAGATCCCAATCTAGATCATTCTTTTATATTTCATTATTAGATTTAGCTTGCACAAGTCATGGCCCAAAACAAAGATTATGCTAGCACCAGACCTCCAGTGTGCAATCTGTCAAAGTTTGCACTTTGGAAAGCAAGGATTAGACTCTACATGACTTCTATTGACGAAGACATTTTTAATTCTGTTTTGACAGTGTGTCCAAGACCTCCAGAGGGCACAAGCACAAATGCTGTTCCACCTCCATCAGGAACAGATGCTGACATCAAAAAGTGGAAAATAGCTGATGCCAAGGCAATGAACATTTTAGCTCAGACAATGTCAGATGACATCTTTCAAAAGGTAGCTGAATGTAATTCAGCCAAGGAGATTTGGGACAAGCTCTCAGAAATTGTCTCTGGGTCAGCTGATGAGAGAAAGGACAGAAGATCCCATCTCATCTCCCAATATGAGAACTTCAAGAAGGGAGAAACAGAGTCAGTGGGAGACCTGTACAACAGACTGAGTCTAATTGTTAGTGAACTGAGGACATTAGACAAAGAGATCTCACTGACAGAACTTAATGACAAGATCCTAATGTGCTTCCCCAGCACTTGGGATTCAAGAATCTGGCCAATTAAAGATGCCAGAAGTCTGAATGAGATCACCATTGAAGCCTTGTTGGGTAAGCTCAAATCTTATGAGCTACTCATCAAGAACAGAGAAGAAGAACAAAAGGCTGCTTCACCAGCCACAAGGAAAGAGAAAACCATAGCCTTCAAGGCAACTGAGGATCTTCCTGAAGAAAAAGGAACAGGCAATGATGAACTTCTCAGCTTGCTGGCCAAAAGATTCTATAAGATGGCCAGAAAGGATTTCAGAAGAAGATCATACAAGGAGCAGGACAAGCCAAGGTATGACAAGTCCATTGGCAATAACAAAGACATTATTTGCTTTGGTTGCAGGAAACCAGGGCATATAGTTCCTGACTGTCCAGAAAACAAGAACAAGGACAGAAGGGACAGAAAAGAAAGAAGAAAGGAGAAAGACTCCAAAAGGAGTGGCAATAGCAAACCCTCTTCCAGCAAAAATAAGCATACAAGGAAAGGATTTGTTGCTGAATCCTGGAGTGAGACTGAAGAGGAGTCAGAAGCCTCTTCCAGCTCCAGTGATGATGAGGATGATGCAGAAGAAAAGGAATTCTGCATGATGGCAATTAATGCCTCACAGCACAACTCAGAGGAAGAAGAGTCAGAGTTAGACTCAGAGATTCAACCTGAAGAAGATCAGGTAATCAGTTCTTTTGATTTTACTTCAGAAGACTTTAAATCTGAATTTAAAGCATTGTGTTTAGATCTGCTAAAGTCTGAGAAAGAGATCATCTTTCTCAGAAATCAATTATCTGAACAAAGTGTTTTAAAATCAGAAAACCTCAAACTCTCTCAGGAGTTGGAGAACTATAGGGAACAGATAGCTACACTGAAAAGTGAGCTCTCTGAGGCCAAGAAGCTTGAAGAATCCCTTAATGGGAGAAGCATCAAGCTGATGGACATCACAAGCACAGTGAACTCTAGACTTAACAGTACACTGGGCTTGGGTGCTTCATCCAGCCAACCTATAGTCCTAACAACTCCCATCAAGTTTATTTCTAGCAAGGGAAAGGGAGTTGTAGAGGTTGCCAGGAAAAATTCTGATCTGCCTCAGAAAACTAAAGTCCAGCACAAATCGTCGAACGGAGATCGACGATCGCCGAATGAAGATCGACGATCGCCGAACGCAGCTCGACGATCTCAGGACAAATCGTCGAACGTTGATCGACGATCTCAGCCAAGATCGTCGAACGCTGGTCGACGATCCCATATACCTGACCTCAGCCATAGTCGACCGTCGAACGGAGCTCGACGATCTGACCCAAGATCGTCGAACTCAGCTCCAAGATCGTCGAACAGAGGTCAGAGCTCTGGAAATTTTTTCAAAGGCAAGTCAAAATTGAATCCTGAGGGTTCTTCATCCCAAACGTTCAACCCTTATACTGAATGGATTTTACCTCCAAGGAGATATCATCCTGAAGGATATAAGAGTCAGCCAGGGATGTCCTTCATTTCTGAATTTAGAGGTTATCAACCTAGGCCCAAGGTAAACTGGGTCAAAAACAAGTAAATTGTTTCATGTGCAGGTGAAGACCTATCCAACATCTAACCAGCAATGGTATTTGGATAGTGGGTGCTCTAAGCACATGACAGGGAACAAGGACAACCTCAATTCCTTTAGAGCCAAGCTTGGACCCAAAGTCATCTTTGGTGATTCCAACTTTGGACAAACTAAAGGATATGGTGCAGTCCAGATTGGTTCTGTAACCTTCAAGAAAGTAGCATATGTGGAAGGACTGAAGCACAACCTAATCAGCATCAGTCAGCTATGTGATGAAGGCTACCAGGTGACCTTCAACAGAACCTTATGCAAAATCAAGTCAGAGGACAACACAACTGTGTTGACAGGTAAAAGGAAAGGTAACATCTACCTAGTAGATTTTCTTTCAACTACTATAGATATCTGTTTATTCAATTCAGTTTGTAGACCAAATGTTTTATGGCATAAGAGACTAGGACACCTAAACCTTAGAACTATTGCTAGGCTATCCAAGGACAACCTTGTTAGAGGACTACCTTCTGGCCCCTACAAGAAGGAAGGACTCTGCAAGGCTTGTCAATTAGGCAAGCAAACTAAAAACAGTTTCAAGTCACTTAATAAGAGTGATTCACCTAGGATATTGTATCTGTTACACATGGATCTATTTGGACCCATCACAGTACAAAGCCTAGGAGGGAAATCCTACACCTTGGTGATTGTAGATGACTTCTCTAGATTCACTTGGGTGTTCTTTCTAAGGAAGAAGTCTGATAACTTTAAGTGTCTGACAGAGTTTCTCAAATGTATAAAGATTGAGTTCAATACTCACATTGCCCTGATCAGAAGTGATCATGGGACAGAGTTTGATTCTCTTCTTATGCAAGAGTTCTGTTAGAGTGAAGGGATCAGACATACTTTCTCAGCTCCTAGAACTCCTCAACAAAATGGGGTAGCTGAAAGGAAAAATAAAACCCTTATTGAATCTTCCACTACATTGTTGTCAGATGCTCATCTACCTCTATCCTTTTGGGCAGAGGCAGTGAACACCTCCAACTATGTGCTGAACAGGAGTCTGATACATAAACTGAAGGGAAAGACTCCCTATGAATTACTCAAAGGGAAGAAACCTAAAGTTGACTATTTCAGAATTTTGGGCTGCACTTGCTATATTCACAATAATGATAAGAAATATTTAGCAAAATTTCAAGCCAAAGCTGATGAAGGAGTGTTTCTGGGATACTCCATGATCAGCAAGGCCTATAGGGTATATAATAAATCATCATTGAAAATTGAGGAATCTGTTCATGTTTCTTTTGATGAAACTAACATGTCTTTCAAGGAGAAGATTTCTTCTACCATAGAACCTTTGCAGGAACACTCTCTAGTTGAAGATATGAACAAGCTACAGGTTGCTCAAGAAGATGAAAGCAGTGAAGATGAAGGGAATGCTCAACATAATGAACCACCACTTGAAGAGCCAGTTGTTGTACCACAAGAGGAAACAACAACACAGGTTGGTGAACAATCAACATCCCCTGTTGATTTAGTAACATCAAGAGACCATCCAATTACCCAAATAATTGGAGAACTCTCAGCTGGTGTGCAAACCAGAAATCAGGTCAACCAAAACCTGTTGCACACCTGCTTCCTTTCTCAAATTGAACCTCAGTCCATTCAAGATGCAGAGCAAGATCCACACTGGATCATTGCCATGCAAGAGGAGTTGCATCAATTTGAGAGGAACAAAGTATGGGAACTAGTGCCAAAGCCAAAGGATCATTCCATTGTTGGAACAAAATGGGTATTCAGAAATAAATTGGATGATCAAGGAGTAATAATAAGGAACAAGGCAAGGCTAGTTGCCCAGGGATATTCTCAAGAAGAAGGAATTGACTACGACCAGACTTTTGCACCTGTTGCAAGATTGGAAGCCATCAGAATTTTTCTAGCCTATGAAGCTCACAAAGGCTTCAAGGTTTATCAGATGGATGTCAAGAGTGCCTTCTTGAATGGAGACATCAAAGAGGAAGTCTATGTCAGACAACCTCCAGGTTTTATCTCTCCAACTCACCCTGATTATGTTTTCAAACTACATAAAGCATTATATGGTCTCAAGCAAGCTCCTAGAGCATGGTATGAGACCCTAGCATGCTTTCTCTTGGAAAATGGTTTTATAAGGGGTAGAGTAGAACAAACTCTTTTTATTAGAACCCATAAGTCCCATACCCTACTAGTGCAAATTTATGTAGACGATATCATTTTTGGTTCTACTGACTCAAAATTGTGCAGAAGGTTCTCTAACCTAATGCATTCTAACTTTGAGATGAGTAGCATGGGTGAGCTATCCTTCTTCCTAGGATTGCAAGTCAAACAACATGCTGAAGGCATCTTTATTTCTCAAACCAAATATGCTAATGAGCTGGTTAAGAAATTTGGCATGTCTGAGGCATCTTGTATGAAAACACCCATGCCTACCAATGCTGTATTGGATGCTGATGAACATGGGAAACCTGTTGATCAGACAACATATAGAGCAATGATTGGCTCTTTACTGTATCTTACAGCTAGTAGACCAGATATAATATTTGCTACATGTATATGTGCTAGGTTCCAAGTAAGCCCTAGAGAGTCACACCTCACATTAGTAAAGAGGATTCTTAGGTATGTTAAAAGTTGTCCAAATCTAGGTCTCTGGTATCCAAAAGATTCAGCATTTGAGTTAACTGGATTCTCTGATGCTGATTATGCTGGATGCAGAATTGACAGGAAAAGCACCAGTGGAACTTGTTAGTTCCTTGGTGATAGACTTGTCTCCTGGTTTTGCAAGAAATAAACATCTGTGTCAACTTCAACTACTGAAGCTGAATATATGGCTGCAGGCAGTTGTTGTTCACAAATACTGTGGATTCAAAACCAACTCCTAGACTATGGTTACAACTTAGAAAAGTCAAAAATCTTTTGTGACAATACAAGTGCTATTTCCATAGCTCAAAATCCAGTCCTCCATAGTAGGACAAAACACATAGAGATTAGGCATCATTTCTTAAGGGACAATGTTGAAAAGAACAAAATTGAACTGCAATATATCCCAACTGATTTACAAAGGGGAGATATTTTCACCAAGCCTTTGGATGAAAAGAAACACACCTTCTTCCTAAATCAGTTAGGAATGTTAGATGGAGGAAGTCTTAAATAATCCCCAAGATTTTGAAAGCTAAAACTTGACCAAGACTAGGCAAAAATTCTGCTTTTCCTTAGTGTTTAGAATTTTCTGATCTCTGAACTGCGCTCGACGATTTCCCCAAAGATCGTCGAACGGAGATCGACGATTTCCTGAATCGTCGAACTGAGTTCAGCGCCCCTCAGACAGCATGAACTGTCTCCTTCGGTCAACGATCGTCGAACGGCGCTCGACGATTTTGTTCCCTGAATGATCGTCGAACGGAGCTCGACGCTTTCCAAGATCGTCGAACGGAGATCGACGATGTTGGAGTCTCTTCAGATTCCTTTAGAAGCCTAGATCGTCGAACTGAGTTCAACGATCTTTCCAATTCTGCGTCGAACCCTAATATAAAACTCATTTTTCACCGTCGTTCTCTCTTGCGCTTTCAATTTCTCTGCAAGAATTTTCTTCCCTCCAAATAGTTCTACGCTTGTTCGGTTTGTTTGTTAAGTTTTTGCAGGTACAATGGCCGTCTCAGTTGCTGTCCTCGCCGCAATGAAGTTTGATGCAGGGTTTGATATCGATTTGGACTCCTTCAACACCACTGATCAAGTCTTTCAGGACATCCTGAGTTTATTCAAGGATCAACATTTATCTGCCCTCATGACCACAAGAATCAAACTTGCCTCAGATGAAATAAAGGAGTGGGTATATACTGCACACAACCTTGACAACAACACCATTGTTGGAACTATTGCTGGAACCCAGGTACCTCTGACCCCAACAGTTTTAACAGAGGTTTTTGGTTTACAAAATGGTGAAGACACTGCTGAACTTTCTGGAGAAGAATTTTCTGATATACTTGACAGGATGGGTCATCCTGAGGGAAACCCTAGCAAGTTGTTTAAGAGGAACCTGTCAGTTGAATACAGGTTTCTGGCAGATGTTGTAGGCAAGGTCCTGTTGGCCAAATATTCTGCTCATGACACCATCTCCAGACATCAGCTCTGCCTCATGGGAGCTCTGGTAGATAGGAAAAGCTTGAACTTGGGAGAGGTCTTCTTTGACCTGATAAAGAAGAAGATTAATAAAACCTTTGTGAATTTTGGAAGAATTCTGGGAGTCTTCCTTCAGGCAAAGTGCCCTGCTCTATTAGTCTCCTTTGGAGTGCACATTAATGCCTCCAAGAGACTCACCTGTGCCCTATTTGGGAAATGGGACAGGCAGATTAGCAAGCCAAGCAGGCCCTCTTCATCTGCCCCTTCAGGCACCAGGACTCAAAGAGTCACTCCCCCCCAGGTCTCTGCAATTGCAGAAGACCTGCCTGCTGCTAGTGCTGCTTCTCCTCCTCCTCCAAGTTCAACCCTACCTCCAGCTCCATCCACCATTCCAGCCTCATCCCCCATTACAATCTCCAGCCCATCTCCAACCTCAATTCCATCCCCAACAACCACTTCATCACCTCTAGTAGACCAATTCCTCCCATTGTTCTCCTATCCACCACCTGATGCCACCTCATCTCCATCCTTACCATCCTTCACACTTCTGGATGAATCCTACATGGATGATTCCCCTTCCTCTCCTCCAGACTTACCATCCTCTTCAACATCCTTCCAAGACCTTCTCCACCACATCATTGACCAACCCACTTTCACTCCCTCCATATCCATCCCATTGTCCTCCATCTCCACAATCCCCTCTCCTGAGCCATTCATTCCACCATTCAGCCCTCCACCTCCAGCTTCTTCAGCCATCCCTGTACCCTCTACCTCTGCTCCTCTTCTTGAGCAAGTAGATCTTTCAGCCCTTGCTGACAAGCTGTATGAGCTCATTGCCCCCAGGCTCTCCCTCCTCTTGGAGACCTCTTTGGCTCCTCTACACTTGTCAGTGGCAGCCCTCTCTGCCAGGATCTCTTCTCTCCTCCCTCAAGCAGCCCCACCAGCAGTGTGCCTTGATACAGAGGTATCTGTATCCAGGCAGGGGGAGATGCCTTATGAAGCCAGCCTTCATGCTGCTGTTGCTGCTGCTTCTGCCTCTGCTGCTCCTACTGCCTCTCCTGCTGCTGCTGCTGCTGTGCTTGTATCTTCTGCTCCAGTTGCTGTGCCTACTCCAGTCTTAGCAATAGACCTAAGGTCTTTGCTATCTGCATTTGATCCTGCATTCTACAGCTGTCTGCCAGAAGTTTATGCTGTCCAGACCCCAGAGGTTCTTGCTGCCCAGCCCTCAGAAGATCTGTCTAAGGCTCTGGTGCCTTTCTCTGTCTGTGACCCCAGTATTATTTCTTCTTTTATACACTCACTGACTGCTGCTGCTGCTGATAAATAAAAGGCTGAATCTGCTTCTGAAATTGTTCTTGCTGCTGCTGAAGACATTCTTCCAACTGCTGCTGACATTCAAATTGTTTCTGATGAGCTCACACCCCAGGATTTTCTGATGACAGAGGCTGTTGTTTTTGAGCCTGCTGTAGATGTTGTTGTTGTTTCTGAACCAACTGCTGCCATAATTCCTGAAGTTACTAGTGTTGTTTCTGCTATTGCTCCTGTATCTGCTGCTGAATCTGTTTCTGTATCTGTTGCTGTATCTGCTGCTATACCTGCTGCTGCCCCTTCTGCTTCTGCCCCATCTGCTGCAATGCAATTGAAGAAAGATCTTATGAAGAAGATAGATGCTATATATGATGCCCAGAGCTCTGACTCTGATGAGTTTAAGACAGATTCTGATGACTCTGCTGCCACCATTGCAAGGAAAAGGAAGGCAAGAAGTAAGGCAATGAAAAGGGTTCCACCTGCCAAAGTTAGAGATGATAATGATGTTCCTTACTATATTCTGCACAACTACCCAATTTCTGAACATTGGATGCAGTACTCCAAAAATCAGCTAAAGGCAATGAAGAAGAAAAGAAAGTTTGATAAGGACTCCTCCCAGTTCAAGCACCCTCATCCTCCTCCACCACCTCCACCTGATGCAGGTGCAGGTGGCAGCTCTGCAAGTTCAGGCCTAGCTAGAAGCCAGGCTCCCTACCAACCTCATGCTAGAATATATCAAAGGGAAAGCCAGTCTAGGGGCTCTTACTCTAGAAGGGGAGGATATAGGGGAAATCAAAGAGAGACTCAGGTTTACTCCAAAGGGCATTCCAGGCAGCACCCTTATTCCAGGGGAGGACATGTTCCTTCTGATACATCTTCAGGTCCATTCCCCTATAAGCTCAGAGAAACTGTGACTGCCAGGACTCCTCAAGATACTTCTTCCAACAGGTATGAGCCACCTGTTCCATTTGAGGACCCTGAGAAGAATCTTATTGCTTGGACTGCTAGAATGAAAGAGTTGGCTGCTTTAGACCAGATAAAGAAAGCCAAAGAGCAAGGCCTGGACACCTCCAATATATCTACAATGTCAGAACAAAGACAGAAAGAACTAGAGAGATATGCCTCCAGCAAATTTTTTGATGCAGACAGGTACATGGAGTTGCATCCTGCTGCTGTAGTTCCCAGGGCTTCTAAGCAAATTTATTTGGGTGCAGCTGATGACACCAGATCCAAACAGGAAGCTTTAAATCCTAACAGAGAAATCAAGATGGTAAAAGACAAAGAGAAAAAGTAACTCTGTAAGGTGACAATTCTTGGTTTTTCTGACTGATATCTGGATGACATATATATATATCTCTGTGATGGTTCTGTAATGTCTAGCTTTGTTGTTTTTGTGTTTTTCTGATTGTATGATGTTGTTTGTTTTTCCAAAGTCTGTAAATAGTTTTCCTAACCCAAATAGGGGGAGATTGTTGGAACACCCTATTACTAATTTGGGTCAGGATCACTATGTCTCTAGGAATCTGTGTTTGACCTTCTGTATAGCTTAATAGGTCAATTAGAATTGAGTCTAAGGGATCAGGAGTCTAGGTTTGGAAGCTGCCCTGAAGACCAAAGTTTTTCTGGAGACTAAGTCTAATCGTCGAGCTCAGCACGACGATTCGTCGAACTCCGGTCGACGATCGTCTAGCCCAACTTCTGCAGATCGTCGAGCTCCATTCGACGATCGCTGAGCTCAACCTCATAATATCGTCGAGCTCCACTCGACGATCGCCGAGCTCAACTTCGTAATATCGTCGAACTCCATTCGACGATCGCTGAGCTCAGGTCGACGATTTTGACTCTGCATTATATCCTTATCTCTGAGCTCAGTTCGACGATCTTTGAGCTCAGATCGACGATTTCTTTGCTGCTTGGATTTTCCAGTTCGCTGAGCTCAGCTCGACGATAGAAGAGCTCAGTTCGACGATTTCAGTTATCTTTTAGAATTCAAATTTAAATCAGATAGAAGTTATTCTGCATTTAATTCAGAAGATCTGCCAGCCGTTTTCATTTACTCCTGGAGCAAGTTTCAAGGGATTTTTCAAGGAACAAATCAGTGGACTTTCCTTCAGAAGAAATTATGCAATTAAGGCTATAATCAAGACAGACCAACGGCTATCTTTGACAGAGTGATATTCTATTCTGGCACAGAGAATAATAGACAGAATGTTTTTGAATGAAATAGAGAAGAAATAGAGAGATTGACGAGAACAGGACACAACTCAGAATACACAGACACTCCCAATCTTCTGTCAACAAGAATTCTGAAGAACACTCATCAGAGAGATCAAGCTTTCAAAAAATCTTCAGATCTCTTCAGCTTTCAAAGTGTTCAAGGCCAACATCATCTCAAGACTCCAGACACTCAACATTTCAGCTTGCTGAAATCATCTATTGCTGGAGTTCTACATTTGAAGGCCTATCACCCTCAGCAAAGCTCATCTTCCTGAAGATTTCAAGGACTCAGGGGGAGCTTTGACATCAATCCACATAGTCTTCTCAGTTGCTTGAGAAAGAGAAGACTGCCATCACTCTCTCACCCCCATCCTGTAAAGGGTTTTTCAAACTCCCTTCAAAAGTTTGAATCTGGTTTTTGAGCACCTTGTCAAAAGCTCATTGGTGGCAAGACACCTGATCAAAAAATCTGATTTGGTTTTTGAGCACCTTATCAAAAGCTCATTGGTGCCCAGGACACCTGATCAACTCATCCTGCAGTGGATTCCTACCTAGGGTGGTAGAAGAGTGGATGTATCCAAGTTGGGGAACCACTATAATTCCTCGTGTCATCTGGTTCTGCATGTTTTCTTTTTGTTTCTGGCCTAGATTTTCTTGTGCTTAATCTCTGAAGAGCTTAGTTTTGTAATTAGTTTTATTTCTGCTTCCCTGCTCACACTCATTACAACAATTGTTGTAAAGCTTTGCAAAAGGTTTTCTTTGTATTTTAAAAGCACCATATACTCTATTCACCCCCCTCTAGAGTATATCAGATCTAGTTTCCCCTTTCATAGATGTTGCCTTGTCTATTTCCATTTAAAACAATTTGGATTTCTTTATTAGAGATAGTGCAGGAGGTTGAGTTAAAGTGTACCTGATAACCTTCATCGAATAATTGACTTATGGAGATGAGGATATGTTTGAGTCCTCTGACATATGTCACATTCTTGAAGGTGATAGCTCCAACTTTCACTTCTCCATAACCTTCTTACTGGCCACACTTTGAATCCCCAAAGATTACCATTGGCCCCAGCTTGGACTTATAGTTGATTAGGTTGTCCTTGCTGCCAGTCATGTATTTGGAGCATCCACTGTCCAGGTACCATGTTTTATTATTCACTGGACAACCCTTTACTTGCAGAGAAAACAATTAATTATTTTTGACCCAGGTTACCTTGGGACTTTGTTTTGTTGGTTAGAAAAACTGGATATCACAGAAAACACTGGTTGAGATTTGTATCCTAGTGGGTAATATCTTCTAGGTGGAATTATCCAATCAGCTAATGGATTAAATGGTTTCCTAAGTTTATTAGAGTTGTTGTTACAGTTATAATTTTTGTCAAGTCTTTCTGGGTTCGACGAATTGTCGTGAGTTCGTTGACCAGAGTTTGACGAATTGGGATGAGATCGTCGATCTCTGCCTAGAGAATGAACATGTTCATTTTTGTGCCCCACGTTCGTCGATCTCTGCTCGATGAATCATACAGAGTTGGTCATTCACAGTTAGACGAATAATTATAGCTATAGTTTGCGTTCAGAGTTCGTCGACTAGAGTTCGACGAACTGTTCATGTTTCGTCGATCTAAGTTCGACGAAATCTGCTGAACTTTATCTTTACTTATTTTTTGATTTTTGTTATTTTGAACTTTTGATTTGGGAATTTTTTCTATGTTTTGTTTATGGTTTATTGTTTCTTTCCCCTTAGGTGAAACAAATTTGATGGGGGTTGCAAAAATATTCTTCTTGAGAAAGGGGGGCAAACTTGATGAAGCACCCAAGCTCAGTTTGTCATTTAGTCTGGCATTGATAGTGCTTGTAATGTCCATCAGCTTGAGGCTTCTCCGATTGAGAGTTTCCTCAAGTTGTTTAGCCTCACATAACTCAGTCTTTAACAGGAGAATTTTTTCATTAGCTAAATTTAATTCATCCTTTAACCTATTGTTTTCAGAAATAACATTTTCTTGATTTCCTAGTTTTACCCTAAGTGTCTTAATTTTTTTTGAATTTATTAGATCTATGCACATGATTTTAAATTCAGATTTGAATGAATCAGAGTTATAATCATAACAAGAAAATACCTGGTCACCTTCAGATTCTGAAGCTTCTTCATTGTCAGAAGCATCTTCATCTGATTGGCTCCTAGAGGCATTAATGGCCATGAGGCATACTTCATTGTCCCTTGCCTCCTCTTCTTCTTCACTGGAGCTGGAATATGAGGATTCATCTTCGGTTTCACTCCAGCTTTCAGCTACAAAGCATTTCTCCTTCTTCTTGTGTTTGCTGGAGGAAGGCCTGCTGCTTTGCTGTCTTCTTGTATCCTTCTCTCTTCTCTTCTCCTTCTTCTGAGTCTCTGGACACTATGAGAGGAAGTGTCCAGGTTTCTTGCAGCCAAAGCACACCACTTCTTTTGTAGGGTTTTGTCATACCTTGGCTTGTCATCCTGTCTGGATGACTTTCTTCTGAAGTCTTTCCTTTCCATCTTGTAGAATCTCTTGGCAAAGAGAGACATCAGTTCTTCATTCATTATTGGAGTCTCTGTCTCCTCAGTAGCTTTGAATGCAATGCTTTGCTCCTTCCTTGCTGGTGGAGGTGTTCTTTGCTCAGCTACTTCTCTGGATTTGATAAGCTGCTCATAGGACTTAAGCTTTCCTAAAAGAGATTCAGTGGAAATCTCATTCAGGCTCCTGGCCTCCTTGATGGGCCAGATTCTTGAATCCCATGAGCTTGGGAAGCACATAAGGATTTTATCATTCACCTCTACGAGGGTGATGTCCTTGTCCATGTTTTTCAGCTCATTGATGATTGAGCTCAACCTATTGTACATGTCTGCTACTGATTCAACTTCCTCCTTCTTGAAATTCTCATATTGGGATATGAGATTGAATCTTCTATCCTTTCTTTCATAAGCAGATCCAACCACCATTTGATTGAGGGAATCCCAGATGGCTTTGCTTGATGTGCATTCAACCAGTTTTTGAAATATGCCATCTGAAATTATTTGGGCAAGAATATTCATGGCCTTGGCATCAGTAATTTTTGTCTTCTTCTGGGACTCAGTCCACTCAGGTAGTGGAACTGTATTGTTGCTGGATGTTACTATAGATGTGGAGGCAGATGGTTGAGGAGGACCTGCCACAATGGAATTGAAAATATTCTCATCAATAGTGTTCATATATAACTTGATTCTTGCCTTCCAGATGTCAAATCTATTTAGGTTACAAACTGGAGGTCTTATGCTTGCATAGTCTTTTTCTTTGTCATGTTGTGTGTGAATATCTAATAGAAATGAAAAGACAGATCTAACTCAGGATCTTTAGTTCAAGGGTTAGCATGTACAACCAAGGGAATCCAGTCTCTGATACCAATTGAAAGTGAGGGGTTAGATCTGGAATACTCTAGAGGGGGGGGGGTGAATAGAGCATCCTTGATAACTTTTCAATTTTTGTTGTAAATAAAAAACTACAGAGTGTAAACTAATTAAACATAAACACAACAATCCAAAATTGCACAGCCACAACAAGAAACAAAAGAAAAGAGCAACCAGACAAAATAAGAATTTATAGTTGTTCCCCAACCTGGGTACATCCACTCTTCTATCACCCTAGTAGGAATCCACTCAGATTTTTGATCAGGTGCCTGACATCAATGAGCTTTTGATCAGGTGCTCAAAAACCAAACCTCAAGTCTTTTGTTCACGTGACTTGCAACCAGGAATAACTTTTGAAGGGAGTTAAGAACCCTTTATATAGTGGGGGATGAGAGATTGATTATGTCTTCTCTTTCTCAAAACAACTGAGAAGACTTTTGTGGATTTGATGTTAGCAAATGCTCCCCCTAAGATATTGAATGTTTCAGGAAAGATGAAGCTTTGCTTCAGTGTGATAGGCCTTTAAACTGTTGCTTTAACCAGAAGAACTCCAGGAACTTCTTGAAAGATAGAAGATTTGTTGTCCTTTATAGAGTCCTGGCAGAAGACAGAAGAAGACTCTTGATTTGGATTGGCTGTTCTTCTTCTTCTTCAGCTTGATGTTCTTTCTCTGGTTAGGGCTTCTTTTTCTGTATCAGCTATGTATTTCTTTTTGTCTCAGAGTGCTGTCGAGAGAGAGCAGCAGAAGATTCATGATCCTTGATTAACAAACTGACTGTCTGTACAAGAAAGAGATGGAAAATCCCTTTTCGTATTTTCCATATTATCTTTCTTTTGAAATTTGAAATTCTTCTGCATTCATTTCTAACAGCCTGGAGAATATTTTGCATTGAATGATTTCTCCAACTGTCCCATTGAAAAACGATAACTAATAATCTTGATGAAGACCGTAATCAATGCTTCCTTCTAACGGTAATATTCAGAGAATATTTTAGCATAGATTACTCATGAATTCTTATCATAAACTAAGGACAGATGGATGAAAATAACTAAGTCTGGTTCTTTACAAAATTCGTCGATCTGGGTCCAAAGTTCGTCGAGCTGTGAAGTCAAGTTCGTTGACCAGATATTGGTTGTTCGTCGAGCTGAGATCCAAGATAGTCGACCGCAGAATAGACAACTGCTTTCTCCAGAACCTTGCCAATTCTGTGCATGAAGTTCGTCTAGCTGATAACCTAAGTTCGTCGACTAGAGTTCAGTAAAGTGTTTCTGGACTTAGAATTTTTTTTGATGTTTTTGGAATGAAGTATTGAAGTAGAGTTTCTATAATTCGTCGAACTGAGAACTGGATTCGTCGACCTGAGAACTAGTTTCGTCGAGCTGAGAACTTCTATCTGCTAGATAAATCTTGCCAGGAATGTGGTCTAAGTTCGTCGATCTGAGAAGGTGAATTCGTCGACTGGAGTATGATCCTGGACTTAGAATTCTCAGTTGTTTTTGGAATAAGGTGTTGAAGTAGAATTCCCATATAACGTCGACCTGAGAACTAAGTTCGTCGACTGGAATTCAGATAAATTCTGGACTTAAAATGTTGGAGTAAAGTGTCCATAATTCGTCGACCTGAGTACCAAGTTCGTGGAGATCAGCTCAGAGAATTGTCTCTAAGTTCGTCGAGCTGAGCACGACATTCGTCAACCTGAGTTCGACGAATGTCGAACTCATTTTCTAAGTTTTTGAAATTTCTCTAAGTCTTTAGTCTTTATGCAGTCTGTTGATGGCTAATCCATGTCGTGTTGACTCTAAGGACTTAGCCTATACTCTAAGACACATACATGACCCTGGCTATAGATGTTGGGTCATAAGATCCTAACTTAGTGAACCTACCGCAAATCAAACTAGGGATCCAACACTAGATTTTTTGCAAAACCTGGAATTGCCACCTCGCTAGCTATTTCCATCACAACCTTCTCCATCAATCCTTCAAATGACAGTGGCGCCTTCCGAGTGAGGCTCATCATGAAGAACCCCTCCCTTAGTCCTAGGGTAAAGGCCATCTGGAGGGCGAATCCAGGCACCTCCTAAATATCCAGGAACTCCTCCTGGAATCTATCTACATACTGAGTTATGTACGCATCCACCCTCTGCTTAATCAGAAAAATCGACTTTGGGTTCTTCTTCCTCTTCTTTGAAGTTGAGAAATGCAGCTGAAAGCTCCTGCTCAGGACTTCGAAGCAGTATATTAGGCCTGTTGGGAGCTGATGAAACCAGTCCCTAACCTTGTCCTTTAGTGTGATGGCAAAAAGACGGCACATGAATGCGTCCGTCATCGGCCTGATCGAAACTGCATCCTCGAACCATTGCACGTGCTGGAGGGGATCATCTTTTTCCACATAATAGTTCATCTCGGGTTCCCTGAACCCTTTCGGGATGGGAGCTGACTGGATCAACTCGCAGAAAGGCGACCCTCTCGCCACTGGTCTCGTCGCCCCCACTCGTGCGACGACATCCCTTGGTGAGATGACGCTCGTAGGGCTTGGGAATAGCTCCCTTCCTTCCATGTCTCGCCAGCCTCCTTCCACCATCGCTTCCTTCCCCGGTCGCCTCCCTGTGGCATCTTCTCCTACTCTTGCTGAGATGAGCTCTTCCTGCGGCACGAGATCTGGCACCTGAGGTAGCGTGGTCGAACAATCACCCTATCACGAGATCCCTTGTAGCATATCCATGATGCCTTTAATTGACGCCATGAACTCCTCCCTTCCAACAAATCCTCCCGGGTTATCTGACTCATCTCCGTCTCATTCTCCGTGACCTCCCACCATGAGGTTGCTCAAGATTCTTCTCTGTCGACTTCGGTCCACACTCACCGCACCAAAAATGTTGGAACCAGTCACCCAATTCCATCGAGAGTTCGGACCTGATGTTGCAGCTCACACCTAATCTTCTTGAACCACCTTCCCAACGTGCGTCACAGACATATAAATAGACCGAGGGTCTCAACTCGGAGGTCCTACCACTTACCTGGAAGAATTTTAAGTTCTCCCCCTCCCTAGCCAATGCTGAGCAAGGTGCTTCTGAGGTAGAATATGGAAAGGTTCAACAACATGTTCAAGGCACCTTATCGGTCTATTTATAGGCCTCTGAGTTTGATCTGCAAATAACCATACTGAACCGACGTGAAATTAATAAAATACCCTGGGTTGGGTCTGCCAACAACTAAGCTCCACTGTTCTGAAGGGTTATATGCAGACCACCGAGGGTAGAAGGGTAAAATTACCTGGGGTAGAATAGTAGAATCCCCCTTGGCGGTAAGAAGGTAAAAAACATCCTTCTTCAATATGGCGAGTGGGAATATGATCAGCGGGCGAGACGATCCCACCTGCTCATCTCGCTGGCCTCCCGCCTTATGGGAGCGATCTCGCCATCAAGGGCCAGCCCACACAGCCAAAGGTCATCTCGCCCACTACGCCGAGACCCGTCCTGCCTCCTGCGATGGATCATATGGTCCCACTCGCCTCTTCGATTCCTCTCGCCCACTTTTCCGCTCCACTTATTGAGCCGCCTCCCGCGAGCCCAAAGTTGTATATTGGGTTCGTAGCGTCAGTGTTCGCCTTCGGTGCGAGTTTCGTTTAATCCGGCGCACGTTTGGGCCTCCGTCTTGAACTCGTGCTTCCTTGTTCAAAATATATAAATATGATTATTTTAATATTATAGCACTATTCAAAAATGTCTTTTACTGTTCATCTCTATAGTTTGATTTTGGATATTTTTGCAAAAACCACTATTCACCAGGACAAGAAAAGTATTGTTTTGCATTTTTATTCTGTCGAGTTCTCGAGTAACTTGTCCTTCTTCTCGAGTACTACGTTATTCCTTCACGAGTAATCACTATTCACCTATCAAGTACTGTTGTTTGGTGTCAAGTATTGCCTTCCTTGTTCTCGAGTACTAAATTTTATTACTCGAGTAGCTTGTTTTCTACTTCTCGAGTACATGTAATCTTGTTCACGAGTACTGTAGATTCATCTCGAGAATTTTGTTCCATTCTGCATTCGGGTGTCGTTTTGAGGGTCAAAACAGTGTCATATTGAAAAATGGTTAATATGCATTTTGTTCGTCTCGATGAGATCTACAATTTTCATGTTGAGCACGTTTTTATTTGAAGCAATTCTAAACATCTATTTTTGTTTTCCGCACACTCTCTCATAAATAAACCGTTTTTCCTATTTAGACAAAATTTTTTATAAATACATATATATATATATATATATATATATATATTATGACACTTAAGATAATTAGAAAGAAAACTTCATCTTCTTCCTCACAATATAGACCGAACTAAAACCACCTGTGTAGCGACTCTCTCCCGTTCATGAATCTTCTGGCGGCCACCGACGGTGCTCCGGTGCTCGAAAAATTCAACCGATTATAGTTCCGGAAAGCTCTCGTCGAGAGCTACGTCATCGTGGCAAAATTTTCCAGATTTCTTGAGTTTTCTCGTTAGGGTTTTTCGGCCCTAGCCATCTTTGTTCAGATTTTAACTCCTCCCGTCTTCTTTAACCCGGATCTACGACGTGGTGTGATTCAGAGGATTTTTCCAATAAACCAATTTGGTTATCCTGCCACTTTAATTATCGAGTCATGTAGATCATTGCGGCACCTAGTGCGTCTCATTGTTTTGATTACACTAACCTTTGTTTGACCCTTGAAATGTCCTTATGCAGTCCACTTCGTTGGTTAACCTTGAGTTTGTGATGAATAAAAAGGAAGCTCTGCAAGTATAATTACGTAACTAAAGAAACACATATGGTCTGTCCGTGTTGGGGTTTCTCCCTCGGTATAGTGCCTTCTGATTGAGTCTGTGCGCGTTTTGGATTTTCATCCCCCGCACATTACCTTAGCTTGGTCTGTTCGCTTTGGGGTTTCTCCCTCGGCATGGTTCCTGTTGGCTGGGATTGTGTGCATTATGGACCCTTCTCCCAAGCACAGTACTCTTTCCTATTGAGCTGATTAGTCTCATTTTTTATGGATTAATAACATGAATATTAATGAAAGATGAAAGTTTGAACTTCTGATGTTTGGTACTCTTTTCTTCCTGTTGATATTATTAGCCATTCTTGCTGGACTAGATTTACCGTTTGCTTACTTTTACTCTGCTGCTGACCATTTGTTGCAGTCGTTTTATAGGTTTCCTTCACTTTGAGGTTTGTTTGGTCTGCCTTTACTCTTTGCACCATTTGTAACTTGCTTCAGAGGTGTTCTTCTTTTGAACGCCTTAGGATCAGAGCAGTAGCAGGTTTAGCTGACCGTTTTATGCTTCTGGTGCTGCGGGTTGTTGCAGTCATTTGGTTCCACCTCAGAACTTTGAGGTAGTTGTCTTTGTTTAGACTTGTTAGATTTTACTATGAGTTTGTGTCATTTGTTGACGCCCATAGTCTTGAACTTTTTCTGTGATATACTACTTGCTACTTTTACTCCTGTTACTTTTTACCTATTTATACTTGCTCTCTGGGAAGGATTTATGCTAGGATGCATTTAGTTATTTTAAAGTATACAAAACTGCATTCTGGAACATTGGCATGACATGACATTCAAGTGCAAAATCTACTACTTTTAAGAGCTATAAAAGTCTTTTTATATATATATTAAATATAGAAGTCACATCATCATTATAATATGCTAGACTTTCATTCTCATATAGGACAACAAATGTATCAATTAAGTATTTTCCAGCGCGTAAAACTTATCTATTTTCTCACCTATGGACTAGTGATCCACCCGACCCAGGGACACAGTCAGTAACTCTAATAACTTATATGTATTGTTTTTAACTTAATTTCATAAATATTTTACATGAATTAAATATGAGGATGAGCGGCCTGAGCATCTGCAGTTGTCCCCGACACAACGTGGCATCACGACGTGCATTTTCTCTACTCTGATGTATTTTTTAATATGGAGAAAATGCGGGTTGTGACAGTTGGTATCAGAGCCAGGTTTTGCAAGAGGGTTGGTTGGTTTGGCAAGCCAGTCAGACAACTTTTTCTTAAGCAAAACTCTAATCGTATCACTTTATTGCATACACACACCGAAATGTCATCAATAGATCTTGATGGAAGCACGAACACTACACCCATAGCATGATAAGAAGTATACATGGCATATTATGTAGTATGGGATGCATAATATGTGTTTGTATATGGATCCACCATAGGTGGAAACATATGACGGTTATGTAGTATGGGATGCATAACCATCATCACATGGATGCCCATTAGCACGTTTACTTTTCTTCGTTATATACAATATTATGTAGTATGGGATGCATAACATTGTATGTGTACGCCGCTCATAACATATAATAAGGCCTTTTTAGAATGCATAGCACTACATACATAACATATCATCGCATAAGCACACATGTTAAGTTAAAGATCTGCATAATGACATATGTACACCCATGATTTGAGATGAAATTTAAACATTCATGCATTCATATTATATGCACAAGTTAGAGGCATAACATCATTTTATGATTTCCCAGAGCAAGGTAATGGAAAGAGTAAGTGTGTTCGTTTCTGATCTGATCCGAGTTTATTTGTCCTGATCTAATCTGAGTCAGGGTATTCGAGTTTTCTAGCTTTGGTGTCATAAGATAGGTCTTTGATAAGTCCTTTGCTCGTATCTGTAAAATATGACCCCAAAATAGTTTTGCTAAGGGAATATTTTCCAAGTTTGAGATGTCGTAGATAAGCTTTGACTAGGTATCCATTTTTCTGTAAAATGCAGTCTAAACGCATTGTGACGAGGTAGACTCCCCACTCGAAGGGCGAGACTTCTGGTTCCAGAGTGTGGCAGTGATCAAAGGGCTGCGACAAAGTAATGAGGCCCTGACAAGGCAGATGGTGGACATGCAATCTCAGATATAATCATTGTTGGCTGTCATCGTCCGGCAGCAGAATAGAGCGCAGGACCATATTGTGGGCCAAACTGTTCCTACTCCTCCTGCTGCTCTAGTTCCCCCAGTCGCATTGTCGCTCGAGATGAATTTCATTTCTCACTTCCAGTGACTGGGACCTCCTTCATAGGATGGTAGAGCAGACTTCATGGCATTGGATGACTGGATCATTGCCATGGAAGAAATGTTTTCTTATTCTGCCATTTCCTCCGATCAGAAGGTGATGATTGCAACGTATCAGCTCAAGGGTCTTTCAAAGAGTTGGTGGATCAGATAAAAAGAGAATCTTTCTGATGCGTGCTCGCGTGAATCATTCAAGAGTATGTTACTGAAGAAGTTTTTTCCATCGATTGAGCAAGACCATCTAATGAATAACTTTTTACACTTGAAGCAGAGGCAACTCACTATTAGTGAGTACGAGATCGAGTTAAGCAAGCTCAGTCGTTTCACCCTAGATCTGGAAGCATCCGAAGAAGCAAGAGTAAAGCATTTCCTGGGTGGTCTGAGGTACGACAACCAGATGTTGGCTACCACATGCAAGTCTGAGACCTTTGCAGAAGTAGTCGAAGTTGCCTTGAAGGTTGAGGCGATAGAAAAAGCAAAGAATTGGGGATTGCATGCGAAGAAGGACAAGAGGAAATCTGACGATGGAGGAAGTGCTAGGGCATCTGGCCCTACAGCGAAAAGGGATAAAAGGGAAGCATGTAGCTTCTATAGTAAGCCAGGACACCCTTTTGAGAAGTGCTTTAAGAGACTGGATGCACAGAAGCTGTCTCAGGTACACGCGATCTAGGATACTCCAAATGGAGACCCTTTCTGTACTTATTGCCAGAGGAGTTGGCACGATGTGTCCCATTGTTATAAGAAGGCTGGAGCTTGTTTTCTCTCCGGCCAGAAAGTGCACATGAAGGCTAATTGCCCGCAGAGCCAGCATGCGCTGCATGCAGTTCCATTGTAGACTCTACCGCCACCCGCGCCTCTCATGGACAATGGAAAAGGAAAGTTGAATGTGCTGACCAAGGAGGAAGCCCAATCTTTGACTCAGGTAATCTCAGGTTATTCTTTAACTCAGCTAGTAATCCCTATTTGTAGATTTATAGTTTCCGCATTTTAGTTACGCCTGCTATGTGTTTAGGTGAATTTAAGGTGAAGAATAAGTGGGAGCGCATTTTGTTCGATTCGGGTGCTACTCACTCCTTTGTGGCGAGGAGTTTTGTAGACCGAAATCGCTGGGCTCTCGACTAGTTAGACACCTCCCTAAACGTCAAATTTCATTCGGGATAGTTCGTGATGTCAAGTCAGGGTATTCAAAAATGCCCCATCTTCCTAGGTGGTTTTCTAGCCTTTGCGGATCTGAAGGTGCTAGATTTGGTAGACTTTGACGTGATTTTGGGCATGGCTGGCTGTCTAGCTATGATGCAGTCATTCAATGTATACACAAGCGCTTGTATTTTAAAGGTGGCAATGGCCAGCCCATGAGTGTGTATTGTTTGCCGCGTCAGGAATCTCCGATCATTTCTGTAGTATGTTCTCGCAAAATTCTAGAGTCTGGATGTGATTCCTTTCTTGTCTCCATTTCTATTCTTGGAGCTACACCGGCTGAGCCTCGGGTTGAGGACATTTCTATGGTGCATGAGTTTCCAGATGTCTTTCCTTTTAGTCTTCCTGGACTTCCTCCTGAGAGAGAGGTGGAGTTTGTTATAGACCTTGAGCTAGGAACTCGCCCTATTGATAAGGCACTGTACCACATGGCGCCTCATGAGTTAGAGGAGCTGCGTAGTCAACTGGATGGGTGATTGCAGTGCGGTTTTATTAGACCATGTTCTTCCCCCTGGGGTTCACTAGTGCTCTTTGTGAAGAAAAAGGATGGAACGATAAGGCTATGGATAAACTATCGATAGACAAACAAGGTGACCATTAAGAACAAATATTTGTTGCCTAGGATAGATGACTTGTTCGATCAATTGTGAGGTAGTTCCATGTTCTCGAAGATAGAACTCCATTCAGGTTACCATCAGTTAAGAATCCGAGATTCAGACATTCCGCGAACTACTTTTCGTTCTCAACATGATCACTTTGAATTTCTGGTAATGTCATTTGGATTAACAAACGCATCGTCAGCTTTCATGGACATGATGAACAGGGTGTTCAACGATGTTCTGGATAAGTTCGTGGTTGTATTCATTGACGATGTCCTGGTATATTCCAGAAATGCAGAAGAGCATGCCTTTCACTTGCGCGTGGTCTTGTCTACTCTGAGGGAGCACAAGCTGTATGCGAAGCTTAGCAAGTGCAAGTTCTGGTTGTTTCAGATGTCATTCCTAGGACACATTATAAGCAAGGACGGTATCTTAGTGGACCCCACAAAAATAGCTACAGTCTTGGATTGGAGGAGACCTACATCGCCTAAGTAGATAAGGAGCTTCTTAGGGTTGGCGGGTTACTACAGAAGATTTGTGAAAGGATTCTATGTGCTCTCTGCGTCATTGACCAGGCTTACGCAAAAGAGCGCAGCTTTTATTTGGAGTGATGCCTGTGAGGAAGCTTTTCAAGATCTCAAGAGGAGATTGTGCTATGCTCCAGTTTTTGCAGTGCCGGTGGAAGGAGTAGAGTATGATGTTTATGTGGACGCCTCACGAGTTGGACTCGGTTGCGTATTGATGCAGTACGGCAAGGTGATTGCATACAGATCAAGACAATTGAAGGTGCATGAAAAGAATTATCCTACGCGCGACCTGGAATTTGCTGCAATCATCTATGCCTTGAAGTTGTGGAGATATATTCTGTATGGAGTGTTGTGCAAAAATTTATTCGGACCACAAAAGTTTGAAATATGTCTTCACTCAGAAGGAATTGAATTTGTGTCAGTGTAGATGGCTAGAGTATGTTGCAGACTACGAAGTCGATATCCTTTATCATCCCGACAAGGCTAATGTAGTAGCGGATGCATTAAGCCGGAAGCCCGCACATTTCATAAACCTCTTGGTGTAATTCATTGTTGAAGATTTTTTGCTCATGGACATTACCGTGGGGAATAGTTCTTCATCGATTAGCTTAGAGGTGGGAGAGCCTTCGTAGACTACTCTCACTAGGCTACATCAAAAAGACGATCTCGATTTGTAGCACCTCCGTTGTAGGACTGAGAAAGGGGAATTACCTGGCTTTTCAATTGATGATGTTGGTACCCTAAAGTACCGCGACAAATATTATATTCCAGCTGTCGGGGACATCCGAGCAAGAATATGCAGTGAAGTGATTGGTTCAAGTGTTGCTTATCATCCTAGTTCCACTAAAATGTACAGAGATTTGAAGCAGATTGTTTGGTGGTTAGGTATGAAGAACAACATCACAAGATTTGTATCTGAATGTTATACCTGCCAGCATGTCAAAGCTGATCATAGAAGGCCGGGTGGTAAGTAAACACCTTTAGACATACCGAGTTAGAAACGGGAGAGTTTATCCATAGATTTTATATCTGGTTTGCTGAGATCCCCCGATGGGCATGATGCACTGTGGGTTATTGTGGACATACTAACCAAGTGTGCCCACTGTGTGCCTTTCAAGATTGATTATTTTATGGAAAAGATAGCTGAGATTTATCTAGACAAAGTTATAAGACTGCATGGTGTACCTACGAGGATTGTGTCAGACCGAGGCTCCCGGTTCATGTCTCATTTATGGCAAAGCTTGCAAGGAGCTCTAGGTATTGACCTTAGGTATTCTACCACCTATCATCCTCAGACAAATGGTTAAATGGAGAGAGTTAATCAGATCTTGGAGGATATGATTAGATGTTATATTCTGGACTATGGTGGGGCTTGGGATAAATGCCTCGGACTGATGAAGTTCCCGTACAATAACAATTATCAGGAGATTTTGCAGATGGCGCCCTTTGAAACTTTATATAGAAGGCATTGTCGAACTCCCCTAATTTGGGCAGAAGTTGGTGAGAAGCCTTTGCTCTGTCCGAAAGCGCTGGAGGATATGAGCATTTCAGTGACGCATATTCCTGAAAAGTTGAGGTTGGCTCAGGAACGATACTAGAGGTATGCAAATTAGCGCAGAGTTGATCTGGAATTTGTAGTTTTTGATATGGTATTTATGAAGGTCTCTCTGATGCCAGGTGTTAAGAGATTTGGAAGAAACTATAAGATAGATCACAGGTTTGTGGGACCTTTTCAGATTCTGTAGCGCATCAGAGTTTCTCCCTATAGACTGGAATTGCCTGATTCTTTCCTTGGTGTTCACGATGTGTTTCACGTGAGCCAGTTGTGAAAGTGTGTTCGTAGTGATCGGCATGTCCTTGACTCCGTGCCCCAGTTACAGATTAATCTCTAGTATGTCGAAGAGCCTGTCTGTATTCAGGAAACGTAAGATCGTGTGCTAAGAAATAAGACAATTCTGATGGTTAAGGTTCTCGGGCGCAATCATGATGCTAGATGTGCAACTTGGTAATTGGAATCCGCAATGAGAGAATCTCATCCTCAGCTGTTCTCCTAGTGTTCCCCGGTTAGTATTCGTGTTTAGTGAATTCTTTTGTTGTGTCTCTCACTCTACCCTCTTGTTTCGTTTCGTGTTCCAAGTTTCGGGACGAAACTTCCTTTTTGGAGGGGTGACTGTAACGTCCCTGATTTTCCGGCAATTATTTAATCCTCTTGTTGACATCATAATGACGTAAGGGGCTTTACGTTAACGTTGAGTTGACGGCGCAATGCCGTTAAGGCATTTTCGCGTTCGTTCAGTCGGTTCGGCCATATTCTTGAATTCTTGTTGTAATTGGAAAAGTTTGCATTTGGAAATTTAGTTAAATAATTTTGGACTTGCTCGTCAAGTTTCATCGCGATCCGATCGATATTCGGGCCTCGGCGATTTTCCGAACTTTTCTAGAATTTATGTTCGCCGTAGACTTTGAAAATTAATATCTCAGGAATGTCTCGTCGGATTTTGGTTTTGATTTATTGTTGGGTTTGTAGCGTCAGTGTTTGCCTTCGGTGCGAGTTTCGTTTAATTCGGCGCACGTTTGGGACTCCGTTTTGAACTCATGCTTCCTTGTTCAAAATATATAAATATGATTATTTTAATATTATAGCACTATTCAAAAATATCTTTTACTGTTCATCTCTATAGTTTGATTTTTGATATTTTTGCAAAAACCACTATTCACCAGGACAAAAAAAGTATTGTTCTGCATTTTTGTTCTGCCTAGTTCTACAGTAACTTGACCTTCTTCTCGAGTACTACGTTCTTCCTTCACGAGTAATCACTATTCACCTCTCGAGTACTGCTGTTTGGTGTCGAGTATTTCCTTCCGTGTTCTCGAGTACTAAATTTTTGTACTCGATTAGCCTATTTTCTACTTCTCGAGTACCTGTAATCTTGTTCTCGAGTACTGTAGATTCATCTCGAGAATTTCGTTCCAGTCTGCATTCGGGCGTCGTTTTGAGGTCAAAACTGTGTCGTATTGAAAAATGGTTAATGTGAAATTTGGTCATCTCGACGAGATCTACAAATTTTATGTTGAGTATTTTTCAATTTGAAGCCCTCCTAAATCTCTATTTTCGTTTTCCGCGCACCCGCTCATAAATATCTCATTTTTTTCCTATTTTCGTCGAGAGCTACGCCATCCTGGTAAAATTTTCCCCATTTCCTGAGTTTTCTCGTTAGTGTTTTTCGGCCCTAACATATATTTCAGCCAGCTTTGTTCAGATTTCGACTCCTCCCCTCTTCTTTTGCCCTGATCTGCGATGTGGTGTGATTCGGAGGATTTTTCCGGTAAAACCAAGGCAAGTGGTGGTTTACCCTCATTTCTTCTTGTCCGGTTTGATGGTAACGGTTAAGTTTTTATGTACTTTAAAACTTTCTGCACTTTTATCTTCCAAGTTATTTCTATGATTAACCTTTCTTGATGATCACTTGATGTTGTAAGATTTTGTCATGGTGAACTAAATCTTATCAGGTTATGTTTAATCGTTCTTGAAGTTTCTTATTGACGCCTTTAATCGCCTTATCTATCATTGTTGAACGCATTAGAGTTTATCTTGGATTGTGACTTGTCTTTAAATTTCTTAGTTATTTCATTGAACCTTTACCCCCAATTCTTGTTCTGTAGAGTTGGTAAACCAATTTTGTTGTCCTGCCACTTTAATTATCGAGACATGTAGATCATTGCGGCACCTAGTGCGTCTCATCGTTTTGATTATACTACACTTTTTTTGACCCTTGAAATGTCCTTATGCAGCCCACTTTGTTGGTTAACCTTGAGTTTGTGATGAATAAAAAGGAAGCTCTGCAAGTATAATTACGTAACTAAAGAAACACAGATGGTTTGTGTGCGTTGGGGTTTCTCCCTCATCATAGTGCCTTATGGTTGAGTCAGTGCGCGTTGTGGATTTTCATCCCCGGCACATTACCTTAACTTGGTCTGTGCGCGTTGGGGTTTCTCCCTCGGCATGGTGCCTGTTGCCTGGGTTTGTATACTTTGTGGACCCTTCTCTCCGGCACAATACTCTTTCCTGTTGATCTGATCAGTCTCATTTTTTATTGATGAATAACATGACTATTAATGAAAGATGAAAGTTTGAACTTCTGATGTTTGGTACTTTGTTATTCCTTTTGATGTGATTAGCCATTCCTTCTCGACTAGATTTACTGTTTGCTTACTTTTACTCTGCTGCTGACAATTGTTGCTGTCGTTTTATAGATTTCCTTCACTTTGAGGTTTGTTTGGTCTGCCTTTACTCTTTGCACCATTTATAACTTGCTTCTGATGTGTTCTTCTTTTGAATGCCTCGGGATCAGAGCAGTAGTAGGTTTAGCTAACCGTGTTATACTTCTAGTGTCGTGGGTTGCTTCAGCCGTTTGATTCCACCTCAGAGCTTTGAGGTAGTTGTCTTTGTTTAGACTTGTCAGATTTTACTATGGGTTCGTGTCAGTTATTGACGCCCATAGTCTTGAACTTTTTCTGTGATATACTACTTGCTGCTTTTACAATTATTACTTTTTACCTGTTTATACTTTCTCTCTGGGAAGGATTTATGTTAGGATGCATTTAGTTATTTTAAAGTATACAAAATTGCATTCTGGAACATCGGCATGACATGAAATTCAACTGCAAAATCTACTACTTTTAAGCGCTATAAAAGTTTTTTATATATATATATTAAATATATAAGTCACATCATCATTATAATATGCTTGACCTTCATTCTCATATAGGACAACAAATGAATCAAGTAAGTATTTTCAGCCGCATAAAAATTATCTATTTTCTCACGTATGGACTAGTGATCCACACGACCAAGGGACACGGTCAGTAACTCTAATATCTTATATGTATTGTTTTTAACTTAATTTCATAAATCTTTTACATGAAGTAAATGTGAGGATTAGCCGCCTGAGCGTCTGTAGTTGTCCCCTGCACGGCGTGGCATCACGATGCGTATTTTTTCTACTCTAACGTATTTTTGAATACGGAGAAAATGCAGGTTGTGACACCCGCATCGTGGTTTTTTGTGCCCGGCGATGTGAGCAACGGGAAAGGGCCGAACCTACCCAGTAGCTATATCGAGCATCTGTGGGTAGTGTTACATGTCGCTGTCATAGTTACGAGTCTTAGGCCTTACGCAGGTCGTAAAGACTGTTGGAACCCTATTACTGATTTGGGCTAGGATCACTATGATTTGTTTAGGATGATTAGTTTTACCCACTCTGTATAGTCTTGTATCATAGATTATTTCCAGGGTTATTGCCTCAGAAGAATTCCAGCTGAAATACAGTACAACGGATGCAGAAAATTAGTTCGACAAAAGCAGAGCTGTGTTCGACAAATGTCGTGCTCAGCTCGACGAACTCCGATTTTTACCTCTGAGTTCAGCTTGATGAAAACTGAGTCACGATTGATGAACTCTGATCCCAACACTACAACTCAGCTCGATGATTACCTAGTTCAGTTTGACTAAAGACATTTCCAGTCCGACGAACTCCAAGCTTAGATCGACTAAAGTTTTGTTCAGTTCGACTAATTTTTTTGCAGAATAATTTTAAATGGCGTAATTTCAGTCAGTTATATTCTGGTATTTAATGTTAAATATTCTTAATGAATATATTCATTCCTGGTAGTATTAAATATTGGAGTTTCACAGAGTTATTATTCTAATTATTTACCAAGGCAGTTAAGGAATGATCTTATTCTAAATATTTGAATACAACATTTACAAATTCTCAGAGATTTTTCAGGCTATTCAAGGAATGTTTTTAAAATTAAAATGTTTGAATTCTTCTCAAAAAATATATATTCAGAAAATTGTTGCATATTCAGATAGTGATATATAGTGACATATTCACATAGACATACACAGACAGACATAGGAATTTTTTATTACTTGGTTTCTAACTCTCCAAGAGACAACAATTTCACATTAGTCTAAATTTATATTTGAGTGAGACAAAGTTCTTGAAGGCCTACACCCTGAAGAAAAGGGTTTCCCTTGATCACAAACTCTACTCAACATAAGGGGAGCTTTTTTTGCTTCAACATCAATCCACTAGACTTCTCAGAGACTCTCGAAAGAGAAGACATCATCAACTTTTTTTATAGTTTATATCATAAAGTGTGTACATGGTTTTTAACTCCCCTCAAAAGTTAAATCTCTTAGTTCTTAAGTCACCTGATCAAAAGATATAGATTGGTTTTTTGGCAGCTGATCAATAGCTCAAAGGGTTGCATGATCTCCCTTGGAAAATAGATCTTCTTGTGGCAGACACCTGATCAAAAACCTGTAGTGGATTCCTACCAGGGTGGTAGAAGAGTGGACGTACCCAGATTTATTGGGGAACCAATATATTTCTTTGTGTTGTCTGTGATTGTTTTACTTTTTGTTTTTGTGTGCTGTGATTCTAATTTATATATATATATATATAGGGGAGATATCAGGTGCGGGCAAGCTTGCATGTGGACGTACGGGTAGGGAATTCGGGGGTAAAGACGGCTCAAATCAAAAAGTGATCAACATGAAAGTTGTTTGTCTCGACGAGATCTACAACTTTAATGTTGATCACTTTTCTATTTGGATCCGTCTTACCCCTAGATTTGGGCACTGCAGTCTAGGGCGGCGAGAGTGCTATAGTAATAATCTTGCCACCCCAAATTTTGGGGCCCAAATCGAGGGCCAAGACTACTCCAAATCAAAACGTGATCAACATGAAAGTTGTTCATCTCATCGAGATCTACAACTTTCATGTTGATCACTTTTCAATTTGAGGCAAGTTTGACCCTTACCCATACGCCCACACTTGATATCTCCCCATGTATATATATATATCACATACTTTAAATCCGCTATAAAAATAACTTAAAGGTTTTAATATACACTATTCACCCCCCTCTAGTGTAAATCAGATCTATCCCTCACATTCAATTAGTATTACAAGGTAGTTCTTTGGTTTTACAGGCTAACACATGAACCAACAAAGATCCTGATAGATCTCATTTTCTCTAGTTTGTTTTTTCTATCATGGCACAGAATAAAGAGTATGAAAGCACTATATCTCTTATTTGCAATCTAAATAAGTTTCCATTGTGGCAAATAAGGATTAAATTATATATGAATTCTATTGACGAAGATATTTATAATTCTATTTTAAAAGGTCTACCTCAACCATTGGTAATAACTAGCACCATTGTTATACCACCTCCAGACTGGACAGAAGCCCAAAGAAAGGCTGAAATTGCTGATGCCAGAACTATTAACATCTTAGCTCAAACTATATCAGATGACATCTTCCAAAAGATTATTGAATGCACTTCAGCAAAATCCATATGGGACTCCATCATATCAATGGTTGTTGGATCTACTGATGAGAGAAAGGACAGAAGATCACACCTTATCTCTCAATATGAGAACTTTTAAAAAGGAGAGTCTGAATCTGTAAAAGAAATGTACACAAGAATCATTCTCATCATCAATGAGCTAAAATCTTTAGAGAAGGGCATTACACTGACAGAAGTTAATGATAACATCCTCATGTGTTTCTCTAGCACATGAGATTCAAGGATTTAGCCAATCAAAGAAGCCAGAAGTTTAAATGAAATTTCCACTGAGACTTTGTTGGGCAAGCTCAAATCTTATGAGCGGCTCATCAGAACAAATAACTTCACTTGTAGTAAGGAAAGAGAAGAGCATAGCTTTACAAGCAACAGAAGAAGCAGAAGTTCTTCAACATAATGAAGATCTTATAGGTCGCTTGGCTAAGAGATTTTACAAGATGGCTAGAAAGGACTTCAGAAAAAGATCTTCAATAAACAATGACAAACCAAGGTATAACAAGGCACCCACAAAAGAAATTATGTTTTATGGATGCAGGAGACCAGGACATATTCTTCGAGAATGTCCTGAGAATCAGAAGAAGAATACGAAGAAAGAGAAAGACTCCTAGAAGCACTCAAACAAACCTTCTTCCAGTAAACATAAGAAGAAGGGGAGAGGTTTTGTTGTTGAAACCTAGAGTGAATAAGATGATGAAACTTCATCTAGCTCAAATGAAGATGAAAAAGAAGCATGGGATAAGGAAGCCTGCTTGATGGCAATCAATGCTTCATGCAGCAATTCTGAGTCTGATTCAAAATCACAGAAAGATCTGGTAATCTTTTCCCTTGATTTTACTTCAGATCCGTTTAAAATATATTTTAAGTTACTATGTAATGATTTGATAAACTCTGAGAAGGAAATAAAACTTCTCAAAGAGAAATTAACTGAATTAGACAATCTATCTTCTGAACACATAAAACTTAAAAATGATTTTAAAATTGCTTCTGAACAAATAGTATCTTTAGAACACAAATTGTCTGATGTCAAAAAATTTGAAGAATCCCTTAATGGGAGAAGCATCAAACTGGTGGATATTACAAGCACAGTTAATGCCAGACTAAATGGAGAACTAGGCTTGGGGCCTTCATCAAGTCAGCCTTATATTTTACAGAAAAATATTTTATCTACACTTATAAAATTCACCTCTAGTAACGGTAAAGAAAAATTAGAAGACTTAGATAAAACCATTGAAGTTGTACAAAAGCCTAAAGAAAATAAAAATGTTTATAAAAATTTTGTTCAAAATAATTCATCGAACTGAGCTCGATGAAATAGTTACTTTTCGTCTAATAGAAAACGACGAACTATGAACACAGGAAATGGTGTTCGATGAAGATAATATGATTCATCAAACTGCGATCGACGAATGTGGGACACAGAACATCAACAATAATATTCTGTGAATGGAGTTTGACGAACTCACTTCCATTCGTCAAACTCAGATCGATGAAATCAATTTTCTTCGTCCAACCCAAATTTTTCTAATAGGAATTTTAATTCTTTTCATCAATATAATCAAACACTAGAATTTATAAATCCTTTTACTAAGTGGATTATTCCTCCTAGGAGATATCATCCACTTGGATATAAGGATCAACCTGTGTGTTCTTATATTTTAAATTATTACTATGTCAAGAAACTTGGACCCAAGGTAACTTGGTTCAAAAATAGCTAATTTGTTTTTAAGCAGGAAAAGAACTATCCTACTACAGAGGAACAGTGGTATCTGGATAGTGGTTGCTCAAAATATATGACATGCAAAAAAGAAAACTTAAGTGACTTCAAAGCTAAGATTGGACCTAAAGTCATTTTTGGAGACTCCAACTATGGCTAGATAAAGGGCTATGAGAATGTCAAAGTTGTAGAATTTACATTCAGGGAGGTAGCTTATGTGAAAGGTCTCAAGCATAACCTTATCTCCATAAGTCAATTGTGTGATGAAGGTTATCAAGTTTCTTTTAGCAAATCATTATGTTCTATTACATCTAGTTCTAACAAAATTATATTAACTGGGACTAGACAGGGTAACATATATTTAGTAAATTTTAACACTTCTAAAAAAGAAATTTGCCTGTTTAATGTAATTAGTAAAACAAATGAACTATAACGTAGGAGATTAGGACATGTAAACCTTAGAACTATTGCTAAACTATCTTAGGACAACCTTGTTAGTGGACTTCCTTCTGGTTCTTACAAGAAGGAAGGACTTTGTAGGGCTTGTCAATTAGGCAAACAAACTAAAATAGCTTTAAATACATTTCTAAAAGTGATTCACCCAGGATTTTATACTTGCTACATATGGACCTCTTTGGACCAATTGTAGTCAAAGTTTGGGAGGAAAGACTTATACTTTAGTAATTATTGATGACTTCTCTAGATTCACATGGGTGTTCTTTCTGAGAAATAAGTTAGATAACTTTAAAGTTCTTGCAGACGTTCTTAGGAACATCAAGATTGAGTACTCTACTCAAATTGCATTGATCAGAAGTGATCATGGCACTGTGTTTGAATCTCCTCTGATGAAAAAATTCTATGAGAAGGAAGGTATTAGGAATTTTATTTCTGCTCATAAAACTCCTCAACAAAAAGTGGTAGATGAAAGGAAAAAAATGAACTCTTATTGAATCTACTGGAACATTACTTACAAATGCTCACTTACCCCTATCCTTTTGAGCAGAGGTTGTAAGCACAACAAACTATGTTCATAACACGAGTTTGTTTCATAAACTAAAAGGTAAGACTCCCTATAAATTACTTAAGAATAAGGAACGTAAAGTAGACTATTTCAAAGTTTTTGGATGTAAATGTTATATTCACACTAATGATAACAAACGCTTAAGGAAATTTGAAGGCAAAGCTGCAGAAGGAATTTTCCTTGGATATTCTCAAGTCAGCAAGGCTTATAGGGTCTTTAATAAATATACCCTTAAAATAGAAGAATATGTACATGTTTTTTTTTGATAAGACTAATATGGTTTACAAGTAGAGAAATATCTCTACCATAAAATCTTTTCAGGTACCAAATGTGTGTGAGAAAATGGATAACTTAATCCTAATATAAGAGGATACAATACATCCTTCTCAATAGATTGTTGATTCTAGTGATGAATAAAATACAAAAATTTATGATGAAAAAATTGAACATAATGTAATTCCACTAGAGGAAGTAGCTCCAATAGTTGAACAACCAACTCTACTTTTTTATCTTGACACACTAAGAGATCACCATAGACCTCCAGTGATTTGAGACATATCAGCTGGTGTTCAAACATGACATCAATTGAATCAAGATTAGATGCATTCTTATTTTATTTCTTAGATTGAACCTCAATCCATCAAAGATGCGGAACAAGATCCCCACTAGATCATTGCTATGTAAGAGGAACTCAATTAGTTTGAGAGATGTAGAGTTTGGGACTTAGTTCCTATACCCCAAAACTATCCAGTCATTGGAACCAAGTGGGTCTTTAGGAATGAGTTGGATGCTCAAGGAATTATTGTTATATACAACGAAAGATTGGTAGCTCAAGGATATTAACAGGAGGAAGGCATAGACTATGATCAGACATTTGCTTCTATTGCAAGATTGTAGGCTATCAGAATTTTTCTTGCATTTGCAGCATTCAAGAGATTCAAGGTATATCAGATGGATGCGAAGAGTGCTTTTCTAAATGGAGAGCTCAAAGAGAAAGTTTTTGTAGAATAACCACCAGGTTTTATCTCTACAACTCACTCTTCTAATGTTTTTAGACTTAATAAAGCCCTTTATGTTCTTAAACAAGCTCCAAGAGATTGCTATGATTCTCTTGCTAGTTTTCTTCTAGAAAATAAATTTAGTAGGGGCATATTAGATAAAACATTTTTTTGTTAGAGTTCATAAATCTAAAAGTTTGCTAGTTCAAATATATGTAGATGACATAATATTTGTCTCTACTGATTCCATCTATGCAAAAGGTTTTCTGACCTAATGCATTCCAAGTTTGAAATGAGTAGCATGAGTGTGCTATCCTACTTCCTTGGTTTACAAGTAAAGCAAACACCTAATGGTATTTTCACATACCAATCTAAGTATGCTAAAGAGATTATTAAAAGATTTGGGATGTCAGATGCCTCAGCCATGAAAACACATATGCCTGCAGATGCTGTTGTTGATACTGATGAACATGGCAAGCCTGTTGATTAAAAAACATACAATACTATCATTGGCTCCTTATTATACTTAACAGCTAGCACACCCGACATAATGTTTGCTACGTGTATTTGTGTCAGGTTCCTTGTATATCCTAAAAATCTCATCTAATTTTGGTAAAAAGGATTTTAAAATATATAAAAGGTTTCCCAAATCTAGGACTTTGGTATTCAATAGAGTCAAAATTTGAATTAACTAGATTCTCAGATGCTATCTATGCTGGATGCAGAGTTGACAGAAAAAGAACATCAGGAACCTGTCAGTTCCCTGGTGATAGGCCTGTGTCATGATTTTGCAAGAAGCAAACTTCTGTGTCTACTTCAACTTCTAAAGCTGAATACATTGCAGCTGCCAGCTGTTGTTCACAGATTTTGTGGATTCAAAATCGGCTACTAGATTTTGGTCTCAACTTAAATAATTCAACAATATTTTGTGATAATACCATTGCAATTTCTATTGCCCAAAATCCAGTCCATCATAGTAGAACAAAACAAATTGAAATAAGACATCATTTTCTAAGAAATAATGTTGACAAGAATAAAATTAAACTAAAATTTATTCCTACTGATTTTCAAAAAACAGATATATTCACTAAACCTTTAGGTGCAAAGAAACACATTTTATTCTTAAATCAGTTAGGAATGACAAATGAAGAATCACTAAATTAACTTTTATTCTGAGATCGACGAATTATCCACCTTTCGTTGAATGGAGCTCGACGAACTGTGAAATCTTCGTGAAATATTCGTCGAACAGTGATCGACGAACTTTTTTGAGAAACTTTCGTCAAATGGAGTTCGACAAAATAGTTTCATGTATATTTCGGCGAACATAGCTTGACGAAATATATTTCTTTCTCAAAACCTTCATCGACCGGAGAACGACAAAATGTATTTCTTTTGAGAATTTTACATCGAACCGGGTTCGATGTTTTGTCTTGTGTCGGATGGAGTTTGCCTTTTTGACTTTTGAAACTTATAACTATGTTTTCATCGAACTCTATGTCGCGCGTTCTCCATCTTACTTTGCACTTGATCACTCTATTTTGCATGCAAATGGCGATTTCTCATGTAACTCTCCCAGCGATGAAATTCGATGCAGGCTTCGACATAAACATTGAATCATTCATTCATTCTGATCAAATCTTCGAGGGTAAACTGCATCTCTTTGAGGCTCAAAATCTGCGGCAATTCATGAGCACCAGAATAAAACTTCCAGTTGTAGAAATCAAGAAATGGGTCTATACTACAAAGATTCAGGACCCTACAACTATTACTGGATCAGTCAATAGACATCAGGTCTCTCTAACAACCGATATCTTATCTGAAATTTTTGGTTTCATAAATGGTGAAGATGAAATAGAAATATCTAGTACTGAATTTGATGAGATGCTAGATAGAATGGTACACAATCAGGGAAACCCTAATCACCTATTGAAAAAGAATTTTTCTGTAGCATATAAATTCTTAGCCGATGTTGTTTGTAAAGTTTTGTTGGGAAAATATTTTGCACATGATTATGTCACCAGGCACCAATTTATGTGTATATGTGCTTTGGTTAATAAGAAATCTATGAATTGGGGAACAATATTATTTGATTCAATTAAAAAGAAGATTAATAAGAAATATGTCAGCTATGGCAAAATTCTTGGTATCTTCCTCCAAACCAAATGTCCAGAAGTTTTGGTCTCTCAGACAGTGCATATCAATGCGTCCAACAAGCTTACTTCTGCTTTGTTTGGAACATGGGAGAGGGTAATACCTATGCCATGTTGGGCTGTTACAACCTATCTCCCAACATTAGCAGAAGTTTCTGCTGCTCAGTCTTCTCCTCTGCCATCTCCACACCAATCCCCTACACCCTCCACTCCACCTTCTCTACAATTACCTGAACAAGTTCCTTCTTCCACACCACATGTGGATTCACCATTTCCTCAGTCACCACTACCCCTCATTGAGGATATTTCATCAACATCAATCCATCCACATTCACCCATTCCTCAGTCACCACCTCAATCTCCACTACCTTCCTCTCCTCCACAATTCTCTCTTCTACACACATCACTATTACCTTCATATCCACCTCAATCAACTATATCTCCACCACAATAACCAATCCATGCAATCGTTCCAGATGGCATTCCTCCTGTAATCCCTGCATCATCCATTCCTTAAGCTTTCTATCTCTGCTCCAATTGTGAAAAAAACTTTCATCCCCTCCTCTTCTACATCCTTTCCATCTACTTCTACATCTACTCAAGCTCCTCCTGAGTTTATGTATGTGAATTTTTCATCAATTTCTTCCAGTTTTCTTGAACTCATTACTCCAACTCTCAAAAAGTTGATAGATGAAGCTATAGCTCCTCTTGCTGCTTCTATCTCTGCTCTATCTTCTCAGCTATCCTCTTCCTCCTTTGTCCCTTCTTCTAGGGGCCTAGATTCAGCTTTCCCTTGATCTATGCAGGGGGAGATGTTTGATGAAGAAGCTCCAACAGTTGAAGTTTCAACAACAGTAGTCTCTCAAGACAGTCTACAAGAGGTAGCATATGCCAATAAACCTCATATCTCTTCTCCTTACCAAACCATAGTCATACATTGAGAAATCTAAGATTTACCAGAGAAAAAAAGTAAAGTTTTTGAACAAAAGTTAATAGATTAGAAGTAATCATAACTGCATCCAATAATTTAAATAATTTTGTTTGTTAGCGGAAGGATTTAATTCCTAGATGTCCATCCTAAAGCAAAGAGACTAATAAGATGGGAAATTTGATCCATGTTGGGACAACCTTTCATAGGGAATAACAAAGATTTCCAAGATTGGTAGGAGCAACATCTCAAAATGAGACATTTGAGTGAACCAGATTCTACTTAGGTGCATTGAAAAATAATTGAACCAATTTGTAAGCACGCATTTAATTTTTGTGATTTCTAATACTGGTGGGATCAATATCTTGAAGATGGAGACATTTGAGTGCGCCAAAAAAATAAAGAGGTATCACATCTATTTTGTTATTGAATCTGGTTCCATGATGAACTAAAGTTGTTATGCTCGTCGTAAACAATACTATGTATAAATCACTGGGAGAGGAAAAGAGAAGGTGATTATACACCAAAGGGATTATGATGGGTAGGTCAAATAATTAAGCATGTGTAAAGTTTAATCAAGTTTGAGCTCAGTAGGACCTCAATCACTAGTGATGGAAATTTTGAGGAAATCTAGAAAAAGAAGCAACATAAAAATTTCCATCTCAAACTCAAAATGCAATACCTGCAATGACAAAACCACATTTAGACAGAAGTAAGGCTGCATAATTAATCAGAGCAGCATGATGATTTAGATCTTTCAGAATCAAATCTTGAAAGCATTTTGTTGAAAGTTCCAAATTTCCACTGAAATGAAAAACTCATTACTACTTTCACATGCCAACAACACAAGTTAATGTCACATGTGCATGCAAAAAATAAATTAGTAAGAAAGACTGGTAGGACAAATGGTACCAACACTAGGACAATGTTTCCTTGAATGGTCATTGACAAGACTACGTGATGAATATACTCACCATGTTTAAAATTATGCAATAATTAGGCATCCATGGAGTTGCAATGTTTTGTGCATCCAAATACACGTTCCTTAGCTACTAACCAACATGACAAATACATCTTTTTTCCTCAAAATCCTCCAAGACTCAAATTATTCATAGTTCAAACGGCATTTATCATTTACAAAAACTTAAACATCGACCATTTCAAATACAAGATTTGTAATATCCTAAATGTTTATTATTCATGCTTAACAAAGGGTCACTTATTGTATTTAATTCATGCAATGCATTTTCTCAAGCATGGGCCTGCAAGTACATACTAGTTCAAATGTACATTATTCGAGTTCTGTGTCCTCTAGATCAGAGTCAAAGGTAAATATGTTTGATTAAAATGCAAATCTCTTTTGAATTTTGAGTTCAAGTTCAACCCAATTAAACTCGACTCTATACTATGTTACTACTGATAATGCCATGAGTCTCATAAATTGATGAAAATTCATGTAACATTCAGTGAGCTAATAATTAGTATTGAAGTCATAAAAAAGTATACATCACCCGTTTTCAGTAACAAGGACCAGATGCAGGGATTCTTCATTACAGTAATCCAACATCTGTCATCCTGGTTAAATTCAAAGAACCAAAATTCGTAAGATCACAGAAGTCAACATCATTGGTTAAATCCAAATCCAGCAAAAAAAACTATGAGACGGCGAAGTTGTCACGGGGCTCGAGCCACCAGCAGACATCCTGTAGAATTCATAGCTCCCCTCTGATACCGACGAGCCCGATCGGGTAACTATTTGCTTGTTCTCCGTGCAGCTTTCCTCTGACTTCAAAGAAATCATGAGTTCAGCCAATTAAATCCTAAAATCAACAACCTGGATATAAAATCCCCACAGCCATCAACAAATGGCCGCGCATGACCCCAAAAAGCAGCGACAAACCATAATTCGCAGATAATTAAAAGAAAAAATTGCATATAAAGATCTATAGAAACAACTGCTTGGAGTAGAAATTCAAGAACGGGGATCTTTCCAACGGTAACTAGAGAAAATAAGAAATTGAGAATGAGATCGATGAGCCGAGTACCTTCTAGATACAAACTGAAGCGGAGATGAACAACTAGCTCATCGGTGGGAGAAAAGAGGCTCACAACCCTAGAATCAAAGAAAACTCGCGCTGGCCGTTCAAAAACCCTCGCCTGATGAAGGATCTGAGTAATGGTGGAAATAAAATAAATAACTATTATACAATGGATCGACAATGAAGACTAACATAACAAAGAAATAGAGAGAGGAAGGGGATGAACAGTAGTGGAGGCTCGCGGATATTGGCGAGGGGGATGACGTACTGCCTCACAAATTTTCCCTCCATCGTGATTTCCACTTGCCTCTCCATTTCCGCATTAGGTTTTGTCCGTCAAACATTTTTTCTTCCACCTCTTGCCTCGCTATTTTGGAAGGAGTAAGTAACAGGCGGTAGAAATGCGTATGGAAGTCGAAGAGAAGGCGGGTTATGGATGTATAAGTGAAACAAGTGTAAAATATTTATGGCTTACCCTGTAGAAAATCAGGTGCATCGTGGTTGTGGCGAGATGCCGGTGGATGGTGGAGATCTATGTTCGCGAGATGTTGATCGGAGAGGAAACGTGGAGGTTGTGGCATGTAGTAGACAGCGAGAGGGGCTGCGGCATGGAGTCGCAAGTGGGAATGGCTGGGGCATGGAGTCAGGAGGGGAAGGGCTGCGGTGTGGAGTGATGGCTAGGGTTGAGATCGGGATGAAAGAGTTGGAGGATTAATATGTAAGACCGCTCACCTTACCAAGGAGGCTCCCGGACTTATGCCCAAAACCGCCGTCTTATGGTGGCACTAACGCACGGGTTAGTCGACACCGTAACACGCCGATTCTGTCGGCTAATACGATCATATAACATGTAGGCCAATATGAGAAATAGAAGTAATACATTACAGAGTAAAACACAGCTAGTCCACAGTCACAGTACAACTCATATATTTCCATCATTTCATAAATAAATGCAATAAGAGTAAAATGGTAATATCCATGTATTTTGCTCCAAATTTCTCAAACAGTAGGATAAAAATTTTCATGAGTCAAATATGATCTCCCTTTTGTTTTGACAGATTTTGGGGGTTTTGTTTTGATCAAAAGCCTATTTTCCAATTTATTTATCAAAAAGGCCTAAATTTTTAAATATTCAAATAATGGGATTTTTGCTCCCAAAAATCCCATTATTACTATGAGGTCTGAACTTTACCCTAATGAGCCTCTGGCATCAATTTTATGATTTTTGGATGTATCAAATAGGCTGAACATGCAATATTTCAAAAATTGCTATTTGCACCCCAAAGTTATATATAACCAACACATGCAAGTGGGTTAACCAACCATGCATTGGTACAAATGTGCTGAATATTTTACCATGCACATATAATGTCCCCAAGGACCTGCCACCAAAATTTGGGGCCATTTGGAGTCATATTACTCCGATTATTTCATTTATTTACTTTTGTGTATTATGAATAAAACTATAGAAACATTTTCCCCAAAGATTCTCAATTTTTGGCAGGGGCTAGATATACCCTAGTTAAGCACATGCCCAAAATTTTGGGTCATGTGGACATCTGCATTAGCATGGGCATTGGTTTTGGTTTCTGCCCTAGCCTAGGACCAGTCCTAGCAAAACAGCCCTACAGGACAACATACTGCACCAAATTATAAGATTAAGGTGGCAAATTAAACTTAAGAGGAAGGGATAGAACTTTCATCGTAATCACCAGATCTAAGAATGCATTTACGGGGCCTAAAATAGACATGTAATAACACTGTATAAGTGTGACAGAAATTTGATAAATTAGTGTTATACATTAATTAATCATATGAATTAAAACGGACGGCATCGGGTCGTCGTTCCCAATCAGCCAATGGCCCAGATTTCTTTCTGCTGGGCCGACTTGCCCGGCTATTTCCGGCCAACTGAGCCACCACCACCACTGGCGGATGTCGCCACCACCTTCACTGAGGTGGTTGCTAGCGATTCCCGGCGATGAGGCCGCCGGAGTTGGATCCTCCGGCGAACCCGAGCAAGAAGAAAAGCTCGAAAAACTCTCCTTTTCCTTACATGGCATTGGGCTCAATTGAGCCCGATGTGTCTCCTAGAGGATCTAGAAAGCTAGTACGGTTAGAGAGACAGCAAAATGTACCCGAATGGCGGCATGGCGGCGAGGTTGGCGGCGGTTGGCCATGGCTGAGCTGCTCCGGCGATCTCCTGCTCAAAATCTCATTTCTTCACCAAAAGCTCTGCTCATGGACTCGTTCTCCACTCGTTTCCACTCACTGAAGCTGATGGTGGGGTCGATTTGAGCTAAAAGTGGTTGTATAAGGAGATACACCCAAGGTGAGCTCGGTTTGCGCTTTGGTTGTATCACCAATGGTTCCAAGTGGCCACCATGCTCAACATTCTCTCTCAAATTCTTCTGGGAGGTCAGCCAGCAGGCTTAGGCAGAAGGAATGAGGCCATATGGCCACCTCTCACCACCTTTCCATTTCTCTCTCCTCTTTTTGGGGGAATTCCACAAAATGCCCCTTTGCGTGTGACCTCGCTCTAGAACCAGAGGGTTAGGGGTGGTCTTTGACCACTTGGGCTAATAATGGGCCATGTTTGTTTGGCTTGGCCCAAGGAGAGTGGGCTTAGCACTCATTTTCTTCTTTAGGTCAATTATGTTGACTAAGTTGACTTTTGGGTTGACCTGGTCAACCATGATGAGTGGGCTGACCCCACTTGGTGGTCATGGGTCTAATGGCACCACCCAACTTGGGTTGGGTCAATATGGTGCCCTACTTGGGCTAATTGGGCCTATAAGTATAGGTTTGACCAACTTAGGGCTATGGTTGACTTTGGTCAACTAGGGTCAAAGGGTTGACCTAATGACATGTCCTAGGGTCTACTTAGATTATTTTAGGGTTAGGACAATGTGGTGGAGTCATGGTGTGGCTAGGGTTCCAATTTAGGCTAGTTTGACCTAGTTTGACTTTGGCCCTTTAGTGGGCCCCACATGTCTTCAGCCCACTGTCTAGGGTCAAACCTAGCTAAATTCCCTATCATCCACGCCTTGCCTAACCCAATCTAAGTTAAGGGGTCTAGAAGTAACATGGGATGTTACAAAATAAATGCCCCGATTTTTGGCCATGAATATTATTATTCATGGCTAATACGTCTATATTTGCCACACTATTTATAACCATGGCTATAAAATAACTATTAACCATGATTTTTGCCATCGTGGCTAATATCAATGTATTAGCAATGATTTTTAGTCCCTGGCCAAAAAAAGTGTAGCCAATACTCACTTTTCTAGTAGTGGTGATAAGTGTCTTGGTTTTGAAAGAAACAAACATCTGTGTCTACCTCAACAGTAGAAGCTGAGTATATAGCAGCTGGCAGTTATTGTTCACGGATGCTGTGGATTTAAAACCAACTGCTAGATTATGGTGTCAACTTAAATAATTCTACTCTACTTTGTGATAATACTAGTGCAATTTCCATTGCACAGAATCCAGTGCATCATAGTAGAACTAAGCATATAGTGGTAAGATATCATTTCATTAGAGAGTGTGTTGACAAAAAGAAAATTAATCTCACCTTTGTCTCTACTGATTTGCAAAAGGCAGATATTTTCACCAAACCCTTGGATGAGAAGAAACATCTGTTCTTTATGAATCAACTAGGTATGATAAATGGATATGCATTAATTTAACTTTCTATCTGTGGTCGAAGAATTTGAAACAGTTCGTCGACCTGAGATCGACGAACTGAGAAAAGTTCTTGAGATAGTTCGTCGACCTGAGATCGACGAACTCTCTTTGTGTGAAGCTCAATTCGTTGAACGGAGATCGACGATATTGCTTCAGAAAATTTTCGTCGGCCTGAGAACGACGAAAACTTTTCCCTTCTTCAGACTGAGATCGACGAACTCTTTTGTCAATAAAATATTTCGTCGGACTCAAATCGAAGAATTTTGTTTATTTTGTAGGACAGATTCTGCCGCTTCATATTCTGAAAACCATATAACTAGGTTTTCTTCGAGCTCCATCCCGAGCTTTCTGTTCCCCTTGCACTTGATCTTTCTGTTTCCTTTTGCATGCGATCAATGGCGATACCGTCGAGTTCTCTTCCGGCAATGAAATTCGACATGGGATTTGATATAGACTTCGAATCATTTCAACATTCTGATCGAATTTTCCTGGACATACTGAAATTATTTGAGAAACAACAGTTGAAGAACTTCATGACAACCAGGATAAAGATAGCTGCTGCTGAAATCAGAGAATGGGTGTTCACCTCCTCTACTCCAGATGCCGACACAATGATAGGCACAATATCTGGTAACCAGTTTTCTTTAACCCCCACAGCATTAACTAAAATTTTTGGATTGATAAATGGTAAAAAAGATATAGAGATTGATAGTTCTGAGTTTGATGACATGCTGAATAAAATGGGTCATATTGGAGAGAACCCTTATAAGCTATTAAATAAAAACTTGTCTTCTGAATATAAATTTTTAGCCGATATGGTGGGAAAAGTATTGCTAGGAAAGCATACTGCCCATGATTATATTACCAGGAAATAGTTTCTGGTAATGTGTGATGTAATGAATAAGAAACTAGTGAATTGGGCTAAAATTTTGTTTGACTTGATAAAGAAGAAGAACAGTAAGAAGGAAGTGTGTTTTGGAAGAATTATTGGAATTTTCCTATAGGAAAAGGCTGCTGAATCCCTGGTCTCTCAGACAATATTCATTAATGCTTCCAAAAGGCTAACATGTGCCTTGTTTGGAAGGTGGAAGAGGACAATCCCAAAGCGATCCAAGGCTTCAACCACTTCCAGAGCATCTGAGGATACAAGGGCTGTAACAGCTGCTCCCCCACCATCAGAAGTTGTCCCCTCCATCAGAATTACATCCACCCAGATTCCAACACCTCCATCTCAACAACCAACACCTCCACAAATTTCAATTCCATCATCAACCCTCCAACAACCATCCTCATCTCCAGCTCATACTCCAACACCACCAATTCAATCTCCTACACATCAACCAACACCAGTTTAATCTCCAGAGCATACCACTACACTCCAATCCCCACATCCTCATCATCTATCTGACATCTCACTCCATAACCTCTCATCCATTCCATCCTTTGATCTGCTATCATCTCCCATCAATACTCCATCACCTCATGATGAGCCCATGACAGACACCACTCTTTTCCCTTCATTATCCATCCTCCATCCTTCTGTATCAACTCAGACACCCTCTGAGTTTATGCAAATGGATTCCCCTTCCCGTACAACCCCATATTCGCGAAGAGAGGGCCCCAAACAAGGCATGAGACTTGTTGCACGTTTTTTTAAACTTTTTGAGAGGTTTGACACTCTAGGTGGCCAATTTAGGCTCAAAATGAATAGTATACTAGTAGGGGGATGATATATTCATCAACCCCCTGGCCCCTTTAAGGAGTCTCCCAGGATGCATCCCGCCGAGACCACAGCTCGCCAGGCCACAGATCGCTAGGTCGCAGCTCGCCAGGCCGCCGCTTGCTAGGTATTCGTCTCGCTAGGACGCAGCTTGCCAGGCCGCAGCCCGCCCAAGCCATTATCTCCCGAGGCCGTAGCCCGGCCAGGCCACAGCTCGCCAGGCTGCAGCTCGCCAGGCCTCCGTCTTGCCAGGGTGTAGCTCGTCAGGCCGTAGCCCACCCAGGCCGCCATCACCTTGGCCGCAGCCTGCCTAGGCCGCTGCTCGCCAGGGCGCAGCTCTCCAGGCCTCCGTCTTGCCAGGCAGCCCTCTCACAAGGACTCATCTCGCTTTGCCGCAGTCTTGCCAGAACATAGCCCGCCTAGGCCGCCGTCTCTCCCTGGCCGCCGTCTCGCTAGGCCGCAGCTCGTCGAGGCCGCTGCCTCCCCCATGCCGCCATCTCACCAGGCAGTAGCCTGCCCAGGCTGCAGCTCTCTAGGTCGTCTACTTGCTCGGCTGGGACTTCTCGCTCGGCTTAAGGGTCTGCCCCTGGTAGACTGCGATTAGCTACTTAGAATAGCGGGATTTGGCTGTTGGTAGGCCAACCCGGGGGCGTTTCCGTAATTTTAGGCGCAACGGAGATTGGTTATTTGTAGGTCATTCCCAGAAAACAATAAATAAACCCTTGAGGGTGCCTTGGAGAGGATTGCTTCTTAGCCACTTGAATCCCTCTTTCTTCTTCCTCCAAGTGCGGAGTCACAAGGAGCTCAATCCTAAGTTTATGCGACCTTACACGATCCTAGAGAGGATTGGACACTTAGCATACCAGTTGGAGCTAGTGCTAGAGTTAAAGAACTTGCAAGACATCTTTGACGTCCACTTACTTCAGAGAGAGCAGCACATCACATCAATTTTGGGCCCGGTAGCATCCGATCGGTTAGTTTGTTTGGAGCCGATCCGGTTCGACGATACTGGAGTACGAGTCTTGTGGAAGAAGAGTATCCATTTAGTAAAGGTGATGTAGTTAAATCATGTGTAGGAGGAGCACACTTGGGAGCCCATGGACCTCATGCAACAGCGATATTCGGAGCTCTTCACCTCATCTACAACCTAAACCTCCTAGATATTTTGATCCACTTCTTTGTGTTAAACCCCGTAGACCCGAACTTAAATTTCGAGGACAAAATTCTTTTTTTTGTTTATTGAGATTTGTAACATCCCTCTCACTTCTATATCCCATGGGTTACGGTTCGGACTTGGGTTGTGAGTAGAGGTCATGAGATAACCCTAGGTTAGCTTCAACCTAGGAAATTGTTATAAACACCCCAAAGGTGCATAAGTCAACCTAGGCCAATTCACTTCAAATTGGACTCACTAACTCAAATAGACCTCATCAATAGATCCATAACCCTAAGAGAAACCCAAGTGACTCAAAATCCCTATCATAAAGTCACCAAATTGGCCAAATTTACCAAAGTACCCTATAGGTCAACTTAGGCCAATCCTTCACCATTATGTCCAATTGGCCTCCAAAACATGAACTTGACCTCACCCCTGGTCTTAGGACATAATAAGGATTTGACAAAGTCAAACATAGTCCTAAATTGGTCAAAATCACACCTATTGGCTAAGTAGACCAATTAGGGAATCATCATGACCCAACTAACAATGGGTGGTGTCTAGGGACTCAAGACACACACATTGGACCAGACCACACAATAGTTGATCAAGTTAAACCCCCCAAGTCAACCATTGTCAACATAAGGCCTAAAGAATAAATTAGGAGCCCAAGTCAAAAACCAAATGGACCAAGGCCTTGCTCACCAGCAGTCCTATAAGTCAAATTACAGTAGGAACCCCTCTGAATTCAAATAGAGTATTTTATGGAGGACAAAATGGAATTTCACCTAATTTTAGGAGAAAGGGGAGTATTTCAAGGAGATCTTTCCACTTGGCACATCCCTCCTCTTACTAAAGGCAACCACGGCCTTCCCCATGCATTAGGACTGACTTCCCATTGAATTCTAGCAGACTAACATTAAGGAGAAGCCTCCAAATTATCTTGGCCGCCCCCATTTGAATTTCCCTTTATACAACCACCGCAACCATTTTCTGATTCATTGGATAGCTTCAAAATAAACTTGGCAGTCGAAATGAAGCTTTACTTCATCCTTTTTGCTGGAGAATCAAGATCGGCAGTGGAACTCAAGCAAGCTTGCCTGCCACGACACATGGACACCAAACCCGTCGCTAAGCTCGTCTCCAAGTCCGTTTCTCCTCCCCTCCCTCTATGTTATTATCCTAGATCCATTAAGAAAGAAATTGGGCTCAATAAAGACTGATCCAATGTGAAAAAAATGAAAGATTTTGAAAATATTCATGGTGTTGGGTTCACCGGAAAACACCACGTCTGGCGGGCAAACCACCATCAACTGATAGCCACCACCTCAATGGAGGTGGTTGTGGTGGTGGCCTGCCGGGGAGGTGGCTGGGTCGCTGAGAAATCAAGCTGGAAGGACTCCCAAGTCCGGCTCATCTGAGTCGTGGGCTGGAGGAAGGAGATGAAATCAAGGTCATTGGATTTGGATAATGTAAATGATTTAAATTTAATGTTATATGTGAAATTGTCGCATAGAAATGTTCTTTTTAATCAATAGAATTAAAGCTCGTAGAGTAATTTTTTATGAAAGGTTTCATGAGACAACTTTTGTAGATCTATGTTCTACTTTGATTAGTAACTTGAATCAGCCCATTTGGAGAACTATGGCACCCTATAGGCCAGTTTTGGTGGGATTGATTCTTAGGAAGGGACAATCCATATTTTGTTAATATCCTTTAGATGGCTAGGGTTATGAACTTGAAAGTTAGGATATGTATGAATGAAACCTAGATACACCTCCTGTCCAAAAATCAAAATTTTTGGAGAATTTGTTTTATAGTTTTAGGAAAATGTGATTTTTAATATTAATAAAATATTTGTGGTTTAAATAACCCTAATGACCCAAATTTTGGGAGCATGTTCCATAGGGAATTATAAAGTCCTGGTAAATAATTTTAAGTCATCTAGACCTCTGAATGTTAGTGGATCCAACTTGTATGTTGAGATAGGGTAGAGATTTTGGGGTGCCTTTAGAAAAAAATGAGAAAAAATTGAGATTTAAGCACATTTGACTTGTGGTATACCAATGATACTTTGGCCAAGGCCTTATGATGATGAAATACATCATACATAGTGGTGCTAGGATTTCTGGAAAAATCCTATGCTTTTTAATTTATTTTAATTATGTAGCCTTTTAAAATTAAGGAAATAAATGTGCGCAACTTAATTAGGAAAATTCAAGTTTTCTACCACTAGTCTTATAATGGCATGTTACATCTCTGGTTAATTATTTGGAATTTCTGCAAATTACTACATATGATGATTAGCAAAAATTACAAATATGACCTTTAAGTACTTGTGTGTAAATTATAATTTTAAGTGAGTAGAAAATTCTGAAATTAGTATGGGCTCTTTTATTTTGCCTTATAGTAGTTCTATTCTTACATATATACTCCTGCTAGTATAGTTCCATGTCACTATTTACTAATTGATACTCTCTTTGTTGTCCTCTGCTTTTATCCTCCTGTACGATGCATTCGATTTGCGGGGGTGAAGCGAGAACAAAATGGCTTAGTCTTTATGACTAATGGTCGGTTGTGACTATAGGAATTCGAGGAGACGCACTAGTCGCATGAGGAGACGCACCATTCACACAAGGAGTCATGACTTGAGGAGCAATTTCTGTGAGCTACCGTTACTAGTAGGCAATAGGTTGATGATAGATTTTTGTAGCTTCCACTTGTAGTGAGTTGAGAGAGTGAGCTTCTGTATTTGGACCTGTATCGGGAATAAGCCCTTTTACTCTCTTTCAATATGTACTCATTGTTGGTTATTGTTCTTTTCTATTATATATAAATATTGAGCTATGATTGTGGACTATGTTTTTGTTTAAATGTTCTTTTTGGCCTACTTATGAAATGATCACACTAGCTGGCAGGATCGGTGTAGTGTGGTGGCGACCAACTAGTAGTTGGTGTCACCGTAGGGTGGAGGTTCTGGGCATAAGACCAGGGTAATCCACAGTGGTTGGGGAGGGGTCTTAAAATTAGGGCCCTGATGTAGAGGCTCAGAAATCCTTCCTTTTTAGCTCCTCATTTAGAAGATAGCTCGTCACCATCTCCATCATCACAAGGCCATCTGATGCAAAATTACTCAATCACACTACTAGTGTTTCCAACCTTTCTAGCATGGAACTAAGGACCATCAATGCATGCAACTCATCTCCTAAGGTGATCTTCATTGCTTCCAATTGAATGATGATGCTCTGGGTAAGGTTTAGATGCTCAGTGATTTGAGAACCTTCCTTGTACTTTAAGTTCACAAGTTGTGCGATCATGAAAACCTTGTTGACCGGCATATTCCACTCATATAGCGGTTTTAGCTTCTTCCATAATGTCTGGGCCAATGAATCAATGGAGACAAAATGAAAAACGAAGTCATTAAGCTAGTACGGAATTACGTAACTACCTTTTGATCTATCCTCTTCCACACATTATCATTCAACAATGAAGTCAGCCTCTCCGAGAACATAGTAAGTAGATCCTTACAGTAGTAAAGACCCACCATCCTTGTTTTCAAATACTCTATTTCTTGACATCCATACTAATCACTTTTGTGCTCCGCTTCATCTTCCCCAATAGCTCGATGGTTCAAGACGAACCTAGCTCTAATACCACTTTGTTGGTAAACAAAAAAAGAATGGTAGCTCAAGGATATTCATAGGAGAATGACATAGACTATGATCAGACATTTGCTTCTATTGCAAGATTGTAGGCTATCAGAATTTTTGTTGCATTTGCAGCATTCAAGAGATTCAAGGTACATCATATGGATGTGAAGAGTGCTTTTCTAAATGGAGAGCTCAAAGAGGAAATTTTTGTAGAATAACCACCAAGTTTATCTCTCCAACTCACTCTTCTCATGTTTTTAGACTTAACAATGCTTTTTTATGTTCTTAAACAAGCTCCAAGAGATTGGTATGAGTCTCTTGCTTGTTTTCTTCTAGAAAATAAATTTAGTAGGGGCATATTAGATAAAACATTTTTTTGTTAGAGATCATAAATCTAAAAGTTTGCTAGTTCAAATATATGTAGATGACATAATATTTGGCTCTACTGATTCCATCTATGCAAAATGTTTTCTGGCCTAATGTATTCCAAGTTTGAAATAAGTAGCATGAGTGTGCTATCCTACTTCCTTGGTTTACAAGTGAAGCAAACTCCTGATGGTATTTTCATATACCAATCTAAGTATGCTAAAGAGATTATTAAAAGATTTGGGATGCCAGATGCCTCAGCCATGAAAACACATATGCCTGCAAATGCTGTTGTTGATACTGATGAACATGGCAAGCCTGTTGATCAAAAAACATATAGGACTATCATTGGCTAATTATTATACTTTACAGCTAGTAGACCCGACATAATGCTTGCCACCTGTATTTGTGCCAGGTTCCTTGTATATCCTAAAGAATCTCATCTAATTTTGGTAAAAAGGATTTTAAAATATATAAAAGGTTGCCCAAATCTAGGACTTTGGTATTCAACAGTGTCAGAATTTGAATTAACTAGATTCTCAGATGTTGTCTATGCTGGATGCAGATTTGATAGAAAAAGCACATCAGGAACCTGTCAGTTCCTTGGTGATAGGCTTGTGTCATGGTTTTGCAAGAAGCAAACTTCTGTATCTACTTCAACTTCTGAAGCTGAATACATTGCAGCTGGCAGCTGTTGTTCACAGATTTTGTGTATTCAAAATCAGCTACTAGATTTTTGTCTCAACTTAAATAATTCAACAATATTTTGTGATAATACCATTGCAATTTCTATTGCCCAAAATCTAGTCCATCATAGTAGAACTAAACATATTGAAATAAGACATCATTTTCTAAGGGATAATGTAGACAAGAATAAAATTAAACTAAAATTTATTCCTACTGATTTTCAAAAAACAGATATATTCACTAAACCTTTAGGTGCAAAGAAACACATTTTATTCTTAAATCAGTTAGGAATGAGAAATGAAGAATCACTAAATTAACTTTTATTTTGAGATCGACGAATTGTCCACCTTTCGTCGAACGGAGCTCGACGAACTGTGAACTCTTCGTGAAATATTCATCGAACATTGATCGACGAACTTTTTTGAGAAACTTTCATCAAATGGAGTTCGACAAAATAGTTTCAAGTATATTTCGTCGAACGGAGCTTGACGAAATATATTTCTTTCGCAAAACTTTCATCGACCGGAGATCGACAAAACGTATTTCTTTTGAGAATTTTTCATCGAACCGGGTTCGATGTTTTGTCTTGTGTCGGACAGAGTTTTCCTTTTTGACTCCTAAAAACTTATAACTTTGTTTTCATCGAACTCTATGTCGCGCTTTCTCCATCTTCCTTTTCACTTGATCACTCTATTTTACATGCAAATGGCGATTTCTCATGTAACTGTCTCAGCGATGAAATTTGATGCAGGCTTCGAGATAAACATTGAATCAATCATTAATTCTGATCAAATCTTCGAGGACAAACTGCATCACTTTGAGACTCAAAATCTGCGGCAATTCATGACCACCAGAATTAAACTTCCAGTGGTAGAAATCAAGGAATGGGTCTATACTACAAAGATTTAGGACCCTATAACTATTACTGGATCAATCAACTGACATCATGTCTCTCTAACACCCGATATCTTATCTGAAATTTTTGGTTTCATAAATGGTGAAGATGAAATAGAAATATCTAGTACTGAATTTGATGAGATGCTAGATAGAATGGTACACAATCAGGGAAACCCTAATCACCAATTGAAAAGAATTTTTTTGTAGCATAAAAAATCATAGCCGATGTTGTTGGTAAAGTTTTGTTTGGAAAATATTTTGCACATGATTATGTCACCAGGCACCAATTTATGTTGATATGTGCTTTGGTTAATAAGAAATCTGTGAATTGGGGAACAATATTATTTGATTCAATTATGAAGAAGATTAATAAGAAATATGTCAGCTATGGCAGAATTCTTGGTATCTTCCTCCAAACCAAATGTCCAGAAGTTCTGGTCTCTCAAACAGTGCATATCAATGCATCCAAGAGGCTTACTTCTGCTTTGTTTGGAACATGGGAGAGGTAATACCTATGCCATCCAGGGATGTTACAGCCTCTCTACCAACCCCAGCAGACATTTTTGCTGCTCAGTCTTCTCCTCTTCCATCTCCACATCAATCCCCTACACCCTCCACTCCACCTTCTCTACAATTACATGAACAAGTTCCTTCTTCCACCCCACATGTGGATTCACCATTTCCTCAGTCACCACTACCCCTCATTGAGGCTATTCCATCCATATCAATCCATCCATATTGGCCCATTCCTCAGTCACCACCTCAATCTCCACTACCTTCCTGTCCTCCACACTTCTCTCTTCTACACACATCTCCACTACATTCATCTCCACATCAATCACCTATATCTCCACCACAATCACCAATCCAGGAAATCATTCCAGATGGCATTCCTCCTGTAATCCCTGCATCATCCATTCCTTAAGCTTTCTATCTCTGCTCTAATTGTGAAAAAACTTTCATCCCCTCCTCTTTTACATCCATTCTATCTACTTCTGCATCTACTCAAGCTCCTCCTGGGTTTATGTAAGTGGATTTTTCATCCATTTCTTCCAGTTTTCTTGAACTCATTACTCCAACTCTCAAAAAGCTGATAGATGAACTTATAGCTTCTCTTGCTGCTTCTATCTCTACTTTACCTTCTCAGCTATCCTCTTCCTCCTTTGTCCCATCTTCTAGGGGCATAGATTCAAGTTTCCCTTGATCTAATGCAGGGGGAGATGTTTGATGAAGAAGCTCCAACAGTTGAAGTTTCAGCAGTGGCAGTCTCTCCAGACAAACCACAAGATACAGATATGATTTGCTCAGTTGAAGAAGAAGAAGTAGTAGTAGAACTAGAAATAATAACTGTTGGTGATATTTTAATTAATCCCGAAGTTAACCTGAATTCTTAATTATCAATTTTTGATACTCTGCATAGTCATTTTCCAGTTTTTTACGATGATCTTTCCAATGCTATAGTATGTTACAGTGCTCTTATTACTCCTTCAGCTTTAGAACAACTAAAGACCATCCTTGCAGTTGTTTCTTATAGCATTACTCAAGCTTCTCAGCCAGCAATAACTACTGACAATATAATGGAGACTATAGAACAAATTTCTTCCCCTCCTACTTTTGCATGGGATGAAACCCCAATGCGCAACCTTGATGATCTTCTTAATGAAGATACGGAGCAGGAATAAGACATTATAACTATATGGCCAGAGGCTCAAGTTCTTGATCAGTATGAGTTGATTAGGCAGTTAGATGCTTTATGTGATCTCCTTGCAGAAGAATCTGATGATGACTCAGAGTAAAATGACTCAATAGTTTCTAATTCTAAGAAAAGGAAATTAAAGAAGAAGGCTCCTACAAAGGTTGTTCCTAAACATTCAGCCACAACAGATATTCCTTATTATATCTTGTATAGAATACCACTCACTCCTAACCTCCCCAACTGGATAAGGTTCTCTAAGAATGAACAAAAGAACAGGAAGAAGATGAGGAAATACTCTTCACCTCCAAGATCTAGGATAGGACCTCCTCCTCCTCATCCTCAAACAGCAGGAGCAGTAGGTAATATTTCATCTCAAAAGCCTACTACTTCCCATTATTCAAGAGCTTCTCAAGATAGAAAGGAAAAACCTTCAAGGTCAGGCTCTCAAAGTAGTCAGCAACAGAAGTCAAGTCAAAGCAGCACACAACCATCAGATGAAGAAAGGGCAACATCTCCAATGTATTATCTAGAATTGGATCCAAATTTGAGAATGGCTAGATTTAATGAGCTTATTGCTCTATCATAAATTAAGAAAGCTAGAGCTGACGGAAAGGACAACTGATGCATGCCACTCCCCAAAATGGGATTAAGGCACGAAATGGAAAAGGGATTCCAATGGGGAATTTAAGCGAACACGTGTTGTGCGTGCAAAACTAAATTGATTCAGGCTGATCCTTTTGGCGTTATGGCGACGGACGTAACTAACGCAACGCTCTCCGGTAACTCTCACATCACGCTCAAGCATAAAACGCAGCAACATCAAGACTTGGACATTCATTATATATATACACTACAGAGGGTTCGCAATGCCCCTCAAGATAATACCAAAGTGATAGGCCGTGGTCCTTACAAGCGAAAGGAACCCACACAGTTCGGTTGATCGATGTTGTACCAAAAGAGACTCCACCGAAATGCAAAAATTCAGACAAGGGTGGTTTTCTCCCCAAAAATAAAACGAGGGATGCCATGCCTCACGAACTTAAATGGAAAAAAGGAAAATACCAACAAGATCTATGAAGAAATTAACCACGAAATTCAAGCGTTTCACAAGCCACGCAACACGTATATGCCACAAGATCTATCAAGCGGGAAATCACAATAACTAGTGGATGAATGTCCGTTACCCCGCTCGGATGTCGATGAGTATGAAAGGATCATTCCCTTCTGATTCCACCAGAACCACACCAGTTTGATGGAATCACGTTGCCTTCCTCGGATCACGCCGGAGAAGATGCCGCCCAAGTTACGGAAGGTGTGCCTTCGGTTGCAGGTTCCAAGAGTAGAGAAAATTCAGATCTTGTGATAGTGGAGAAAGGGGCTGCTCGGTTTTGAGGAGGATGAGAGGAAGGGGTTCGAATCTTGGAGAGGATAGAAGAGAAGGATAACTATGGAAGAGTCGCACTTCCACGGTTCCACCGGAGTGGCACCGGATGGGGAGAACAGAGCCGCCTTCTTCGGAGTCACACCGGAGGAGGTAGGAGGTCGCCGGAGCAGCAAGAAGCACCATCTATAGGGGCGGCGGCAGCAGCACACTCGCGACTTTCCTGGAGCCGTGGGTATCGGTTTCGGCCTGGCAGAAGGGGGGGCTGCTTCACACAACTCAAAACTTAGGTTTAGGTTTTTTCCTTCTTCAAAAGCTCATAAAACATCGAATTTTAGCCTCTTATAGGCTTTACAAACACAAGGGATAAAAGCACCCCAAACATGGCTAAACATATGCTAAATGAAAACGATTGACAAGGCTATTAGAAGCCCAAATGAACATGAAATCAAAATATGAAATAGATGTTAAAATATGTGGTAACATAATTTAACCTAGCATGAACGAGAACGGTCACGGACATTGTAGTGGCGCGAGTTGCGGCGAGCAAAGAACCAAGCATGTCATAGCAAATCATCTTCCGGTGGTGGTGACGTATCATCAGTCGCACGCCGGCACCAACATCAACCGTGTTTTTTGTACATTGGAAAATGTGTACTAGATTTGAAAAAGCCTCACCCTACTCAATGATATTCATCAAGGTGTATTTGATGTGTTTTGAGTTTATATGTGCAGGTTAAGTAATTGTAGGACATGCAGAAAGATTTCGAAGTCCATGTGTCGACACCTAGAGAAGCAGTGTCGACACTAATGAAGGCTTGTGTCGACACTGGAGAAAAGCTGTATCGACACTTGGAGTAAATTGTGTCGACACCAGGAAAGGCAGAGTCGACGCCAGAAGAAATGTGTCGACACATACAGGCAGTGTCGACACACTGTGAAGAATTGTCAACATAAATTGTGTCGACACTTAGAGGCAGTGTCGACACCCAGAGAAGCTTGTCGACATCAAATGTGTCGACACAAGGAGGCTGTGTCGACACTCAGCAAGCTTCAACAAAGTTAAAGTAAAAGAAGTACTTGTGTCGACACAAAGGAGATGTGTCGACACTCAGCAAGTATCCACAACAAAAGAAGTTGTGTCGACACAAATGAGATGTGTCGACATACAATAGAATTCAACTAAGTGTTAAAAAGAAGTATTTATGTCGACACACAGAATCAGTGTCGACACATTCAATAGAAGGCTTGTGTCGACTCACAGAATCAGTGTCGACACATTCTGAAGAAGCAGTGTCGAGAAGCTGTTACAACAACACAAGTAGTTGTGTCGACACCACCAAGGCTAGTGTCGACACTTATTCCACTTGTGTCGACACTTAGTCTATTTGTATCGACACATAATGAAGATCAGTCTCGACACTTTCAGACAGATACAGTGATTTCAAGAAGTGACTGGATGACTTGACAGTTGTCATTTCAACCGCTCTACTGCCACTGTCAAAGCTGTCAGAAGGTTGTTAGAAACTGGATCAGCCGATTACCATGGAGGAAGAATATATAAAGGCTTTGTTCTTCAACATAAAGAGATGATCAATCACAACTAACTAACAACAACTAAGAGAGAAGTAATTATATAGAAGATTTTCGATAGAAGATATAGAAGAAGTTGGAGAGAGAGAGAGCTCCATCTAAGAAGAGCAGTTGCTGAACCAGGCTGCAAAGAAAGATTCAGACTGATATTAGGATCTTAAGTCAGAAGGTGATTGAAGATCAACTTCACAGAAGATTTAACCCAACTGAGTTCAGATTCAAGAAGCTTTGAAGAATGCTAAGGGAGGTTGATCTCTGCAAAGTTCTTCCAAGAACTCATCAAGAAGCCAGCCAACCCTTCTCTCTCTATCTGGGTTGTGGTTAATTATTTTGTAAACATTATTTTCTGTAGGATCCTAAGGGATCTGAGTTGTAAGCCTAAACTTATAAAGGCTGAGGTAAGGCTTGTTGAAATTTGTGAAGTGGAAGTGGTTGACGGAACAGGTTGGGCGGCCTGGGCGGACAGCATTGGCGGACTAGGCGGACTGGGCGGACTGTGATGTGCGGCCTGGTGGAAAGTCTAGTGGAAGCCGGCTGTCTTCTGAGCGGGTTGTTGCATGGAGTCAGCGGACTATGCGGCCTGGATTCTGCAGATAGGGTGTTTGCTGATTGGCTTTGCCAAGGAGCGGCCTGAGTGGATGGAGGCTTGCGACCTGGTGCATTGCTGAGTGGCCGCGGGTGCAATCTTGTGCTGATAGGCGGGTTGGCTCATGTCCGCGGGAAGCTTGCGGACTGGCGTGTCCGCGGTGTGGGCTATTGCGGACTGGGCTTAGAGCTTGGCTGAGGCCTTGTCGAGCTCTGGTGGCACAGCAGGTGCTTTGCTGTGGAGATCGGTTTGGCGGACTGGTTTTGGAGTCCGGGGATGGCTGCTGCGTTGGACAGGAGAGCGAGGAGCTCGCGGACTGATGGCGATCTGTACTAAGGTGTTTGGCGGACGGGAGTTGGAGTCCGCCATGCTCGCATTGGCCCTTGATGGTTTTGGACTTGGTCACACTCTGTGCCAAGATCTTGGTGTCCGTCGTATCTGTCAAGTCCGCTGTGACCGGGCGGAATGTTACTGTCTGCCTTTGGTCGTGGACTTGTGGCGGATTGAGGTGTGAGTCTTGCGGACTGCCTCGGGTTGGTGCGGACAGCCATTGAAGGGGGTTGTTGTCCTGCATTGGTTGGAGCTTTGCGGTCTGATGCCTTGTCTGCGTCGCTTGGGCGGACTGGTGAGAGTTCGCCAATGTTGCCTTGCTCCTGGCGGTTTTCCTTGGTATCCGGCTAAGTCCTTGCGGACTCGGCGGACGATGTTTGCTATCGCGCGGGCTGGGGCGGTGTCTTTATCTCTATGGCGGTGACCACACTCCTCACCTCGCCTATAAATAGAACCCCCCTGGCAGGTCTACAGTAACTTGAGTGAACAGTTAGTTGGGTTGGGCAAGGAGTTGCGGTCTGAGTTTGTCTGTCCGCGCGGATTGTTTTAGTGCTGACATTTGTTGTGTGCAGGTCGCGCGGGTTGCTTCAAGGAGCCAGAAGTTTTGTTGTGACTTAGGTCAAGTACTTGGAAGCGTGCGGTCTCTGCGTACTCAGCAGGAGGTCGCTCTGCGGCTTGTCAGTTCTATTTCAACTTTGCCAGCTTCAATAACCTGTCCGCCGGCTTCAGGCGGGTAGGGGTGTTCCTCAGTTCAGCTTCAGCAGGAGACGAATAACGGTGTGTCCGCGCGTCCTCGCGGCTTCGGCGGACTCCGTACTATTCGACGGATTGTCGCTAAGTTCAGGCGATCTCAGCAGACTCGGCGACCTCGGCGGTCTCGGCGGACTCCGGTGCTGTCCGCCCGGCTTCTTTTTTTGGTGCTTTCTGTTTACAGCTGTTATACTAGCGAAATTATGTCTCGCTATGTATGCCTCGTGTTGTAAAGAAGTGAATGTATAAAGACCTGCTTGTGCTTCCATTATTTGTTGGGATTAACCTTTGGTCCTTGGTTTCCACTGGTTCACCGTGAGAACTGAGTAGTTCCGAAGATATTAATTTGGCGTTTGGGCTATCTTGCTGACCACATTGAGAAAACTTAACATGGTATCAGAGCCAGGTTGCTGAGGTTCAGTTGCGTGAGCGGAAGTCAGCCAGTGTTGTGACTCAGTGATTGAGTGGTGATCAACCAATGTTGTTGCTCGGAGCTTCTGAAAGGTTGCCAACAGATATTGCAATGGAAGGGAGCTTTGCAAGAGATCTTGGCATTGAACTCTTAACGCCGACTAACTTCAAGAAGTGGATGTCGTGCATGAAGAGTTATCTTCTTGGCGAGGAGCTGTGGGAAGTCGTCGGTGGCGACGACAGGCAGGAAGTCACTGCTGCTTTCGGTACTGCTGAGCAGGTTAGGCTCTAGAGAAGAACAATGCTAAGGCAGAGTTCATTCTGAAGAGAGCCGTGTCTCCGGAACTGTTTGATCACATCATTGGATGTGAGTCGGCTGCTGATATTTGGACAACCATTGATGAGTTGTTCAATAGGAAGAATGTGGTGCGGCTTCAGTTCCTAGAGAATGAGTTGGCCAGGGCAACTCAGGGAGACTTTTCCATCTCCAAGTACTTCTTAAATATGAAGAGCTTGTGTGCTGAGCTGTCGGCACTGGATCCTGATGAGCCTATCTCTGAGGCAAAGATGAAAAGGCACATTATCCGCGGCTTGCGGAAGGAGTATGTGGCCTTTGTGACATCTGTTCAAGGGTGGGCTACTCAGCCGTCTTTTCTGGAGCTGGAGAATCTGCTCGCCTCGCAGGAGAGCTTAGCAAGACAGATGGCTGGAGTGAACCTGAATCAGGAAGGCAGCGAAGCTCTCTTCTCAGGCAAGAAGAAAGGATGGGAAGGGAAGAAGAAGAAGAAGGTGCAGGCCACTGGTGAGAAGGAGACTTCAACTTCATATCCACCGGAGAGGAGAAATGCTCCTAAGGACTGGAAGAAGAACTTGAAGTGCTACCGGTGTCATCAGCGAGGGCACTTCAAGCGGGACTGCAAGGTCAAACTGCAGCCTGGGCATGCTGCGGGAAAGGAGGAAGCTTGCTCGAGAAGTGAAGAAGCAGAATGGGGCGGAGCTTTCATGACGGGCACTTGTGTCCGGGCCTTGTCTGCTGAGGACTTCAACAGCGAGTGGATCGTGGACTCCGGGTGTGTTCATCACCTCACCGGAGACAAATCGAAGTTCACCTCCATGCAGGCTTACTCAGGTAATGAAGCTATTATCACTGCTGATAATACTGTTTATGCAGTAGAGAAAGAGGGGGTCGTGTCTTTGGGTAGTGATCAGGGGCCACTCACGTTAAGGAGTGTGTATCACGTGCCGGGCATGAAGAAGAACCTCTTCTCGGTGACCAATGTGGTGGACGCTGGTTATCACGTTCTGTTTGGGCCAACAGACATGAGGTTCCTTCGCAACGTATCAGCGGTGAAGGCTGATGTTGCTCATGTTGGGAGGAGGGTGAAGAACTTGTTTGTTCTTTCCACCAATTCTTATGTTGCTCATGTTGGGAGGAGGGCCAATGATAGTGCTGCTATCTAGCATGAGAGGCTGGGGCATGTTGGCATGGACATGCTGAAGGCGATGGCGAGTAGAAGTCTGGTGAAGGGGTTGCCTAAGTTGTCCTCCTTTAGTGATGGGCATGTTTGCGCGGGCTGTCAATACGGTAAGGCACATCGCCTTCCGTTTGATAAATCACAAACAAGGAGCAAGAAACCACTGGAGTGCATTCATGGCGACCTGATGGGACCGACGGTTACTGCCAGCCTTGGTGGAAGCAGATACATGCTTGTCTTGGTTGATGACTACTCAAGGTATACTTGGGTTTACTTCTTAAAGGAGAAGTCGGAAGCCTTCTGTTTGTTCGTGGAGTTCAAGGATTTGGTAGAAGGCCGGCTTGATTTGCGGATTAAGAAGTTTAGAACTGATAACGGGGGTGAGTTTGTCTCCTCCGAGTTTTCTATCTTCTGCAGGAAGCACGGGATCCAACGGGATCTTACTTGTGCTCATACTCCTCAACAAAATGGGGTAGCGGAGCGGAAGATCCGTCATCTGACAGAGACCTGAAAATGTTGGCTTCATGCGAAAGATATCCCAAGGTCCTTTTGGGCGGAGGGAATGTCTTGTGCTGCTTATGTTATCAACCGGATGTCACTCAGCCCTATCAACATGAAGACTCCTATTGAGCTATTCCTGAAGGAGAAGCCGAGTGTGGGACACCTTCGGGTGTTCGGTTCAACTTGCTACGTGCATGTCCTGGATGCTTCACGGACAAAGCTGGATGCGAAGGCAAGGAAGCTTGTCTTTGTTGGCTATGATGAGCGGAAGAAGGGATGGAAATGCATGGACCCTGTGACGAAGAAGTTCATGGTATCAAGAGACGTTGTCTTTGACGAGCTGACGTCATATGGAGGTGGCTCGGTGGAGCTAACCGGAAGTAGCAAGGTTGATGAAGCACCGGTGGCGGCTGCTGATGTCTTGGAAGAGGAGCTTGTTGTTTCACCAGCAGCTCCTGTTGCCTCTAACTCCGAGGCTGAGCCTTCTGGCTCAGGAAGTAGGGGGAGCACTGCTCAATGCTTGCCCCAGGTAGGAGTGGAGCCCGAAGAAGCAACAGAAGAAGTGAGCAAGGAGCCGAGTCTTCGGAGATCGAAGAGGGTGGTTAAGCCACCGGCTCGGTACTGTGATGGGAATGCAGTGAGCTTTGTCTCCTGCTTCTTTGCAGGTCCTCTGGATGAGCGAGAGCCTGCAAACTTCAACGAGGCCACTGGAGTGAAGGAGTGGGAAGATGTCATGAAGGAAGAGATTGATGCTCTGAAGAAGAATGAAACCTGAGATCTTGTGCCCAAGGTTGATGGCATTACTCTGGTTACTTGCAAGTGGGTGTACAAGTTGAAGAAGAAGGCTGATGGGAGCATTGATCGGTTCAAGGCTCGCCTGGTGGTTAGAGAATTCTCACAGAAGTATGGAGAAGACTATTAGGAGACATTCAGTCCAGTTGCGAAGATGACTTCAGTAAGAGTGGTGATCGTCTTGGATGCTAGCAAGGGATGGAGGTTGTGGCAACTCGATGTGAAGAATGCCTTTCTTTACGGAGAGATTGACAAAGACATCTTCATGGATCAGCCGCTTGGTTTTGTCTCTAAAAAGCATCCGGACTATGTCTGTAAACTCAGGAAGGCTCTCTATGGGTTGAAGCAAGCTCCTAGAGCGTGGTATGTGAAGATTGCATAGTACTTGCAATTCTGTAGATACCTTGCTTCTAACTCGGATTCAATCTTGTTCGTCAAGAAGAAGGGGGAGCTACAAGTCTTGGTCCTGTTGTATGTGGATGACATGATCATCACAGGGAACTCGGAGGGGGAAGTAGCAAGGCTCAGGGCTGTTCTTGCTATACGCTTCGAGATGAAAGACTTGGGAGAGTTGCATCACTTTCTCGGTCTTGAAGTGGAGAGGAAGGAGTGCGGGGTTCTCATTTGCCAGAAAGGGTATGTTGATCGCATTGTGAAGCGTTTCGGCATGGGCGAAGGGAAGAAGTGCTCTACTCCACTGGAATCTGGGCTGAAGCTTCGACGGGATGAGGGAAGGGTTCTACATGATCCCTTGGTGTTCAGGGCTCTTGTTGGGAGCTTGATTTACCTGACGATTACAAGGCCAGATATTGCTTATGATGTTGGCTGAGTAAGTCGGTATATGGCTGAACCAAGGCAATCTCATCTAGTGGCGGCGAAGGGTATTCTGAAGTATGTCAAGGCTTCTTCTGACATGGGACTCCTCTATAGAAGGGACTCGGAGTTTGCGTTGCTCGGGTACACGAATGCTGACTATGGCGGTGATTCGGATGATCGGAGGTCCACTTCAGGTTATGTGTTCACTTGCGGTTCAACTAGCATCTCATGGTGTAGCAAGAAGAAGGACTCGGTGTCGGTTTCAACCATGGAGGCGGAGTATAAGGCTTCGGCCTTGGCTGCTCGGGAAGCCGTTTGGTTGAGGAGGCTTATAGAGGATGTTCATGAAGAAGTGCAAGGGCCTACTTTACTCCGGGGTGACAATGAGAGTGCTCTCAAACTGGTAAACAATCCAGTGTGTCACGCCAGGACCAAGCATATAGAGATTGATCACCATTTCATCAGGGAGAAGGTGTTGGAAGGATCTCTGCTGGTCGGGCACGTTCGGAGTGAAGATAATCTTGCTGACATCTTCACGAAGCCACTGTCGAAGGGGCCCTTTGAACGCTTGCGCAGCTTGCTGTGCTTGGTCACCACTTCCCACTTCAAGGGGGAGTGTTGAAATTTGTGAAGTGGAAGTGGTTGACGGAACAGGCCGGGCGGCCTGGGCGGACAACATTGGCAGACTAGGCGGACTGGGCAGACTGTGATGTGCGGCCTGGTGGAAAGTCTAGTGGAAGTCGGCTGTCTTCTGAGCGGGTTGTTGCATTTAGTCCGCGGACTATGCGGCCTGGTTTCTGCGGATATGGTGTTTGCTGATTGGCTTTGCCAAGGAGCGGCCTGAGCGGATGGAGGCTTGCGGACTGGTGCATTGCTGAGTGGCCGCGGGTGCAAGCTTGTGCTGATAGGCGTGTTGGCTCATGTCCGCGGGAAGCTTGCGGACTGGTGTGTCCGCGGTGTGGGCTGTTGCGGACTGGGCTTAGAGCTTTGCTGAGACCTTGTCGAGCTCTAGTGGCACAGCAGGTTCTTTGCTGTGGAGATCGGTTTGGCGGACTGGTTTTGGAGTCCGCGGTTGGCTGCTGCATTGGACAGGAGTGCGAGGAGCTCGCAGACTGGTGGCGGTCTGTGCTAAGGTGTTTGGCGGACGGGAGTTGGAGTCCGCCATGCTCGCATTGGCCCTTGATTGTTTGGACTTGGTCACACTCTGTGCCAAGACCATGGTGTCCGCCGTATCTGTCAAGTCCGCTGTGACCGGGCGGACTGTTACTGTCTGCCTTTGGTCGTGGACTTGTGGCGGATTGAGGTGTGAGTCTTGCGGACTGCCTCGGGTTGGTGTGGACAGCCATTGAAGGGGGTTGCTGTCCTGTAGTGGTTGGAGCTTTGCGGGCTGATTCCTTGTCCGCATCGCTTGGGTGGACTGGTGAGAGTTCGCCAATTTTTCCTTGCTCCTAGCGGTTTTCCTTGGTATCCGGCTAAGTCCTTGGGGACTCAGCGGACGGTGTTTGCTATCGCGCGTGCTGGGGCGGTGTCTCTATCTCTAGGGCGGTGACCACACTCCTCACCTCGCCTATAAATAGAACCCCCCTGGCAGGTCTACAGTAACTTGAGTGAACAGTAAGTTGGGTTGGGCAAGGAGTTGCGGTCTGAGTTTGTCTGTCCGCGCGGATTGTTTCAGTGCTGACATTTGCTATGTGCAGGTCGTGCGGGTTGCTTCAAGGAGCCAGGAGTTTGGCTGTGACTTCGGTCAAGTACTTGGAAGTTTGCGGTCTCTGCGGACTCAGCAGGAGGTTGCTCTGCGGCTTGTCAGTTCTGTTTCATCTTTGCCAGCTTCAATAACCTGTCCGCCGGCTTCAGGCGTGTAGGGGTGTTCCTCAGTTTAGCTTCAGCAGGAGACGAGTAACGGTGTGTCCGCACGGCCTCGCGGCTTCGGCGGACTCCGTGCTATTCGGCGAATTGCAGCTAAGTTCGGGCGAACTCAGCAGACTCGGCGACCTCGGCGACCACGGCGGACTCCGGTGCTGTCCGCCCGGCTTGTTTTTTTGGTGCTTTCTGTTTATAGCTGTTATACTAGCGAAATCATGTCTCGCTATGTATGCCTCGTGTTGTAAAGAAGTGAAAGTATAAAGACCTGCTTGTGCTTCCATTGTTTGTTGGGATTAACCTTTGGTCCTTGGTTTCCGCTGGTTCACCGTGAGAACTGGGTAGTTCCGAAGATATTAATTTGGCGTTTGGGCTATCTTGCTGACCACGTTGAGAAAACTTAACAGGGCTTTTGAGCCTAAGTGTAGGAGAATCTATTCTCTAAGTGTAGGTCTTGTTGAAGACTGAGTGGTAGGGCTTTGTGCCTGAGTTGTAGGAGACTGTGTTCTCTGAGTGTAGGCCTTGGTGAAGGATGAGGTAGGGCAGTTTGCCTGAGTTGCAGGAGTGGGGACACTCTGAGTTGTAGGAACCTGTTTGGTGTTCTTAGCTATAAGATCTGAGTATCTGAGGAGAAGTGCAGAAGTTAGGCCGAATCTAGTACACTACTAGATAGGCGAAGGGGGAAAGTGGATGTACCCAGACGTTGGGGAACCACTATAAAATCTGTGTGCACTTTGTGAATGTTTATTGTTGTGATTGTTGTGATTGTGTTAGCAGTAGACTTTGCAATTTCTAGTTAATATTAGAACAACTTTTCTGCCTTAGAAGAAAAACATGAATTACACCTATTCACACCCCCCCTCTAGGTGGTTATACACTATTTCTTTCAAGTGGTATCAGAGGGAGGTTACTCAAGAAAGGACTTAATAGTCAGAGTAAGATCCTTAAGGCAGATTTAAGAATCAAGAAAGAATCAAGAAAATGAGTTCAGGTGAAAATCACAAGGAGCTGGGGTCAATGAAATTGTCAATATGTAGAAAAGAGATATTTGGTATATGGAAAGAGAGGGTCAGACTCTTTATGGAAGCTTCTGACCCAAGGATATATATTACATTCAAAGAAGGCTCATATAAGCCAATGAAGATATCCATTCTGGATGCAAATCAGAAAACTCCCAAGGACCTTTCTGAAATGACTAAAGTTGAAATCATCCTGGCCACTATGGACAAGAGAGCACAGAATATAATTGTTAGTGCCATTGATGATTCAACATTTCAGAACTTAATTCATTGTAAAACCTCTAAAAAAATGTGGGACACATTAATAGTCTATATGGAGGGATCAAAGGAAGTAAGACAAAATAGGAAGTCAATGTTAAATCAGGAATATGAAAGCTTCAGACAAGGAAAGTCTGATAGCATTACAGAATATTACAAGAAGTTCTATAAGATTGTTAATGAGTTGATGTCCTATGGAAGAGACTTCAGCAACTATGAGCTGAATGACAAGTTCTTAAGATCCCTGACTTAGGACTGGGACACCAAGATTTGTGTCATTAGGGAGGTGGCCAAACTTGCTTATATACCTCCTCCAACTTTGTTTGGTAAACTGCTATCTTATGAGATGCAGTTAATGGTTAGAAAGGAGGAAGAGAAGAACACTAGCGTGGAGCACAAGGAAAAGTCTGTGGCCTTCAAGACTGAATCCACTAAGAAGTATAGAAGCAAGTCTCCATCTCCACCTAAAATAATTGCTGAGGCTGTCACAGATAATTCACATAGCAAGAGTTCTGATAACAGTGAAAGTGATGAAGACTTTGCTGCTTTTACTAGGCACTTTCAAAGATTTTTAAAGAAGAAGCAGTGGAGGTCTAAGCCTTCCACTTCTCAGCCAAAAGATGACTACTATCAGAAGAGAAAGTCATCTAGGAATGACAGAAGCAGGTCCAAGCCAAGCAAAGCTACATCTTCAAAGATTGTGTGATATTGCTACAATAGACAGGGACATGTAGTGGCTGACTGACCTGAAAAGAGGAAGGAGTCAGCTGACAAAAAAAAGACTCAGTTTAAGAGAAAAAAGGAAAAGTCCTTTGTTGCTAAGAAAGACAAGAGTCCGACAGACCAGTCATCTTCAGAAACAGAATCAGAAGCTGAAGCCTACATTGGATTATTTGCTAAAGAGGAAGAAGAGGAGTTCATCCAGCTAATGAACTCAATTTATGAGCATGAAGACCATCAGTGCAAGGGACTGATGGCTATATCTGAAGGAGACAAGATCGAGGATCAGTCTGGACCAAGTAAGGTACAAGGTTGTTCTCCTAGTTCAATTTATAGTACTGAGTCAGATTCATATACATCTGCATCAAGTGATGTGGGTGGGTCTGAATCTGAAGGAGATATTCATCAGTTAATTGATGAATATAGAGATTTGTTGCAGGGCTTGAAGAAAAGCAAAACCTTGGCCAAAACTTAGGCAAAGGAGATTGCTAGTCTTAAGTTGGCTGCAGTAGATTCAGAGAAGTTGTTAGATCAAAAGCTGAATGAGATTACCAAATTGAAAAACATAACTGTTATTCAAATGGTCACAATCACATTCAAGAATGATCAGATTCCAAATCTGAAGGTTAGACTTCAGAAAGAGAAAGAAATTGTGGCTAGCTTTTCTAAACCTAAATCTGTTTTACCCTTGATAGATGAGTTTGTACCTCAAAAGGGTAAGGCTGGATTAGGGTTTAAAAAACATGCCTGGACTGCTTGGTCCAAATCTAAAGGCAAAGCCCCAGCATAAAACAAGCAGCCTGCTGTAAATAATTCAGCTAGGGATGTACCTAAACAAAGGTACAACATGTTTGAGTGTTGGTGTTGTGGCAAGGTAGGCCACTTTGCCATAGATTCTTGGAACAATTCTAGTGTCAAGGAGAATAACAGTCTGACTGTGAGAAGACCTACATGCAGATTTGTTAGATTTCAGGCTAACTTATACCAAGGACCCAAAACTCATTTGGGTTCTAAGATTAACTAGTCTTTATTGCAGGTGAGTCCAAGTGACCATGCCCCAATATGGTACTTGGACAGTGGATGTTCCAGGAACATGATTGGAACAAGGGGGTTGCTGAAGGACTACACACCTATCAAGGATGGCCCTAAAGTTACCTTTGGTGGTTCAAAGAAAGGAATCATCAAAAGCTTTGGTAACATTTCTAGTAACTAGATTACTATCACTCAAGTGGCCTATGTGAAGGGTTTGAAACATAACCTCATTAGCATAAGTCAACTGAGTGATTTAGGATATGATATATCATTTGTCAAGAATGGTTGTCATATCAAAAGGTCAAAAGATCAAAAGATCATTTTGACAGGATATAAGAAGAGGAATGTTTATTGTCTTGACTTTGTGTGTGAGAACAATGTTTCTCCTATTTATCTTATAGCTGATGAGAGAGTGTCACATTGTGTTAAATGGCACAAGAGGCTGGCTCATCTTAACTATAAGACTATTGGCAAACTCTTTAGCAAAGAGTTAGTGAGGAATGGTCCTCAAGTTAAGTGTATAATGGATGGGATATGCTCAGCTTGTCAAAAAGGCAAGCAGACCAAATCCACCTTTCATAGCCTTGAAAACAAGGATTCAGTGAGGTGTCTATACCTCTTGCATATGGATCTTTTTGGTCCTATGCCAGTTCACAGTCTAGGTAGGAAGGTCTACACATTTGTGGTAGTAGATGACTATTCTAGATATTCCTGGGTGTTCTTTCTAAGACAAAAATCTGAAACCCAAAGTGTCTTATATAGTTTTGTTAAACAAATTCAGAATGAGTTGGACAGTACAGTGGTCAAAATCAGAAGTGACCATGGTACTGAATTTCAGTCTGAAAGTATGACATGACTATGTGAAGAATTTGGGATTTTTCAGGAATTTTCCTCACCAAGAACACCTCAGCAAAATGTTATTGCTGAAAGGAAGAATAGAACATTGATAGAGGCTGGTAGAACTCTATTGAGTGATACATCTCTCCCAGGATATTTCTGGGCTGAGGTAGTAAACACTGCATGTCATGTAATCAATAGGGCTACTATCACCAAGTGCCACAAAAAGACTCCATATGAGATTGTGAAGGGCAGAAAACCAAATTTTTCCTATTTCAGGATCTTTGGTTGCAAGTGTTATATACTTAACAATGGCAAGTCTTATCTAACCAAGCTTGCTGCCAAATCCCAAGAGGGGATCTTTGTTGGGTACAACAACAATAGTAAGGCTTATAGGGTCTACAACTTGAGTACTCAAGTTGTAGAAGAGTCTATAAATGTAGTCTTTGATGAAACAAGACTGATTAACAGTGAGTTGACAAGTAGTGTATACAGCTCTACAGGTATAGATGAGAGGATGTACAAGCTTACCATTACAAAAGGTTCTACTGCAACTCAGTAAGTGGAAAATGGTGGCTACTGTCCAGGGGGAGTACAAGATTCTCTAGATGCTGAAGAAGACCAAAAGGTGCAGCTTAATAAAGAGGCTGGAGGTGTTCAACCTGAAGATAGACTACCTCCAGCAAATAGACACTTAAAGGATCATCCAGCCAATCAGATAATTGGTGATCCAAGACAAGAAGTGCAAACAAGAAGCAGGAATCTGAGTACAGTTCTTTACTCCAGTTTCCTATCACAAATGGAACCAAAGAAATTTGAAGAAGTAGTACTAGACCCTCATTAGATTGATGCCATGCAAGAGGAGCTGAATCAGTTCAGGAGGTGCAAGGACTGGAAGCTTGTTCCTAAACCCAAAGGCCACAACATTATTGGAACAAAGTGGATCTTTAGGAACAAATTGGATGAGAATGGAATTATTATAAAGAATAAAGCTAGACTTGTTGCAAAGGGATATAGACAGGAAGAAGGTATTGATTTTGATCAAACCTTTGCACCAGTCGCAAGACTGGAGGCTATCAGAATGTTCCTTGCTTATGCAACATATCAAGGATTCAAGGTATTTCAAATGGATGTAAAGTCAGCTTTCCTAAATGGAAATCTAAAGGAACAAGTCTATGTAGAGCAGCCCTCAGGTTTTGTTGATCCTCTTAAACCTGATTATGTTTATAGACTTAGGAAAGCATTGTATGGGTTAAAACAAGCCTCAAGGGCTTGGTATGAAACCCTGTCTAGTTTTCTCATTGAGAACAAATTCTCAAGGGGGAAAATAGACACGACTCTATTCCTTAGGGAATCTAAAGGAAAGATTATCCTAGCCCAAATATATGTAGATGACATAATATTTGGGTCTACTGAAAGTAATCTTTGCAGAAAGTTTGTAAAACTTATGCAAGGTAAATTTGAAATGAGCAGTATGGGGGAACTTAAGTTCTTCTTGGGACTCCAAGTAAGACAGACTAAAGATGGCCTGTCCATATGCCAGTCTAAGTTCACCCTAGAGTTAATAAAGAAGTATGGTATGGAATCATCCACTACCATGAAAACTCCTATGGGATCAAGTATGTCTCTAAGCAAAGATGATGCAGGGAAACCTGTAGATGAAACTTTGTATATAGGGATAGTTAGCTCCCTTCTATATTTGACTGCTAGTAGACCAGATATCATGTATGCTACATGTGTCTGTACTAGGTACCAAGCATGCCCTAAAGAATCTCATCTGACTGCAGTAAAAAGGATTTTGAGATATCTTAAGGGCACACCTTATCTAGGCCTTTGGAACCCTAGGAATAGAGATTTTGTACTGACAGGTTATTCAGATGCAGATTTTGCAGGTTGCAAGGAAGATAGACAAAGTACTACAGGCACCTGTCAATTTCTAGGTGGAAGACTAGTGTCTTGGAGCAGTAAGAAGCAGACCAGTGTGGCAATCTCCACAGCTGAGTCAGAATATGTTGCTGCAGGAAGCTACTGTGCACAACTTTTGTGGATTCAACATCAGCTAGTAGACTATGGTATTCAAGTAAGTAGAACACCTTTACTTTGTGATTCTACAAGTGCAATTTCTATAGCTAATAATCCTGTCTCACATAGTAGGACTAAGCACATAGAAATTAGATACCATTTTCTTAGAGAACATGTAGAAAATGAGGACATTTCCCTAGAATATGTTAAAACAGATAATCAGATAACTGATATGTTTACTAAGCCCCTTGATGAAACTAAATTCAATAAGTTCAAAATTGAATTAGGAATGTTGAACTTAGAATAGTTTGATAAAAATTGGCTAAGTAAAATAGTGTCGACTCAAGGAGTTGTCTGTGTCGACACATAGAAGTGGTGTCGACATTTCAGAGAAATGATGTCGACACATCTAGGAAGTCTGTGTCGACACTTCAGAGAAATAGTGTCGACACATCCAGAGTAGGTGTCGACACATCCAGGGTGGTGTCGACACTTAGGATTAACATAGAATTCATCGAGTGGAGTATCGACTAATCGTCGAGCGCAGATGTTTAAGTGTCGACACATATATTCTGTCCACTATATTAGTGTCGACACATAGAAGTCAACACTTATGTCGAGCCATTAGAAGTAAGTGTCGACACTTTTCAACAGTGTCGACACATTAAGAGTATTTTGACGCGCCCTTTCACCTTCGTTTTTAGAATGGTATAAATAGGTCTTCATGATTGTTTGTCGACACGTTCTCAATAGTTTCGAGACCAAAACCTTGTGTCGACATCTCTCTCATCTCAATTCGAAATTTCTCTAAACCCTAATGACACCCAAGCTTGAAGAAAATGTCAATAAAGGATATGAGCTAGTACGATATGCCTTTAACGATGCGGAATCAGAAATTAAGGAGGTAGTAACCCTAATTACAGAGAATGGGTTGGAGTATCTAGTTTTTGAGTAAACCAAGATTTGGAAGAAGGAAGTACTCGAATTCTTTGGTGCAGCTACCTTTGATGAAACTGGACTCAAGATTAAATACATAGTCCATGGAGAAAAAGCAAAACTCACCCAGAAGAGTCTAAGAAAAGTTCTACATCTACCAAGAACTAAACAGGAAGAAGATGTACCGACATCTAAGACAAGGGAGGCACTGCAATGGTGTGGACTAAATTCAAACATAAAGATTGGATCAGTTTTTAATAGGAAAGGCATGAACGTGCAAGACAAGTTCTTGTCTGAAGTAGTAGGAAAGGTGATTCTGTGCAAGCCAGGTGGGCATGATAGGATATCAGCTCACATGTTCAGTTTAATGACAAGGATCATTTTCAAACTAAAAACTGATTGGTCAGCTGTGATGTTTGAGAAAATTAAGGAAGGTCTGAAGAAAACCAATCTGGGTAGGATTATGAGTTTGTACTTAGCTGGAACTATTCCAGAAGTGATGAACCAAGCTGCAGGTTCTAAGATAAATCACATGAGGAGAATGGATGTTAGGATTATCTCAAGGTGGGATAGGGTGTTAACAAAGGACATTCCTACTCCAAAGAAGGAAGTTCCTCCACATAAGAAGAAGAAAGCCATAGTGGCTCCTAAATCCTCCAGTAGTTTAGAGGAGCAAGTACTTTTCAGTTCAAATGAGGAAGAAGGTGATAATACTGGAAGGTCCCCAGTTAGAAATGAAGATGCACAGAGGCAGGGGGAGCAACCATCTGCTATTCCTATTCACCTGGATCCACTCCAGGGGTTGCCTCAACATGTGGAAGAGCCAACTCATCTAGATAGTGAAATGGCAACTCAGACAATCCTTGAGGTAATACATGAAGTTAATCAATCAATTTTTCATATTGAGGATGAAGTATTGACTGAATCTTTAATTGATGTTGATCAGCCACAAGATGTTGTCATGGAAGACACATCTGTTGCTGATAATGTTCCTGAGAAAAGAAACTCTCCAGTCCCTACTCAACAGGAATTTACACTAGAAGAGCTGTTCCATGATTTGGTACTGACTGATATTGAGGGGGAGCAGGTAGCTTTTGTAGGAGAGAAAGCAGTATTTGAGGGGGAGAAGGTAGATCTTGAGGGGGAGCATGTAAGATCTCAGGAGGAGACTGCAAGGAATGATGAGGAACTGCCAAGGACTGAGAAAGAATTGACTCCTACTCCTAAAGATAGAGTTGACATAGCTAGTACTTCTGATTCAGAGAATACTGCTGAAGTTCAAGCAAAGAAGAGGAAGCTACAGGTCTTCAAAAGAAGGAGTCAAAGCAACAAGAAGGCTCTGCAAACTATTGTTCCACAGACTGCATCATCAATTGATTATAGTTCTTTGTTAGTATCCATGCAAGTGAAATTGGATGAACAAAGAGTAGCAATGGAGAAGTATATAGATGCAACTCACAAAGATCTCCAATTCTCCTTGGCTAAAGATATAAAATCTATAAGATTTGAGATGAATCAAAATAAGAAAGAAATGACTGATTGCTTCCACAAGGGTAGAAATGTTGTTGTTTACCTGGCTACTCATCAGGAAAAGATAAAGACTCAAGTGGATGATTTGGCTGTCAAACAAGGATATGTTCTTGAGAATCAGATTAGAATGAATGAAAATCTAACTGAATCACATAATGTGATAGTAACTGAAATGAAGACTATTGCAGCTGCTCAGACTGAAGCAAGGACTGCTGCCAAGGCTGAGTTTGACAAACAATTACACGAAGGAATAGCTGCTGTAAAAACTTCTATTACAGATTCCGAAAAGGTTATTTCTGGACTGCTGCTGAAGTTGAGGGGCTTTTATAAAGATGGAGTTAATTATATAGATGATCAAATCAGGTTTCAGAAGGATGATCTGAGAGATCATGTGGCTAAAGAAGTCATAAAGGGGGAGAGGGTTTTAGTCAAAGCTGGATCCGACCATGCTAAATGGATTTCCAATAGCATCAGAGCCACACTTGGCTATCCACCCTTGTGTGATGATGATAATGTGGCTGAATCTGGCATTCACCCTGCTATTTTTGGAGGAGAGCCTACTAAAGTTACTCAAGTCATTTATCCTCCTGCAGATTTTGAAATGATTCATCCAGAACTCCTATCTATGTACAACCCTCCTGAGGGTAATAAGAATATTATTTTTGAGAAAGTAGATAAGCATGTGCCTGAGGAAGTTTTGAAAGAGCAAGAAGCTCAATTATCTAAGAAGAGATTTAGAGAACAGGCAGAGTTAAGGCCTGATTTTGAACAGTGGAGCCCAACTTCTAGAAATATTATACTGACTGCTTGGAAAGCTGCAAAGGACAATATTCTAGAGAGGGGTAAGTGGTATTCTGAATAAGAGTGGAGAAAACATGAAGCCAGACAAGAGGCTATAGTTCAGTACAGAAGAAAGGCTAAACTTGGGAAGCTATCTCCTAATGCACAGAAGCCTAGCAAGTATTTCCCTAAGCCTTATCATTATTTTGAAAGACAAAAGATAAGGGCTGAAGAGCTGAAAAAGAAAGATCAAAAGGGCAAGAAGCCAGTTAATGGCACAGATGTTCCAGTTCAGGCCAAAATTCAATCTGGCAAGGGCATTGTCATCAAAGAGCTAGAGCAGTCTTAGTTTAGATTTTCTTAAGTTTACAACTTTGTAATCATTTGTGTTAAAATTCATGTAAACTTTTGATTAATGAAACTATTAGAAGTTGTAACAAAACAATGTTTGATGTTCAATCTGTTACATTATAATGTTGTGAAGATTGTTTATACATGTTTTATTTAGTATTTACTCTATCATATAATTGTTATATATCATAATGTGTATTTGTTATGTATGGTGTATATCATTGACTAAGGGTTATGACTTCTCCAAATAGGGGGATATTGTTGGGTACATTGGAAAATTTGTACCATATTTGAAGAAGTCTCACCCTACTCAATGATATGCATCAAGGTGTATTTGATGTGTTTTGAGTTTATATGTGCAGGTTAAGTAATTGCAGGACATGCAAAAAAATTTCTAAGTCCATGTGTCTACACCTAGAGAAGCAGTGCCGACACTTATGAAAGCTTGTGTCGACAATGGAGAAAAGCTGTGTCGACACTTGGAGTAAATTGTGTCAACACCAGGAAAGGCAGAGTCGACACCAAAAGAAATATGTCGACACATACAGGCAGTGTCGACACACTGTGAAGAATTGTTAACATAAATTGTGTCGACACTTAGAGGTAGTGTCGACACCCAGAGAAGCTTGTCGACATCAAATGTGTCGACACCAGGAGGCTGTGTCGACACTCAGCAAGCTTAAATAATGTTAAAGTAAAAGAAGTACTTGTGTCGACACAAAGCAGATGTGTCGACACTCAGCAAGTATCAACAACAAAAGAGGTTGTGTCGACACAAATGAGATGTGTTGACACACAACAGAATTCAACTAAGTGTTAAAAAAGAAGTATTTGTGTTGACACACAGAATCAGTGTCGACACATTCAACAGAAGGCTTGTGTCGACTCACAGAATCAGTGTCGACACATTCTGAAGAAGCAGTGTTGAGAAGCTGTTACAACAACACAAGGAGTTGTGTCGACACCACCAAGGGTAGTGTCGACACTTAGTCCACTTGTGTAGACACTTAGTCTATTTGTGTCGACACATAATGAAGATCAGTCTCGACACTTTCAGACAGAGACAATGATTTCAATAAGTGACTGGATGACTTGATAGCTGCCATTTCAACCGGTCTACTGCCACTGTCAAAGCTGTCAGAAGGATGTTAGAAACCGGATCAGCCGATTACCATGGAGGAAGACTATATAAAAGCTTTCTCCTTCAACAGAAAGAGATGATCAATCACAACCAACTAACAACAAATAATAGAGAAGTAATTATACAGAAGATTTTCGACAAAAGATCTAGAAGAAGTTGGAGAGAGAGAGCTTTATCTAAGAAGAGCAGTTGCTGAACCAGGCTGCAAAGAAAGATTCAGATTGATATTTGGATCTTAAGTCAGAAGGTGATTGAAGATCAACTTCACAGAAGATTCAACCCTACTGAGTTCAGATTCAAGAATCTTTGAAGAAAGCTAAGGGAGGTTGATCTCTGCAAAGTTCTTCCAAGAACTCATCAAGAAGCCAGCCAACCCTTCTCTCTCTATCTGGGTTGTGGTTAATTACTTTGTAAACATTATTTTCTGTAGGATCCTAAGGGATCTGAGTTGTAAGCCTAAACATATAAAGGCTGAGGTAGGGCTTTTGAGCCTAAGTGTAGGAGAATCTATTCTCTGAGTGTAGGTCTTGTTGAAGACTGAGTGGTAGGGCTTTGTTCCTGAGTTGTAGGAGACTGTGTTCTTTGAGTGTAGGCCTTGGTGAAGGCTGAGGTAGGGCAGTTTGCCTGAGTTGTAGGAGTGGGGACACTCTGAGTTGTAGGAACCTGTTTGGGGTTCTGAGCTGTAAGATATGAGGATCTGAGGAGAAGTGCAGAAGTTAGGCCGAATCTAGTACACTACTAGATAGGGGAAGGGGGAATGTGGATGTACCCAGACCTTGAGGAACCACTATAAAATCTGTGTGCACTCTGTGAATGTTTATTATTGTGATTGCTGTGTTGTGTTAGCAGTAGACTTTGTAATTTCTAGTTAATATCAGAATAGCTTTTCTGCCTTAGAAGAAAAACAGGAATTACACCTATTCACCCCCCCCCCCCCTCTAGGTGGTTAGGCACTATTTCTTTCAAATCGGGTCGCCAAAATCATCGGGAAGGGGAGCCTCCATATCAACATGTACTGGATCACCATTGTCGACAGGAGGGGTACGCTCAATGTCAACATGTCGGGGGTAGTCGGCTCCATCAATCCTCCCCCTCTCAAAAATACTCATCACTGATGTGTAGGCCTGTGTGTACTCGCATGGAAGGCCATCGACGGGGAAGAAGAACCTGCAAGGCAAAAGATGGTCTTGGGGGGACCTCAAAAACGCATTAGCCAAAGAAGTAAAAATAGTTTCCACAACATCAAACAACATACCTCTGATGGAGACCGAGAAAGAGAACGATCCTGGGAAACTGTCACCACCCAACCCAATAGAAATCATAGTGGAAAATATATACGGAGAGGTAGACATTTCAAGTGGCATAGTAGCATGAAGCGTAAAATATGAAACGATGAAAATAGAAGATATGTCTCAATCAGTGGAAAATTCTAAAAGAAATGTCATGCTACAAAACTCCCTTAATATTCGCAAAGGATGGACTTGCCGATTCGCTAATATTTTTAAGGTGCCCGGGGGCATCCTTTCAGGGGTGAGACAAGCCAAAACCAAATCATCCACATAACAGTGGGAGACTCTCCGATACAAACTAGCAAATAATTTAAAGGACGCATTTTGATTGATTAAAATGTTAAGAATGCGCCTAATTAAATTAAAACCGTGATGGGTGAACCCATGTGCAACATGACTTGAATAAACAGTAGAAAATAATGGGACTATGTTAGGTGGCATGTGTGCTTTAAATTCATTAATGATGTCAGTGGAGTCCAATGTCGTAGTTTTAAATTTTGATTTAAAAATGTCATAAAGAAATGCCAGCGAAAAACGCTCATCACCAACTATAGAGTTGGATGCTCCCAGATTTGAAAGGACGTGCGTGCGACACAACTCAACATACCCAACTACGTTCACTAACATGTGCATGCACGGATCATCAAAAGTCGAAGGATAAATGCGTGCGACTGGGCTTGGCAAATAAGTGTATCTAGGAGACACCACATCAAAAAGCCCTATAGCCAAGGAATCACTAGCAGTCCAACAAGAATCCTTACCCATCGCCAAGTGGTCAGATGAACAGTCCATCCTAGCAGAAGCATAGTCTGTAAGACCCCCACTTTTTTTTTTCTTTTTAAAACCCCGGGGTCTTAGGCCCAGAACCGCCGCCTTGCGGTGACACCTTCGCACCTGGGAAGGTCGTCACTACAAGACGCCGATCCTGCCGGCCAAATAGATCGCAGCTGACGCAAAAGTAGCAGTACAAGAGAAGACAAGTCCACAGCATATCACATATATATAAAAATCTCCACGAAGGGAGTGTCCACAGAACAATAAAGTGTACAGAAATAAAAGGGCTGCAGCCCGGTACATCCATATAATCACTACAGATCCCTCATGCGGAAGCAAAACAAAACAACTACTAGAAGTCGGAACTCACGGTCCCAGCTGGCTGTACTCCTGAGCTAGACTGCCCTATCTCCAACTGCACCGGTCTCCTGGGTTGCTCCTCCATACTCGGCTCCACGATCCCCTAATATGATGTGGTTCGAAAACCATTAGTCTAAAAAGACTAAGCCCTATCGTCCCCCACCCCTTCCCCCATGCTCCTAAGCACCGAGCGGGGAGGACGAAAGGAAAGGACGTGAAAGAGGAGAGAAATCAAAAACAGGTGACAGGGGGACCTAGCTAGCAATTTATAATCAGGTTATAATGAGTAAAGTAAGAAAGGAATATAACCTTCACTTATGTGAATACACATAAGCCAAGGGATCTTCTACAAGGCTCCCATCGTATAAAATGTCCCATACCACTTTATACATTGGGGTGTCGGTTATCACAAGCAGCATATAAATATTGAAATAACCTTAATTTATAAACTTGCCCACACAAGCTTATAGACCAAGGGGTCGTTTTGCAGGGCCTAATGTATAAGCGTCCCATACCACTTATACTTTAGGTGTTAGGGTTAAATGAATCGATTATGCTATGACATGCAAGTGGGTATGATGGACATGCAAGTGCAACACACACACCCGACTCTGTGCACACAGACCTTTAGTTCCCACTTTTTGAGAGCTAGCATCACTCTCGGGTACCACCGCTGTGGCTATGGCAGCAGCGGAGCGGGCGTCTCCGCTTCTAGGCCGGTATGCACACTACCAAGCCTTAGACCCCTCTCATACGCCTCTGTACACATCCAAGGTGCACTCTAGAGTATCGCGTACGTACTTTGCTGACAACCCGTCAGTCTTGTTGGGTCGGATGTGCGTTATCGGGGGTTGTCCTCCAGACCGCAGTGTAAAACAACCCACTGGCCCCTCTAACTCTCACAACCGCCTGGTACACCGTACTGCCATCGGTGTGACGAACGGCCAGTACTGCATGCCCCGCCACCAGATTTATGCACATGCAAGTATTTTACTCTGAGCCTTCCGCTCGCAGGACGAAACCCGTTCTGAAAACCCTCAAACCCAACCCGGGTGAGAACGCACATTAGTGCCTTTATACAAACTCCCTCAAACCCTACACGGGTGAGCATATATCATGAATCTCTCCAACCCTACACGGGTGAGCAGGTACAACAAATGTCTTAACCTATTAGACTACTCTTGTCTACGGGTTATTATACTTAGAGATTTAAGGTTAATCCCAGGACTGCCCCCGGTATTCCCTGTGAAGGGCTCTCAAGGTGCACTAGGAACTGTGTTGGGATTACGCCCAGCGTTCCCTTTCGCAAGGTACTTATTAATATTATTGGTTGATTTCCTTTACCCATTACCTTCTCATATTGCGATAGGCTAATCCTAAGGTAGTTTAGACCTTTCACTCTCGCGGGCACGACGATCTTTCGTCGAACTCGCTTACCTTCTAACACACATCCACACGATTCCCACCACTCCTTAGAACTTTCTAGGTGACTCATCCACTTTTATTCAAACAATTCAACACGACTAACTCCACCCTATTCCAACTCTTATTCTAATACAACTTTTCCCCAAATTACTATTTGCAGACCGACCTATACTAAGTGATGTTCATGATAGGATGTCCTTCGAGTTTTCATCCGAATGACCTAGGATTATTACTGGAGTCCTATCATGACATAAATGATTTAATTCCCGAATATTGTATTTTCCTCAATTAATCTTCTATTTAAATAATTTATTACAAGGGCCAATTATAGTCGAGTTAATCATGAAGTATATATTTTAGACATCATTAATGTTCCATAAATTCATGATAAAATTCCATATATCCAAAGGTGACAATTTCCAAATTTGACATTTTATACAAACATTTATGGGGCCTAAAATTATTTTTGCAGTAAATTCCCATATTTCAAGATTTGTAAAGCAACTACTTGAAATTATCATCCAAATAATTTGAGAAAACTATATTACACTACTACAGTCCTAAAATTATCACTAGCCAAACTTTCATGATTTTTCACAAAATATTTAATTCTAAATAAATTCAATACCAAAATCAACAAAGAGCATAATTGTGAATCAAGCACTATAAATATACTTCAAAATTTCTAATTAAATTCCTAATAGTAGATATCATCCTTCAATCATCAGTGGCCCAACTTCACATTTTTAAATGTTAAATTATTCTTTAAATGATTTATTTATCAAATATGGCCTTTACAAAATTTATGAAGGAAGCAATATATAAAATCCTTTAAAAATTATAATAAAATTCAGAGACCTCTATTTAGGTCAAGAACCTCTACTGGCCAAGTTCTACTAGATTCCAATTAAACTAAATGATCAAATTAAATCAAATACTGAATTGGATACTTTGATAATTAACAAAGGAACTACCATGAATATAATCCATAAAATTCCACTAAAAATATCTAGGGGTTCAACTCACCCTAATATTCATTCTACCCCATTTTCACAGTTTTTAGATGAGGTTAAGTTACCATTTTGACCTATTAGTGCTTCTACCCTAAAACTAGGGCTTGACTTTGGAGTTACTTAACTACTTCAAAATTCCCTAATATTTCAACCAGAGTCTTAAATATATCTAAACTAACTCTCTACTGATTTACAAGGCCATACAAGGGCATTTGCCCTTATGTCCTTCCTTAGGGTGTGAACTTGGGTCCAAGGGTAAGTCAACCCTAATTCATCTATTTTCCCCAAATAGGGGAGGGTACTTAATGTAATACTAAGTCAGTGGTCTAAAAAGTTCTGTGCCTTCAATATTTTATTTTTTTCTTCTTTTGGCTATAAGCACACCAAGTCCTTTACAAGCCAACACATGCAAGGGGTTTCCCTAACTTGCTGTGATCCATGTGGGCTGAACATTTAACCATGCCCTAATAATGTCTGCATGGACATGCCACCAAAATTTGGGGCCTTTTGGAGTTGAACTACTCCAAGAATCACCTAAACAAGCCTAGGGGTAATTTGGTAATTCCACCCTAATTTTAATTCCAATTAATCCCATTTTTGGGCAGGAGCTAAATATGCCCTAAACCAGTTACTCTCCAAAATATCAGGTCATTTGGGCCTCTGGGTAGGCTTGGGCATCACTTTCAAATGTGTGCATTTTGCTATTTGCAGCCCAAGGCCATTTAATTTTTAGATCTTGCAAGTGAGATATCTCAACATGCAGAGGGCTAAATTCTCTAATTTTTCTACCATAGTTCTAATATACCCCTAAGGGCAGGCCACCAAAATTAGGGGCATTTTCGAGTTGATATGCTCCACATATCAACAAAATTGAATTTATCAAATTTGGACTAAAACTATATAATTAGTTTCCCCAAAACTTCCCATTTTTGGGTAGGGCCTACATATGCCTAATTCGGCCACATGCCCAAAATATCAGCCCATTTGGACTTAGGGTTAGGGCAGGGCACCCATTTTAGTTTCTGACCTATCCTAGGACCAGCCCTAGGAAAATGGCTCTATAGGGCAGTAGTCTTAACCAAAAATTATTTGTAATATATCAAATTAAAGGTGACTCCAGGCCTACAGTTTTCATGTTGAGAACATTTTATGGAAAAGGCTGTAAGGGCCCTAACATCTGACATGCAAAAGTCAGATATAAAAGGACATAAAATACACTATTCATTTACTTAAATAATTCCTGGATTTAACATTTGCATGGCACGGATCTTGACGCAATCCGACGGCAACTGCTCATCTTCTCCAATCTGCCTGGTTCCCAGCCCGAATTTCATGGGGCTTTTCCCAGCTGCCTCCGGCGGTGCCTCCACCGGCGATCATCAGCTCCCCCCTCACGGTAGTGGGGGCAAGATTTTCCGGCGGCTAGGGCGGCGGGATGTGGCGGCGCCACCTCACCCGAGATCCTCTAAAACCACCATTAATGTCAAAAATGAAGGCAAAAATGAAGAGCTAGGCTCGGGCTCATTCGAGCCCGAACCCTAACCTAGATATTCCTAAGATCTAAGCATGAAGAGAGAGGTGAGGGAGGACCTTCCCGGCGACCTTGCGACGTGAGGAGCGGCGGGGAACCATTGCGGCGGCGGCGGCGGAGATCCTTGGTTTTCACGCCTCCAGCTCGGGTTCAGCTCCAGGCTCGGCCTCTCTATCTCTCTCTGCTGCTCTCCTGGTCCTGAGGGTGATGAAGTGAGGGGGAAAAAGTGGGGAGATGAAGCAACAAAAGGGGGTGATAATTCCTATGTGAGAGGTGGTGGGTTTGCCTTGTTTTTGTCACCAAGCATGCATGGGTGGGCCCCACTACATTCCAGCTCCTTCTCATGACTTCCAAGGGCCGGCCATCCCATGTTGGGGCTCATGGCATGGGTCCAAGTGTCTTATTCCACTAAATACCCTTAAATACACCCCTTTCTCTCTCCTAAATTATTCTTCAATTTTGAGATTCTCTCTCTCTCTCACCTAGTCACTAAGTTGGCTGGTAAATCTCATATTGGCAGCCCACATGTTTATTTCATCCACCAAAATATGGTTAGCCCAAGTGAGTTGGGCTTGAGCTTGAGTTAGCCCATTTGGGCTAGCTTGACCAAAACCTAGGCTAGGGTTGACTTAGGTCAATTTGGTCTTTGAGGTTGGCCCAAATGAGTCCTTGGTGACCCATTGGCCTCCCCTGAGGCCTAGGTAGGGTTTTATTGGCCCTTTAGAGGTCACTTGACCCTTAAGTAGGATACCTTGACTGTTTTAGGGCTAGAGTTGACTTTGGTCAACTTAGCCTTTTTGGTTGGCCCTAATGGGTCCTTGGTGACCCGTTGGCCTCTCACTATGGTTATGAAGGTATGTGTGGGGTCCACGTGGCTAAGGGAACTTCAATTGGCCCTTGTGTAGGCCAGTTTGACCCAATGTAGGCTAGGTTGACCCATTTAGGGTTAGAGTTGACTTTGGTCAACTTAGCCTCTTGGGTGGACCCCAATGGGTCCTAGGTGACCCATTGACCTCACTCTAGGATTAGGTGGGCATGGGTGGGGTCCACTTGGCTTGGGGATGGTCAATTGACCCTAAGTAGGTTGGTTTGACCCATTTAGGGTTAGGGTTGACTTGGGTAAACTTAACCCTTTTGACTGCCCTCCATGGGTCCTTATTGATCTAATGGATCTTATCATGGTTTGATGAGAACATGGTGGGGTCTTGAAGTCTTGGTGAAGCCCCATGGTTATCTTAAACAAAGGTTCAGGAGTTTACTATTTGCAGACCATAGTGGTCTCACCCACATTCTTAGGTTTCCTTGGTCTTCTTGGGCTTCCTAGGGTTTGGTCATGACCTAGTCATGGCCAATAACCACACTTAGGGGTCTAGTTGGAAATGGGATGTTACATAATTAGATCTACGAACTGGAGTGGAAAGATCAAAAGCGACAAATAACAACTCGCCCACACACATCAGCTTAGTTAAGTCTAACGGGGGATCTAGATAAATAAGCATCTCCAAATATCTCAGACAAAAAATGACAAGCTCGTTTCCTAACAAAGAATTTAATCGAGTCAAGTGAACTGGAGGGAGAGTCGACGTGGTCAATTTCAGAGGAGGAGCTAAGTCATACTCACCGTCAAAACACGGACTTAACATCAAAGAAAAGTCCTTCGGGTGTAAGACATCAAAATCAACGGGAAGATCAAATAGTAGATTCTCCCTCATAGAAAACTCAACCGGATCATCATCACCTAACTCACTCATAGATAAAGATTCACCATAGGATGAATCTACCAACTCAGCCGAAAAGTCTTCCAACCCACTAGATACTTCATCAAAATCAGCATCAGTAACGGTCTCAAAAGTAGGCAAAATCGAGCCCGACAAAATTTCTAATCCATATTGAGCTTCAGGCAATGGTGATAACAACAAGGAAATATCTTCCGGGTCCTCAACTTTAAATTCATCAAAAAATAACCTACCCTCGTAAGGTAAATCTTCCAACACAATACGTACATCTGCTAACTCAGGGCCATCAGACGGTTCCTCAACTATCATAGGAGACGGACCAGAAATATGGTCGAGGGGAAGTGGGATAATCCCAGACTGTGGTACCTCAGAGGAGACATACTCATCTCGATCACTAGGATATCTAAGCTCCACATCGTCACTAAGGTCGTCAGAGAAATTGGCATCGCCCTTAGTGGCGGGCTCAGACTTTGAAGCTAAAAGAGCCAAAACCCTAGGCTTTGTGGGGCACTCTAGGGCATAGTGGACAATCATGCCACAAGCGTAACATGTAGCGTTATCCTTGCAAATCTTAACTATCTGCCTATGCTTAACCCATGGATTTATAACATCCCTAGTAGTGACAACGACAGGTGGCAGGGTAGAGGACCCAACCTTCTCCCACTCCCTAAAGGTTGTAGTACGTGGGCTCGAAATAGTTTGATCTTGGCGGAGCAAGGATCTTGCGGGAGGCTTTGAGTCACTCCTATGATCAAAAATGGGTCTAGTGCCCTGGAGGGGAGAAATGAGAACATGAGACGTCCGAGTAAGGGAGTACGAGGGGACATACTGGTTCGATGTAGGCAAAGTCTTAGGTGGCGAATCACTCAGATAGTCAGAAAACCGGGAACAACAGTAGGGAGGGTAATGCTCATCCGTTAATAGATTCTTCATAATTTGCCAACCTAAAAGTGAGTCATTGAGTGACATCCCAAAACATCTCTCCTCATTGAGCCAGAAGGTCTAGGCTCGACCAATTAATTGTAGTCTCGCAACGGGAATCTTGTGGGGGTCCAAAATATGATATCGCTCGAAATAGCGCTCCATGTCCTTCACCCAACATAAAAACACTCACGGTCCACCTATCCCATCATAGATCGGAGCAAGAACTCTAACAAGGCTAGAGGTGTGCGTTGGTGGTGTCAAATATTATGCTAACATAACGTTACACTAAACGAATGAACGTGAGTGAGCGGAACTCCCAATGTGCACTATAAAAGACCAACGAAAAACTCAAACTAAGTGAACACGAAAAACATTTTTTGTGTGTTTTTTTTGATATATTTTAACAAACACAATTTTATATATATAAAAAAAAATAGAAGACCAACGAACGTGACTAAGTGCAAAATGGGGTAGCTCGGAACGAGCGGATCGTTGCCAAGTTGAGAAATTGGCAAACCTAGCTTTGATACCAAATTGATGTAGGCCACTCCCCAGAATGGGATTAAGGCACAAAATGGCAAAGGAATTCCTATGGGGAATTTAAGCGAACACGTGGTGTGCGTGCAGAACTCAAAATTGATGCAGGATCATCCTTTTGGCGTTATGGCGATGGATGTAACTAACGCAACGCTCTCCGGTATCTCTCACATCACGCTCAAGCATAATACGCATCAACATCAAGACTTGGACATTCATTATATATATAGACTACGGAGGGTTTGCAAAGCCCTTCCAGATAATACCAAGGCGATAAGATGATGTCCTCATAAGTGTAAGGAACCCACACGGTTCGGTCGAGCGATGTTGTACTAAAAGAGACTCCACCGAAATGCAAAAATTCGGACAAGGGTGGCTCTCTCCCAACAAAATAAAACCTGGGCCACCACGCCTCATGAACTTAAATGGAAAAAAGGAAAACACCAACAAGATCTATGAAGAAATTAACCACGAAATTCAGGTATTTCACAAGCCACACAACACGCATGTGCCACAAGATCTATCAAGGGGTAAATCGCAATAACTAGTGGATGAATGTTCGTTACCCCGCTTGGATGTTGACGAGTATGAAAGGATCGTTCCCTTCCGATTCCACCGGAACCACGTAGGTTGGAGGGAACCACGTTGCATTCCTCGGATCACGCCGGAGGAGATGCCGCCCAAGTTACGGAAGGTGTGCCTTCGGTCGCAGGTTCCAAGAGGAGAGAAACTTCAGATCTGGTGAGAGGGGAGAAAGGGGCTGCTCAGTTTTGAGGAAGACGAGAGGAAGGGGTTTGGATCTTGGAGAGGATGGAAGAGAAGGATAACTATGGAAGAGTCGCACTTCCACAGGTCCACCGGAGTCGCACCGGATGGGGAGAACCGAGCCGCCTTCTTCGGAGTCACACTGGAGGAGGTAGGACGTCGCCAGAGCAGCAGGATGCACCGTCCAGAGGGGCGGCGGCAGCATCACACTCGCGACTTTCCTGGAGGTGTGGGTATCGGTTTCGGCCTGGCCGAAGGGGGGGCTGCTTCACACAACTCAAAACTTAGGTTTAGGTTTTTTTTCTTCTTCAAAAGCTCGTAAAACATCAAATTTTACCCTCTTATAGGCTTTACAAACACAAGGGCTAAAAGCACCTCAAACATGGCTAAACATAGGCCAAATGAAAATGATTGACAATGCTATTAGAAGCCCAAATAAACATGAAATCAAAACATGAAATAGATGTTAAAATATGTGGCAACATAATTTAACATAACACAAACGAGAACGGTCGTGGACATTGTAGCGGCGGGAGCGGCGGCTAGCAGTGAACCAAGCATGTCATAGAAAATCATCTTCCGGTGGTGGTGACGTATCATCAATCGGGTGTCGGCACCAACATCAACCGGGTTGCCAAAATCATCGAGAAGGGGATCCTCCATATCAACATGTACCGGATCACCATCATTGACAGGAAGGGGACGCTCCATGTCAACATGTCGGGGGTAGTCGGCTCCATCAACACCTCTCAATTCTCCACCATGTTCTCTTACAGACAAAAGGAGCTTGAAAGATATCAAGTGAAGAACTTGTTCAGTGCGGACAAGTACATGAGCTTACATCCAGAGGAAGTTGTGCCAAGGACTACCTCTCTGAAGATCATTGGAGCTCAAGATTTAAAGATGAGTCGAAGGTAAGCTGTTGAACCTAACAAGAAGTTAATCTTCACTAATCCATCTGCAGATTCTCCCACTGATACTCCTAAGAAAGACAGTTGATTTCTGAATTTATATCTTTTAAAATGTGTTTATGTTTTTGAACACAAAAAGCACCTTATTGTTTATCTACTGAAAGTTTTTCTGCCAGATTATTTTTTGCTTTGAGTTTTTCTATTGTAGAAAGTGTCCATACCCAAATAGAGGGAGATTGTTGGAACCCTATTAATGCTTTGGGCTAGGATCACTATCATGTGTTTAGGATGATTAGTTTCTGAAAGTTATTTAACAGAAGGTTAGCTAATCACCTAGAGGGGGGGGGGGTTGTACAACCTCGGACTCGTGAGAGGCCCTCAAGGTGAGAACGACAGAAGTGTTGGAGTTACCATGGTGATCTGGAAGTGATCAAACATGTAACCTCACTGCCAACGCGATATGAGCCTGCAGGGTCGCACATAAGAGATGTGTAGAAGTTGAATGATTGACTATGTTGGTAAAGGTTGCCAATCACCGCCACGAATGGGGTTGTGGGCAAAGTGTTGCCTTAAAGGATCGTCGGGTTTGGGCAAATGTTGCCTTGGAGGGCTGGTAAGGATTGTCGTCCGAGGGTCGATAGCATTCGTCGAGAATCGTCTTTCTGATTCCCGCCGATCGACGAGAATCGTCTCTCTGATTCTCGCCGATGGACGAGAATCGTCGAGAATCAATATGCTGATTCTCGACGATCGACGAGTTCGACATGTATCGTCGACCGCGGTTCGACGGTCGACGAGATTCGACGTGTATTATCAAGTGCGGCTCGACGATCGGCGAGAATCGTCAAGTATTGTACTCTGATTCTCGCCGATCCATGGTGATGCTCGCCGATCGATTTTCGCCGATTCTCGCCGATTCCCACCGACCGATACTCGCCGATTCTGGAACCCTATTTCTGGGTGGTCTGCGGATAGTGATTTTCCTAAGTCTTTTATGCCTTCGGTATAAAAGGGACACTTAGGGTTTTCGGGCATAATATGCTTTTGACAGCCGATCGAATAGAAAATGACGGAAGCCGTTCCGCCTTTCCGATTCGCCGATCCTGAATCCTGCCGCCGACGGAAGGGTTCCTCCGCCGCCGTGTTCACTCCGTCGACCTCCTCCTCTCCGGCGATAGTCGCTGGTGTTGCTCTTCCTGGCGCGGACCTAGCAGTCCGTGGAATAGCAAGGTGCGGTCATCGTTCTTCCCGATCTTCCATGCGACGGAAAGCTCGGCGTTCTCCCGCTCGTGTGGATTTCTGCAGAGACGTGGATATTATTCCACGTAGAACTCGCCACCAGCAAGAAGACAAAGTTTGGAGCATCTCCGTTGAGTTGTGACTCAACGCCCCGAGGTAATTTTTGCCTACTAGTTTTGTAAACTTCTTGATTCAACAGTCATGGCCCGATCCCATTTCTTTTGGGTTTTCTTGATGTTTTTACTTTCCGCTGCGTGCACACGCGTTGTGCCATACTCATAGAGAAACCCAACAGTGGTATCAGAGCCAGGTTGCGGCCATGATCGTTGTTTTGGAAGTTTTTGTTATTCTAGTGCGTGTAAACCTAGGGATTTAGAAGTGTTGTAAATGTCTAGATTTAGTCTTGGTTTCCTGCCAAGAATGTCTGGAATTTCGTGGGAATTTCTAAGTGTTAGAAATTGTAGTCTCCTTAGCAGTAACCATCCCTCGAGTATGTTTTGGATTTTGAATCCAACATAGAGAGATGAGCTTGTCTACTGCTTTAAGTTGAGTTGTCTTTGCCTTTGTCCAATGCATGTAAATCTGAGGATTTGGAAGTTTATGGATGTTCAGATTTAGCCCTTCCTTCTATCAAATGTTGATGGTGTCAGGATGTGCACATAAGGGATGCATGTGGTTTTAGAAGAATTGTTTTTCTTTGGATGTGCACATTGATCAAATGTTGATCATGGTTAATTTTTAACCTATAATCAAAATCCCTTCATCTAATATTAAGTGTTTGGATGCCTTCCGATGGATGACACTCTTCCTGCCTCGATCGATGAAGTGTGGGCTTGCCAAAGCAAGGTGCATTAATCTATCTTGGTAAGGGTTCAAGCGGATAATTGTGATATCTCACTGTCGACATCGGGTCCAGCTTAACTAGGTGACCTCAAAGGTTGAGTGCCTAGAGGCATAGGGTTGGCATGCACCATATGATGGATGCGAATAAGGAGTTATTCACCAACCATACAAGAATTGCATGAGGATGCAATTGGCAAGCGTTGCCTACCTAAATAACCGCATCGTGAGAGGAACGCCAAAGCAGACTCATAGTGTTGGTGAAATACGGATCTTGTCCACTAAGAGAGTAGCTCGCATGAACTCTCCGAATTGTTAGTGAGGGCTATCATTTCGAATAAAATAGTGGGAGTAATTTTTTAATTGAAGTCCAAATTAAAATAAAATGTATTTGAAATTTTGGTACTGATTTTATTCTGCATAAATTCATGTAGAATTCCATGGCAAGTGTGTCACACTCCACATTGTCTCTCAGAGCCATCCTTGAGAAGGATAAGCTCAGTGGGACTAATTACATGGACTGGTACAGGAACCTGAGAATTGTTCTCAGGCAAGAGCGAAAGCTCTATGTCTTGGAAGAAGAAGCCCCCGAGGTGCCGACCGGGAATTCTTCCCGTGCTGAGAAGGATACTTATAAGAAGTATACTGACGATGCTTTAGATGTCGAATGCCTTATGCTTGCCACTATGAACTCTGAGCTTCAGAAGCAACATGAGAACATGGGGTGCAAGGAGATTGACGAGCATCTCAAGAAAATGTTTCAAGGGCAGGCACGTCAAGAGAGGTTCGACATCACAAAAGCGTTATTTCAGTGCAAGATGGGAGTTCGAGACTCAGTAGGGACTCACGTACTCAAGATGATTGGGTATATAGAGAACCTTGAAAGGCTGGGTTTTCCTCTTGGTCAAGAGTTGGCCACAGATCTGATCCTGCAATCGTTGTCGGACAGTTATGAGCAGTTCGTCTTGAACTACAACATGAATGAGATAGACAAGACAATGCCCGAACTCCTAGGCATGTTGAGAACTGCCGAAATCAATATGAAGAAGGCCAAGCCTGCCAGCCCCATACTGATGGTGCATAAGGGCAAGGGCAAGGCCAAGGGCTCTAAGAAGACGAAGGTGGGACCTAAGTCATATCTTGAGCCCAAGTCTTCTGCACTAATGAAAAAGAAAAGCACGGTGAAGGAAGGGAAATGCCACCACTGTGGCAAGGCTGGTCATTGGCGGAGGAACTGTCCTTTGTACATTGAGGGTCTGCAGAAATTGAAGGGAGGTATGACTTCCGCTTCTAATGTTTACGTTATAGAGATAAACCTTTTTTCTCCTTCATCTTGGGTATTGGATACCGGATGTGGTTCTCACATTTGTACAAATGTACAGGAACTGGGAAGGAGAAGATTGTTGAGTAAAGGGGAGGTGGACCTCCGCGTTGGCAATGGAGCAAGAGTTGCTGTTCTAGCCGTAAGAGTTTACCGTCTTTCTTTGCCCAGTGGGCTTGTAATAGAACTAGATAACTGTTATTTTGTTCCGGCCATAACTAGAAACATTATATCTATTTCATGTTTGGACATGATTGGATTTTCTTTTATAATTAAGAATGTTGAGAACTAAGGTCCAGCGGGATTGGGTGTGTGTGGGACCGCATATTTGGGCTTCCCCATCGCGTTCCAGGTCTGGGTGTTGACCCCGGTGGGCCCCCCGTGTGGCGGAATATCCCCGCCATCCTGTGGTTGGATTAGTCCCACATTGCCTGCAGCGGGTGGTCCTTGGTGTTTATGTACCCCCGTCCCCCCTTACCATCACCTCGGGGTTTTGGGAAGATGTGCGGTGACTGGTGGTTTCAACATGGTATCAAAGCCATCCCGCTGCGGGGGTGTGTTGAGAACTAAGGTCCAGCGGGATTGGGTGTGTGTGGGACCGCATATTTGGGCTTCCCCATCGCGTTCCAGGTCTGGGTGTTGACCCCGGTGGGCCCCCCGTGTGGCGGAATATCCCCGCCATCCTGTGGTTGGATTAGTCCCACATTGCCTGCAGCGGGTGGTCCTTGGTGTTTATGTACCCCCGTCCCCCCTTACCATCACCTCGGGGTTTTGGGAAGATGTGCGGTGACTGGTGGTTTCAACAAAGAACAATTGTTGTTCTATATTTAAGAATGATGTTTGTTATGCTGTAGCCCAATTGTTTAATGGTATTTATGTTTTGAACTTGGACCATCTGATCTGTAATGTAGAAAATAATAAAAGACTAAGAACAAATGACTCGAACCCTACGTTTCTCTGGCATTGTCGTTTGGGCCATATCAACGAGAAGCGCATATCCAAGCTCCATAGAGATGAACTTTTTGACTCATTTAATTATGAATCATTTGAGCGATGCTAGTCTTGTTTGTTAGGCAAGATGACTAAAGCTCCTTTAACTGGTTATACTGAGAGGGCTGAGGATCTCTTGGGTATTGTACATAGTGATGTATGCGGACCCATGAGTTCCATGGCTAGAGGTGGGTATTTCTACTTTGTTACAATTACTGATGATTTCAGTAGATACGGATATGTGTATCTTATGAAGTGCAAATCTGAGACCTTTGAAAAGTTCAAAGAGTTCAAGAATGAAGTAGAAAACCAGTTGGGTAAAAGGGTTAAAGCACTCCGATCTGATCGAGGTGGCGAATACCTGAGTCATGAGTTCCGTGATCATCTGAAAGAGTGTGGTATTGTATCACAGCTCACTCCACCTATAACACCACAACATAATGGTGTGTCTGAGAGGAGAAATCGTACTCTGTTAGACATGGTACGTTCGATGATGAGTCATGCAGACTTGCCTGTTTCCTTTTGGGGTTTTGCTTTAGAGACCGCTGCAATGACATTGAATCGCGCTCCAACGAAAACAGTTCTGAAGACACCATATGAGATATGGACTGGGAGGCGTCCTAGTATGTCGTTCATTAAATTTTGGGGATGTGAGGCATACGTGAGACGTCAAATGCCTGACAAGCTGGAACCCAAATCGGATAAATGTTATCTGGTGGGATATCCTAAGGAAACGAAAGGGTATTACTTTTACCTACCGTCTGAGGGCAAAGTGTTTGTCGCAAGGACTGGTGTCTTCTTGGAGAAAGAGTTCTTATCAAGAAAGACTGAAAAGGTAGAGCTTGAAGAAGTTCAAGTACCACATGTAGTGAATGAACCGGAATTGGATTCTGAGACAGGACTACAAGATGTTATAGCTAGAGAACCTGCTCAGGGAACACAAGTCCTACGTAGATCTGGTAGACCGAGGTTTGAGCCTGAGAGATATGGATTTCTCGTGTCTCAAATAGGTAATGTGTTGCTTATGGATCATGATGATGAGCCAGCAACCTACCAAGAGGCTATGAATGGACCGGACTCCGACAAATGGCTTGAGGCTATGAAATCCGAAATGGACTCCATGTATGCAAACCAAGTTTGGAACTTGGTGGAACCACCTGAAGGGGTATGACCCATAGGGTGCAAGTGGGTCTTCAAGAAGAAGACCGACATGGATGGGAATGTATAGACATTCAAAGGGCGACTGGTGGCTAAGGGTTTCAAGCAAATTCATGGTATTGACTATGATGAGACATTTTCCCCTGTTGCCATGGTAAAGTCCATAAGGATATTGCTTGCTATTACTGCGTATTATGACTACGAGATCTGGCAGATGGATGTCAAAACGGCTTTCCTTAATTGAAACCTCCTTGAGGAAGTGTACATGACACAACCCGAGGGTTTTGTATCCCCAGATGAAGCCTCTAAAATATGCAAGCTAAATAAGTCCATCTATGGACTGAAACAGGCCTCTCGAAGTTGGAATCTTCGTTTTGATGAGAAAATCAAAGAGTTTTGTTTCATCAAGAATGAAGATGAGCCTTGTGTTTACAAGCGAATCAGTGGGAGCATTGTTGTCTTCCTGATATTGTATGTAGATGACATACTGTTGATTGGGAATGACATTCCTACCCTGAAAGTTGTTAAGAACAACCTAGGGAACTGCTTTTCAATGAAGGATTTGGGTGAAGCGACTTATATACTCGGTATTGAGATCTATAGAGATAGATCGAAGAAGTTGCTGGGTTTGACCCAGAGTACGTACATCGAAAAGGTGTTGAAGCGGTTCAACATGCTTGAGTCCAAGAAAGGATTTTTGCCCATGTCTCATGGTGTGAATCTCTCTAAGGACCAGTGTCCAAAGTCTTGTGAAGATAAGGACCGCATGAAGTTGATTCCATATGCTTCGGCAATTGGATCAATCATGTACGCGATGTTATGTACTCGACCCGATGTCTCCTTTGCTTTGAGCATGACTAGCAGGTATCAGTCAGACCCCGGTGAGTGTCACTGGATTGCAGTCAAGAATGTCCTGAAGTACTTGAGAAGAACTAAGGACGTGTTCTTGGTGTATGGTGGAGAGGAAGAGCTCGTTGTAAGTGGTTACACGGATGCTAGCTTCCAAACTGATAGAGACGACTCCAAGTCTCAGTCAGGTTTTGTGTTTTGCCTGAATGGAGGAGCTGTGTGCTGGATTAGTTCCAAGCAAGAGACAGTTGCTGATTCTACAACAGAGGCCGAGTATATCGCCGCAGCTAATGCAGCAAAGGAGGCTGTATGGATTAGGAAATTCATCGGCGAGCTTGATGTAGTTCCGAGCATTGTTGGTCCCGTAGTTCTCTACTGTGATAACAATGGTGCAATTGCACAATCTAAGGAACCTAGATCCCATCAGCGCTCCAAGCACATACTTCGGCGTTTTCATCTTATTCGTGAGATTGTCGAACGAGGAGATATGAACATTTGTAGAGTGCCGACTGAGGAAAACATTGCGGATCCGCTGACAAAGCCTCTCGCGCAGAGAAAGCATGATGGTCATACTAGATCGATGGGTATACGATACCTAAAAGATCAACTCTAGCGAGAATCTTGTGGATTGCATGTAAATATGTATTTTGTTGGCTGTTTGTTCATATGATGAACACTGTACCTTGTTTTTCTCTTACAATTAATGGCAAATTCTTTTATTATGAGTTTTTCTATATATGATAGTTAAATGTTAACATAATAGATACCCTTAGAATGTTCGCTTCCATAGGACATCAAGTACGTGACTTGAATGTGAGAGCCTATGATTTATTTGAAGCTTCATTCTTAAAGGTCCCTGGTCGAGTATCATCATAGAAGCTAAGGGTGATTATGGTACATGAAGACTAGCACGTGCGTTGACTGATGACTGGTTCTCACAGGTCATGATATTGTGATATCAATTCATCACGTGGGTACTTGTTAGTGAACAAGTTGTACTGGACAGACCCAACCTGAGACTACTCTATGGATTGTCATCCAATCGTGTCACGAGTAGGTCTCAATTGACAATGGTGTTGTGGTCATTTGACCTGAAGTCACAGCATTCATCAAGTGAGGAAGAGCGTGCTTTGATGCCATCTAAAGTCTTCCTTGAGAAAGGTTGATGATAAGGGTGGTTGTTGGGCATGTTACGAATCATTTGGGTGTTTGTGTGTGAGCAGATATGGAATTTGACCTCCTGTATGATAGGAGTTGCATCCATGGGCCCCTTGATGGAACTGGACTGAGAAATACATGGCCATGCTTGGTTGAGTCAATATGTGATATTGGACTCACCATTCTCTGGAAGTCCATCCTGGATCAAGAAAACTTGGATTGAGCTATCACGAGGGTGACACGGTCCATGCCTCTAGTTCTTTCCGGATGTAAGGGACAAAGGGACAAAGACAACGCTGATACATTGGTCATAAAGGCTTATGAGTTATAAACTCTTATTGCTTGGGGAGCAATGATGCATTGCTAGATGCCGCTCATTGTTTGTGAGGTTTTTGCTTTGATACTTTCGAGATCAAGTGGGAGTCTGTTGGAGTTACCATGGTGATCTGGAAGTGATCAAACATGTAACCTCACTGCCAACGCGATATGAGCCTGCAGGGTCGCACATAAGAGATGTGGAGAAGTTGAATGATTGACTGTGTTGGTAAAGGTTGCCAATCACCGCCACGAATGGGGTTGTGGGCAAAGTGTTGCCTTAAAGGATCGTCGGGTTTGGGCAAATGTTGCCTTGGAGGGCTGGTAAGGATTGTCGTCCGAGGGTCGATAGCATTCGTCGAGAATCGTCTTTCTGATTCCCGCCGATCGACGAGAATCGTCTCTCTGATTCTCGCCAATCGACGAGAATCGTCGAGAATCAATATGCTGATTCTCGACGATCGACGAGTTCGACATGTATCGTCGACCGCGGTTCGACGGTCGACGAGATTCGACGTTTATTATCAAGTGCGGCTCGACGATCGGCGAGAATCGTCGAGTATTGTACTCTGATTCTCGCTGATCCATGGTGATGCTCGCCGATCGATTTTCGCCGATTCTCGCCGATTCCCACCGACCGATACTCGCCGATTCTGGAACCCTATTTCTGGGTGGTCTGCGGATAGCGATTTTCCTAAGTCTTTTATGCCTTCGGTATAAAAGGGACACTTACGGTTTTCGGGCATAATATGCTTTTGACAGCCGATCGAATAGAAAATGACGGAAGCCGTCCCGCCTTTCCGATTCGCCGATCCCGAATCCCGCCGCCGACGGAAGGGTTCCGCCGCCGCCGTGTTCGCTCCGTCGACCTCCTCCTCTCCGGCGATAGTCGCTGGTGTTTCTCTTCCTGGCGCGGACCTAACAGTCCGTGGAATAGCAAGGTGCGGTCATCGTTCTTCCCGATCTTCCGTGCGACGGAAAGCTCGGCGTTCTCCCGCTCGTGTGGATTTCTGCAGAGACGTGGATATTATTCTACGTAGAACTCGCCACCAGCAAGAAGACAAAGTTTGGAGCATCTACGTTGAGTTGTGACTCAACGCCCCGAGGTAATTTTTGCCTACTAGTTTTGTAAACTTCTTGATTCAACAGTCATGGCCCGATCCCATTTCTTTTGGGTTTTCTTGATGTTTTTACTTTCCGCTGCGTGCACACGCGTTGTGCCATCCTCATAGAGAAACCCAACAAGAAGCTGGCGAGAGGTACTGGATAGGCAAGTGGGACCACGTGGTCCACTCGCAGGAGGCGAGACGAGTGGTTTTCGCAGAGGGTGAGACGCCCTTTTGGGGCTCGAGTAGGCCCTTAACGGCGAGAGGACCCCACGGCAAAGGATGCCTGCAAGACGGCCAGGATGGCTCATCTCGTCGACGGGTGCCTCCCTACTTGCCATATAGAGAGAGGGCTATTTTGACAATTCTATACCGATGGGGGATTTTACTCCTCTACCCCGGGTAATTTTTACCCTTTTGCCCTTGGTGGTCTGTATATAACTCCTCAAAACAGCTGAGTTTGGCTGTTGGCATACCCAACCAAGGGTACTTTGGTATTTTCAGGTCAGTTCAGTGTGCTTATTTGCAAATCCAACTCAGAAAACTATAAATAAGCCCATAGGTGTTCTTCAGAAACACCTTTTTTCCCGGGATTTTAAGAGTTTTCATGTGCTTTTTGAGGATCTCTAAGCCTAGCTTTTGGCTTTGGAGGGGAAGCTCTCAGAGATATTCCGAGTAAGAGGTGGGACCTCACTGCTGAGGCTCTTGGTCAGTTCCTAGTCCTTTATAATCAGTCGAAGGGCAGAGCTTAGGGCGAGTAGGTGTTGGCTACACCCCTGAATTATGAACTTTTGTCGAAGTCAGATTTTTGCTTCAACAGTTCTGGTGTGGTGAGCATGGAAGGTAGCTGATATAAGAAAGTTTTGAGTTTAGTCCAATGGCAGGAGGTGAAGGTGAAGGATCTTGTTCAGGAGGTTCCCCCTCCCGGGGAGAGGAGGCGACGAGGAAGATGCTGGAGGACTTCAGGCGAGAGGTCTTGTAGACCATCAGCCTGGCCTTCTTGGCAAGGATCGAGTGGGCAACGCATAATGTCACAGTGGAGGCGGTCCTACTCTTGGGCGAGAATGCTACTGGGCAGCGCCCTGGGAATGAGGTCCCCACGGAGGTTGGCGAGAGGGATGTGGCCGCGCGAGAGCTTTTCCCAGGCCAGCACCCCGGGAAGGAGATTCCGGCAGAAGTTGGAGAGAGGGAGGCAGCTGTGCTAGAGCTCTTCCCTGGGCATGGTCTCACGGATCATGCTAGCCAGCCGAGGCCGCGAGATGTGCCCTCTCGGCAGGCGGGAGGCGAGAGCCCTTTCATTGAGCTTATCATCTCGGCCTCGGTGCCGGAGGGGTTCCGGGAGCCCGACATATCCTACTACTCGGGGAAGGTTGTTTGAAGACATTTTTTTGATAAGTGATGGCCCACGAACAGATTCTTATTGTATTTGGTTCGATGAGTCAATCATCGCGGGCTTGCTAAGGTAGGCAAGTGCACCTATCGCAAGTAGTACTCGATATTCGGGAGAATACTGAGGTCGTATTATTCTCGGGGTCGGGTTGATTATTCCTACTTCTCCAGGAGGACTATTATTTTACTGAAGGTAAGGCGGAGATTTTACTTAACTAAAGAAAAGAGAAGTGCAAAAACGATTTATAAAAATTCAATGAAGGGTTAACGCTCGGCATCGAATAGGATTAAGACTAAAATAACTTTTAATAATTATTGAACTTAGATTTCAAATTAGTAAAAGGCAACTTGGTCGTGGAGGTTCCACAGATATGAGCTCACCTAGCTATAGGGATATCGCTCACCTGAACGCTAAGAATATTCGACCGAACATTAGTCGAACGAAGGATTCCTCTTAGCGGCCGCTTTACGCTAAGAACCCCGCTATTGGGTGGGGAACCCAATCCGGTAGAGTTACGCTTGTCCTCTCTCGAGGGTATACACGCAACTCTATTTACCCAAGGGTGATCTATCCATACGCACGGCCTCTCGACTAGCTAGTGTAGGGATAACGGAAATAGGGCCCACACATCGATTTGTGGTCCTACGGGTCGTTAACCCGGGGTAAACCTTAAGTCCTAAAATTAAAGTGAAAATTAAGAACTTTAATTATTTCAAATCATTTTTTAATGTCCCAATGCTCTTCGATGCAGAGGCTAATAACGATTAGCGACACATCGGTATGGGGACGGCTTTATAATTTGATAAGGCGCGAGTTCATAATTAAACACTAAATGATTATAAGAAGAAGACATGAAAATAACAAACATTTAAAAAACAAAAAACTTAGCTAAAAATAGAACTCACAGACACTTCAAATTATAAATAAGCAAAAAAAAACTAAGTTACAAAAAAAGAAAAATTACAAGTCCTACTCAAACGAGTAGGCGGGAAATAAGGGCGCGTCATTTAACTCTTAACGAGTAGGCGGAAAAAAAAGGAAAATTGCAAGTCCTACTCAAACGAGTAGGCAGGAAATAAAAGCACGTCATTTAACTCTTAACAAGTGGGCGGAAATAAATGCGCGCACACACACACTCTGTAATACCCCCCCTCCCGGGTCCCAAAACACGGCACGAAGGGGGAGTCTTATGCTCGGAACAGCCGCCTTGCGGTAGCATTAGCACACGGGCTAACCTGTACCACAAGACGCCTATTCCGCCGGCTACAACAATATCAATATATCATGCCAACCCAACCAAATAAATAAGCAAGAGAAGTCAAAATCCACACTAAGTCATAATGTCCAAAAACATCAATAAAGGAGAAGCTAAAACATGCTTCCACAATATATCAGAGTACAGCTAAACATTGCCCAAACGGGCTACATCAGAGTATCAAATACTAACGTCAGTAAACAACGGTATCGACGGCACCGTCACTTCAGGCCCTATCATCCTGGCCTGGCTGTCCTGCTGCGTAGTCTGCGGCTGCTCTACCTGCGGCGTGACCTCCTAAAAATGGAGACGTAGCAACCGTTAGTCGAAACGACTAAGTGGTTTCACATCCGCTCCCCCGGCGACTCCTCAGCACCGGGCGGAGAAAGGGAACAAGAGTACATGTATATATAATAAGTAAAAGAGGTGCAAGCATGTGGCAAGGTACACGAGTGTCAATGTATAAACTGGCAGTTCTATAAGAGCTATCAATGAATAATCTAACAATTCTACAAGAGCCATCAATGTATAATAACAAGTGTAAGAAAATCTACAGCAGCAAAGTAACTTAACTAATAAGGATGCCCATACAAGCTTATAAGATAAGGTCGATTTGCATAAAGTAACTCATCGTATAGGAGTGCCCTTACAAACTTATATGATGAGGGTCTTGCTGTGCAATGATATGAAATGGTATGTATGCTATGCAATGACTCACCCATGATTCACACACATGCAACCGCTATGTCGACATAGACCTTTAATTCCCACTTTTCGAGCAGGTAGCTAACCTCTCAGGCATCAGCCGCCATGGCCAGGCAGTGACAGTAGAGCGGGCGTCTCTACTACTAGGCGGGTATCCACATTACTTCACCTAGGCCTCCGTACGCCTCAACGCTAAGAACACAACAGCGGAGCCCATGCGTACTATGGCCCAGCGGGAGCCTCGAGTAGGTGTGCACCGAGGACCAAGCCCTGAACTGACCTTGTGTGACCCGGAAGGAGCCTTGGAGTGAGCACGAGGACCAAGCCCAACCATTCACCTGGCATGGAAGGAGCCCCGGGACGTGAACACCGAGGACCAAGCCCAACCGCCCAAAGTCTAACTGTCGACTCCCGTCGGTGTGACGACTGGCGAGCCCGTAGACCTGCCACACTATCCTTAACCTAGGATTACGACACATCGTGTCGACTCACACCACATGCAAATACCACATCAACACAACATGGAAGGGGCCTCGGAAGTAAGCACGAGGACATATCCCAACCATCCATCCATATCTTATCTCAACACAACCAAAACAAGTGACGGTCAAAACCGCACTTTCAAACTTCCCCAATACTACCCATAGGGAGACAACGCTCTAAGTATTGGACTACCAAATTCAATCCACTATTCAACATTCACATGGCCATGAGTTATCCTTCTATATGTCATTTCAAGTGATTTCAATATAATATATCAAGATGCACATGTATAAAAATCTACTAACTTCTAACAAGTCAAATCATTCAAGTATACTATCTTACAATTCGATCACATGGAATCCGATTAATAATCTTCATCATTTATGCAATTGAATTAATTATTCATAAGCCATTCAAGCCTCAAGATTACCTGCGATATTAGCCTCACCGAATCCAAATCCAAATGTTATAAACCCAGATTTTAAGTGCAGAAATTATATAGACAGCAACTTCGACCGGAGATTCCCGAAGCTACAGGAATCCGGTGAAGACGTGTAACCCAACGATGGAAAGGTCTTTTCGTGGTCCACAACTTTCATATTCAGACCTCAACCCAATTTTTATATTATCCTACTTGAAATCGTACTTGAAGTCCGCTGCGTACAGAACACAATTTCTGCATGCAGGATTTATTGAGCACCATATTCGTTTAGGCTTTCCTGAGGCTACAGACTTCGCCTGAAGTCGTGCAATCATTCGTTGGTGTTGAAGTATTAGACCGGGTGGCCTTGCGGTCTTGTCTGGCGGTTTGTTGACCGAGCGGTCTGGCGGTCTCCTCTAGAGCTTGGAGACCGGGCGGTCTATCGGACTCACAATGCGGCTTGTTCTTATCCTGCTGGAGTTGCCGTGCGGTTAACCCATCTGTCTAACCGGGCGGCCTGTTCGGTCTCTTTTATTTCTAGCCGCTCAGCCCTGTATATGTTTAGTCCCACATTGTTTGTTTATACTCTCTCCTATCTCCTCCATTCTATATAAGGGAGGTCATACCTTTGTAAATGATATCTTTTTTGGATAATAAAATTTCAATTATTCAAAAGTCTATCCGTTTGTTCTTGCTTGTTCGCTACTTTTTACATGGTATCAGAGGACACGGTCTTTTCCTCCTGATTGTGTGCGCTCTCTGAGTCTCGCGGCTTGTTTTCTGCTTACGCGACCTGTCTTCGCGACTTGCCTTCTCTTCGGTCCGCTGCCCTGTTCGCGCGGCTTATTTCTCCTTGGTTCTCTTCTCTTGCTTCTATTCATCGCCGCGACCTGTTTTGTTGTCGCTGCGCCCCTGGTTCCTTCTTGCCACTCCGGCTTCCTAGTCGTTGCGGTCTGTTTCTGTTCGCCTGGCTTACGACTTGTTGTTGTCGCTGCTTCTTGCTTCCTCTCCTCTTCTGTTTGCTTGGCCTTTTTCAGTCTGCGCGACCTCTTCCCCTCCGTGCCTTTGACTGCTTCCTAGCCGCTTGTGTTCGTGAGGCTTCTTCCCTTTTATCCACTGCGGTTTCGCGCGAGTTGCTCTAACCGCGGCTTCGCTTCTTCTTGCGTGGTTTCTTGATGTGTGCTATGACTACTTCCGGTCTCATCACCCCCGTTATCTCCACCACTCCTGCAGCTCCTTCTCCACCTCCTCCTTCGGGCAACGTTGGCACCCTTTCTAAGCTTGTTGGCTCCAACTATCCTGATTGGAGCGTTTCTTTCACCTTTCTTCTTTGCTCTCAGCGCAAGCGTCATCACCTCACCGATGACCCTCCTCCTCGTAACTCTCCTGAGTTTGATGACTGGGATGCGAGTGATGCTCTTGTCTGCACGTGGCTGGCCAACAGCCTTTCTGATGAGTGCCTTCACATCATTCGCCATGATGAGACGGTCAAGACTGCCTGGCTTCACCTCGCTGCTCTCTATTCGAAGGGGGGGACAGACGTCCCACATTTATACTCTCTATGCGGACCTCTTCGCCCACCCTTCCATGTCTCTTGCTGCAGCTTATCAACAGGTTCAGGCTCTTGGTGCTGAAATTCTCCAGAATCGCCCCTTCTCCGCGGACTTGGCCGAACAGCACAAACACATCCAGGAACTCTTGGTTGTTTGTTATCTTCTCCGTCTTCCCGATTCCTATGATCTGATCCGCCAGCAGATCCTGGGTGAGGCGGAATCTCCTACTTTGGATGCCACCGCGGCTCGCATTGCCGCTGTTACTTCGCTGCTCCAGCGGCCTCTGTTGGCCTCCCCACCCTCCCAGGACTCCTTTGCTCACCAAGCTCAGAGGGGGGGATCTAGTGGCCGCGGCCACTCCGGCGGCCGGGGTTCGTCCCAGTTCCTCTGCTCTCACTATGGTCGTACCGTCCATTCTGTTGACCGCTGCTGGCAGAAACATCCTCATCTTCGCCCTTCCGGTGATGCTCCTTCAGCCTCCGCCTCTTCTCGGCCATCTGCCTCTATAGCCACGACGTCAGGTAGTGCCCACGTCGTTACCCAAGGTAAATGGCTGATTGACTCTGGTGCTACAAATCATATGATTGGCAACCCTCATTGTTTCTCCCGTCTTTAGACACATGACCGCTTACCCCCGGTTCGTGTGGCGGATGGTTCACCATCCCCGGTTCATGGGACGGGCATGGTTCAACTCACCCCATCGATTTGCTTGGAGGACACTCTCTATGTCCCGAAGTTCCCGTGCAATTTGTTATCTGTTACTACTTTATGCCGGCAACTTCAGTGCACCGTCTTATTCACTCCCACTACTTGTTCTTTTCAGGACCCGAGGACCCAGCGGACGATTGCTACTGGGACTGAGAGTGGCGGCCTCTACTTCCTCGTCGATGTTTCCGCTCTGTCCGCCTACTCCTCTTCTACAGATCTCCTTCAATGGCATCTTCGCCTTGGACATCCTCCTCCTCGGATTCTTTGACAGCTTCTGCCCCACTTACCCACCACCAGTTCTCCGCTCAACTGTGATGCGTGTCAGCTTGGCAAACATCATCGCTCTTCCTTCCCACCGAAGCAAGGTCGTGGCTCCTCTCCCCCGTTTGATCTTATTCATTCTGATGTTTGGGGTCCGGCTCCTACCCTCACTGTTGGTCGGGGTAGTTCCTATTTTGTCACTTTTATAGATGATTTTTCACGATGTACCTGGGTGTATCTATTAAAAGATCGCTCTGAACTCTTTTCTGTTTGGCAATCATTTTATTTTATGATTCAAAATCAGTTTGCAATTTCTATTAAAGTCTTACGTTCTGATAATGCCAAGGAATATCTTAATCATGAGTTCTCCTCTTTCTTTCACCAAAATAGTCTTCTTCATCAAACGACTTGTGTTTACACCTCCCAGCAGAATGGGGTGGCGGAGCGTAAAAACCGTCACCTGCTTGATGTTGCTCGTACTCTTATGACGCAGATGCACGTCCCTCGCTCCTACTGGGACTACGCTGTGCTCCTCGCCTGCTATCTCATCAATCGTCTTCCCTCCACAGTTCTCCACGGCCAGACCCCCTTCTCCGTTCTCTACCCCCACAAGGAACCTTTTCCTCTCCCTCTCCGTGTCTTTGGTTGAACGGCCTTTGTTCATGCTCCCTCCGCTACCCACGACAAGCTTTCCCCCCATTCCACCAAGTGCGTCTTTTTAGGGTACTCTACCACTCAAAAAGGCTATTGCTGTTTTGACCCCCTTCTCCGCAAGCAGTTTGTCTCCGCGGATGTGACATTCTTCGAGAATGCTTCCTACTTCTCTCCTACCTCATCTCTTCCTTCTGATCTCTCCATTCCCTCCACGCCTCTCGACGTCTTCCCACCTTCGTCTCCTCCTCCACCGTCTCCTTCCCAGTCTGTCTCCCCACCCACCCCTCCACCCTCCTCTCCGCCGCCGTCTATCTCTAGTCTCGGGCCAGCCTTATCCGCCACGGACGCTCCGGTCGCTGACGAACCCGTCGACCTGGATCTTCCCATTGCTCTTCACAAAGGGGTGCGGGCGTGTACTCAACACCAGCTTGCGGCAGTTGTTTCCTATGATCGGCTTTCTCCTTCTCGTAGGTGTTTTGCCTTGGCTATCTCCGCAACTTCTACTCCCCGCACCTACCAGGAGGCTCTTGCTCTCCCTCATTGGAAGTCTTCCATGGATGAGGAGATGGCTACTCTTACTGAAATGGGTACCAGGTCCCTTGTTCCTCCTCCCGTGGGCACTGATGTGGTTGGCTGTCGTTGGGTCTTCGTTGTGAAATTTCGCCCCAACGGTACTGTGGATCGCTACAAGGCCCGACTGGTGGCCAAGGGCTTCACTCAGACTTACGACATTGATTACTTTGATACTTTTTCTCCGGTTGCTCACCTCAGCGCCATCCGGGTTCTTCTCTCTGTGGCTGTTAACCGGGATTGGGCTATTTCCCAGCTTGATGTGAAGAATGCCTTTCTCTATGGTGATCTTCAGGAGGACGTCTACATGGAGCAACCTCCTGGGTATGTTGCTCAGGGGGAGACACGCGTATGTGGTGGGCCAAAACCCGAACAGGCAAGCGTACCTGTCGAATCGTAGTACCAAGTTCGTATTAAAACACGGGGTTGTCAAGTACTGCTACTCACGCTTGAACTATTATCCTACCGGAAGAAAGTGGGTTTTGAGAATTTTTTAAAAACAAACTGAAACGAAATCTAAAACGGAACTATGGATTAATAGATAGCACTTGATCGATGATTCACCATGAAAAGAGATAGGAGAAATAAAAATAATATTTTATAATTGCGACTTAACTCGACCGTGACGGATCTGAAAATAAGACAAAATCTCGCTAGAGCATTAAGTCTCCTAACTTATAGACTCTTCGATCGAAATCTCTTTACAAATCAAAGGAGCCTAAAGTTGCATTATCGAGATGATCCGCACTATTGGATTTGACTCCAATCCGGAGGATTTATGTCGTCCTATCTCTAGGATTGCGTGCAACTCCTTCCCTCTTTGAGTGATCTTTCAAATCAATGAGTCTCTCGACTATTATGAAATGAGATCAAAGGCCTACTACCGTATACCGGAAATACGGAGTCGGCTCGAAATAAATCAAAGAGGGATCGAGCGAAAGTTAGCAAAAATAAAATTTCGAAGTAAAAATAATTCCTATCTCAAATCATGGATCCTCATGATCAAATGCTAAAGAAAATTAGCTACGCATAATGGAAATTGAAATCAAAGTAGGATGAAAGAAAATCATATTCATTACTTGCACAAATAAAAGAGAACGTAATATTTAAAAAGGACAATAATATATTAAGTTGAAAGAAAAGGATTACAAAAATGAAAAGACTACAACAATAATGAAAGAAAATAACAACTCACTAACACTCTCCACTTTCCAACTCAACACTCTCATTCAACTTAAAACTTCACTTCCCAAAAATTTCTCTCTTTGGCTTGAGGGATGGGGTGGCTTTTATAGGAGATGGAGAAGGATCTAGAATGAAATGAAGAGGAGGAGGCTAAGGGGGGTGGCCGGCCATGTAAGGAGAGAAGTGCATGCATGGCATTTAATTAGGTGGAGACAATTCATGAATGATATTTAATTAGGTGGAGAGAAAGAGGTGGGTTCAATGCATGGACTTTAAGGGAATGATTTGGAAAATATAAAATAGAAAAGGGGAATGAATAAGAAAAAAAAGAAAGAGAGAGAGAGAGAGGGGTTGAATGTAGAATAATAAAAACAAGAAATAAAAGAGGAGGAAAGAGTGTGGCCGGCCATGTAGAGGGATTCATGCATTTGGAAATTAATGAGGAGGGGAGAGAGAGGGCATGAGGTGGTCAGCCATGCATGGGCCTTAAATGGACCAAACAATGGAGAGAGTGGGCTGCACTTGAAGGGGACGGGCTGCTCCAATGTGGGTTGCATCTTGAAGTTGGGAAGAGGCCGGCCATGCAATTTGTGGGCTACTCCAATGAAGAGGGCTGCATGGATGTTGACGGGCTGCTTGGGTTTCACTTGAAGGAGAAGCTTGGGCTGCATGTTGAGCTCGGGTAGGATGTAGAGTTTGAGGGCTGCACCAAATTGAAAGCTCGGGCTGCTCTTGATGTGGGCTTGAGTGAAATAATTCAAGGGCTGCATGTTGCATGCATTTGGGCCATGATCCTACAAATAACAACACAAAATAATCATTAGAAACAAAATATTATTCATGAGCATAAAATTATAACAAATAAGACTAAACATAAAATAGAATAATATATATATATTAATAAGACTAATCATAGCAACAAATATTAAAACTAAACTAAACATAACTCAACAAAAAATATAAAACACAAGATAAATTTAGAAATTATCATAACATACGCGAAATAAAACAAAACAGACATAAAATAAACTAAACTTAGGAATTTAGGTTTATAAATTATACCAAAAATGATGACTAAAATAAGTCATCAAATTCCCCCATGCTAGAGTATTTGCTTGCCCTCAAGCAAATAGAATTGAAAACTAGGGAAAAAGTAAATAAAGCAAATTTAGATTTCATAATTAAGAAAAACAAAACATGAAAAATTAAACTATCCTAATTCCTATGTTAACAACTAGTGGGGTGAGAAGTGCACAATAGAAAACCAGAAAGTAGAGACCTAAAAATATCATTAGAACATAAAGAAGATTTACACATTTCTAAATCTTAAAACAAGGCATCCAAAATTAATGAAAATAAGAAAAGCAAAAGTAGAAGTTCTAAATAAACGGCGCGTTAACAAACTACTCGGTTGCTAGATAAACATTAACCCTAAAACACTCCAAGATAACCTCCAAAGAAATCCATCAATGATGGTGGCCATAGGCTTGTACGTTCACACTTTCTCCACTACGCGAATTTACGTTCTAAGATGAATAGGACTTCTACTAGGCATTAAAACTTGGCTTAGGTAAATGATTAGGAAGTGGAATCAAAGATAAACATGAAGGTTTTAGGCACTAAACCAAGGTGAGCTCAAAAATAAACAAAGCATAAAAAAATGAGAAATAACGAGTATGTCATTTCTCCAATATGAAACTACAAAAACAAGGCCATGAAAATTGTTCTTTAATAAACATGGCCAAACATAAACTTTTTGCATTCATTTTTTTTTTGATTTTGTAATGATATTTTTTTTTTCTTTCTCAATTTTTTCCTTTTGAATAGCATTTGATAAAAAGCTCCAAAAATAAGCTTGAGAATTTCCTATTCATTTCAAAAATAATACCCTTCCCACAAAAAATAATTTTTAAGCTCAAATTTATAGTGCAAAAATAGGAAAGATTTTTGGCTTTGGTGAATATAATGAAATGAAAGGTGGAGCTAAAACAAGGAAAAAAAAGGAAAAGGCCCAAAATTGTTTTGCAAGGGTTTTGTTTTTGGTGGGCAAGAAAAGCTCAAACTATTCAAATGGTGGCCTAAATCATTTCTAAAAACGTAAAAACGGCGCAAATGCTTCGAGAGTAGCTTGGTACAAGTTCTAGACACCAAGAAAGACTACCTCGCAAGTGAAAAAGAACAAATGATACCTAGCAACCATTCGTAAGCAACTAACCGAATAAAAAGACATAACTACACGTTGCTAGCTTATAACATAAAAACCGGATGCCTATATTTAAGAAAAAGAAACTAGTAGAACTAAATTATGCTAAAATGATAAGTTTAGAAAATATTTTCAAAGGAATCTATATAGAACTACAAAAACCGCACGGGCCTACACTTCACTAGAAGAAACATGAAAATAAAGATAGAAATAATTTTAGATTTTGTTTTTCAAATCGATTTAAGCAGAAATTTTTTTTTTAATAAAGTTTTGTTTTTCTAAGTTTTTTTTGGGTTTTATATTTTATAATTTTTTTGGATTTTGATGACATAGCATAAAATACTATACTAATATAAAACATAATATTATGTTTTTTTTTTGAAAGAAGAAAAACAGAAAGAAAAGACCAAAAGAAACTAGACCCCCCCATGCTTAAATTCTTCATTGCCCTCAATGAAGAAAACATAAAGAAAAAGAGAAGGGGACTGAGAAGAAGAGAAAAAGAAAAATGCAGGAAAAATAAATAAATAAGAACGGGACTTCCCCGGGTTCGTGAGATGAAGGCGGATGTCACTCCCTCATGCTTGCTTTTTAGAGTACTTGATCGTCAGCAGGTATGACTTGATCCATCTGATATCAGCAGCGGCAGAGCGGTGACCACGATCATGGACTTGATTGGCCTCAGGTAGAAAGAGCAAAATAAAAGAAAAATAGATAGAGTCCATGCGCAGATGCCCGATAATGTTTTTTTTATTACAATAGTCCAAATAAAAGAGTTTCATAAAATAGTAGTCCAAAAATAAAAATTTCCATCAGAAAATAAAAAACTAAGAATCAAAAAGAAGATTCTCCTTTGCAGGAGTCACAGAATCATTATAGAAATAGAGTTTAAGTCTATGGCCATTAACTTTAAAGTCCCCCTTATCGGGGTGTGAAAGTAGCACAGTGCCGTAAGGAAAAACATCCTTGACCGTGAACGGTCCGGACCATCTAGATTTAAGCTTTCCCGGGAAGAGACGTAAACGCGAATTAAAAAGAAGAACCTGATCGCCTGGTTTAAACGTTTTAGGGTGGCGTAGGTTCTTATCGTGATACAATTTCGTGTGTTCTTTATAAATTTTATTATTTTCATATGCGTACGCTCGCCACTCGTCAAGCTCATTTAGTTGGTTTTTTCTATGCTCGCCGACCGAGTGCGGATCGAAATTAAAAAACTTTAACGCCCAGTACGCACGGTGTTCTACTTCTACCGGAAGATGACACGATTTTCCATAGACTAATCGGAAAGGAGTACAACCGATGGCGGTCTTGTACGCTGTCCGATAGGCCCACAGAGCATCGTCCAATTTTAAAGACCAATCCATACGAGAAGTAGAAATGTTTTTTTCCAAAATTCGTTTAAGTTCGCGATTGACTACCTCGACCTGACCGTTAGTTTGGGGGTGATAAGCAGTGGATAATTTATGCGTAACGCCATATTTGGCTAAAGCCTTAGTGAGTTGAGCGTTGCAAAAATGACTTACCCTATCACTAACGATCGCTCGAGGAAAACCAAAGCGAGAAAATAATTTTTTTAGAAAATTTACAACAACGCGAGCATCATTATTTGGTAGAGCTTGGGCCTCTGCCCACCTAGAAACATAATCGACTGCGACTAGAATATATTTATTTCGTAAGCTGGAGGGAAATGGGCCGACAAAGTCTATGCCCCATAGATCAAAAACTTCGCATTCGAGAAAGTAGTTTTGTTCCATTTCATTTTTATTTGAGAGATTTCCAGTCCGCTGGCATCGATCGCACCCGCCCACAAAGATTTGTGCATCTTTAAATATGCCTGGCCAATAGAAGCCAACACTAAGTACTTTGTGTGCGGTGCGGTTAGCTTGATAGTGCCCGCCAGTCGGACCTTCATGAACATGTTTTAAAATTTGGTGACCCTCTTCCCGCGAAACACATCTCCTTACCACTTGGTCCGCACAAATGCAAAATAGAAATGGGTCTTCCCAAAAATAATACTTCAACTCCGAAAAGAATTTCTTCTTTTGGTGAGTGGAGTATTCTTTTGGAAGGACCCGGGCCACAAGATAATTGGTCAGATCGGCAAACCAGGGGGTGGGAGATGAAGAAATATTAAAAAGACGCTCATCCGGAAAAGAGTCATTAATAAAAGTTTCATTTAAAATATCTAGATTGGGATTTTCAAGACGAGTGAGATGATCAGCTGCTAAGTTTTCCGCTCCTTTCTTATCCCGAATCTCCAAGTCGAATTCTTGAAGTAAGAGGATCCAACGGATAAGACGCGGCTTGGCATCCGGTTTAGAAAGGAGGTACTTCAAAGCGGAATGATCCGTGAAAACAATAACCTTAGAAAGAGTAACATACGGTCAGAATTTATCAAAAGCAAAAATAACCGCTAAGAGCTCTTTCTCCGTCGTGGTGTAATTTTCTTGCGCAGAAGTGAGAGTTTTACTAGCGTAGAAAATCGGATGAAAGTTCTTAGCGATTCGTTGACCTAAAACCGCACCTATCGCATGATTACTCGCATCACACATGATTTCGAAAGGTAAATCCCAAACTGGGGCGATCAAAATAGGAGCATTTATAAGTTTTGATTTAATTAATTCAAATGCCGCGAGACATGATTCATCAAAAACGAAAGGAGTGTCTTTTTCGAGAAGGTGGGTGAGAGGCTTAGTAATTTTGAAAAGTCTTTATGAATCGTCGGTAAAAACCCGCATGCGCTAAAAAACTTCTAATCGCTTTAATATTTGTAGGCGACGGTAACTTTTCAATTACTTTAATTTTTGCCTTGTCCACTTCAATCCCCCTAGCGGAAATGTTGTGGCCAAGGACTAAGCCTTCACGTACCATAAAGTGGCACTTCTCCCAATTTAAAACTAGATTCGTTTTTTCGCAGCGTTGTAAAACTTTTTCCAAATTTTCTAAACATAAATTAAAGGAGTCGCCAAAAACAGAAAAATCGTCCATAAATATTTCCATAATATTCTCTACGTATTCATCAAAAATAGCAAGCATACACCGCTGAAAGGTGGCGGGTGCGTTGCATAATCCGAAAGGCATTCTACGATAAGCAAAAGTTTCGAAGGGGCAAGTGAATGTCGTCTTCTCTTGGTCCTCGGGTGCGATAGGGATTTGAAAGTATCCCGAGAGACCGTCGAGGAAGCAATAAAAATTGTGCCCGGACAAACGTTCTAAAATTTGATCGATAAAGGGGAGGGGGAAGTGATCTTTTCGAGTGGCACCGTTTAGTTTACGGTAATCGATGCACATCCTCCATCCCGTTATCGTCCTAGTTGGAATTAAGTCATTATTTTCGTTTGTCACTACAGTGATCCCACCCTTTTTAGGAACAACCTGGACTGGACTTACCCACTGACTATCGGAAATAGGATAAATTATCCCCGCATCTAATAACTTAAGCACCTCTCCCTTCACAACCTCTTTCATATTTGGATTAAGACGACGTTGTGGTTGAACTACACCCTTAGGATTATTTTCAAAAAATATTTTGTGTGTGCAGAAAGAGGGGCTTATGCCAGGAATATCACAAATTTTCCACGCTATAGCTCGGCGATGCTTTTGTAGTAGTTCGATCAATTGATCGTTTTAGGATTGGGAAAGAAAAGCCGAGATTATAACGGGCAATTTTGAATCTTTTGCAAGAAAGGCATATTTGAGGTGGTCAGGCAGTGGTTTTAAATCAAGCTGGGGTGGTTCGTCATAAGAATTTTTTAAATTTTTCTCTTTTTCAAAAACAAGAATTTCATACTTTTTTCTACTACATACAAAATTATTTTCAAAATTTTCTTGGATCGACATCACCGAGTTGTCAAAATTATGTGAAGAAATTTCAGAAAACAAAGAGGAAAATTTATTGGAAGAAATGTTGGAAAGGGAAAGGGAATAATCTTCATTTAAAACATCAATAAAGAAGCATGAGTCATCATTGTGTAAAGAATTTTTCATTGATTGATTAATAGAAAATGTGACCTCATCATCTCCCACACGCAAAAACAACTTTCCGTTACTAACGTCTATAACAGCTCGAGAGGTGGCTAGAAATGGTCGTCCAAGGATAAGAGGAACCTCGACGTCCTCTTCAATATCAAGAATGACAAAATCCACCGGGAAGATGAATTTGTCGACCTTTACTAGCACGTCCTCAACGATACCTAGTGGATACTTGATAGACCTATCAGCTAATTGGATACTCATTCTTGTAGGGCTCAGAGTGCCCAATCCTAACTTCTTAAATAGCGAAAAAGGCATCAAGTTGATGCTCGCTCCTAGATCTGCTAACGCATGTTTAACAAATAAATCACCAAAGACGCAAGGAATGGAAAAACTACCCGGATTGTTTATCTTTTTAGGCAGATTAGAATTTTTAATGACTGCCGAGCATTCTTCATTCAATGTTACATGTGATAAGTTCTCCAATTTCGTCTTGTTCGTTAATAAGTCCTTAAGATATTTTACGTACTTCGGCATTTGACTAATCGCTTCATGAAATGGCAAATTAATGGGAATTTGTTTGAACATTTCAAGAAAGCGTTGGTACTGATCATCTAGTTTGTCTTTCCTAAGTCTAGCCGGATAAGGAGGTGGCGGAAATTCTTTTAGAACAATCGGAGCATCATTTTGAAAACCATTTTTTTCTTTTGCAGAATTAGAAATAATTGAGCTATCCTTTTCTTTTTCAAAAATAGATTTTTCTTTTTCAAGATCTATGTTATTATTCTCCTTGGGGGTACAAACAGGAGGGACAATCACCCTTGGCTCTTCCCTTGTGGTGGGCTCGTTAACAACTTTACCGCTCCGAAGGGAAATCGCATTTGTGTGTTCCCTTGGGTTAGGCTCAGTGTTCGAGGGAAGAGTTCCAGGTGGTCTCTCGGAAAAGGCCTTGGCGAGTTGGCCGACTTGATTTTCTAAGTTTTTCATTGATCCTGTTAAATTTCTAATAGTGGCATCGTTCGAGCTTATATATTTAGCGAGGATCTCTTCCAAAGGGGAAGGTTTTTGAAAATTTTGTTGCGGTGGTGGTGGTGGTGTAAAATCGTGCGGTGGGCATATGGCGTTAGCGTTATTACTCCATGAGAAATTTGGATGGTTACGCCATCCGGGGTGATAAGAGTTCGAAGAAGAATTAAAACCAGGAGGTGCAGAAAAATTAGAAAAAGCAGAAAAATTATTGGAACAATTATTTTGAGCAGGCCTGGGTATGTTCCCCAGATAATCCACCTGCTCGGCAGCAGCAGCATTCGCATTTTCATATACCTTAGCGGCGGAGGAAGCAGTCATCTCCGAAATCTTCTTGTTCAGCATTTCCACTTGCAGCGCCAGTTGCGAAACCGAGTCCACTTCATAGATACCTGCAGGTTTAGATAGGCGAGTCCTAGACGAATTCCACTGATAAGTGTTCATCGCCATGTCCTCGATAAGCTCAAGAGCGGCTTCCGGAGTTTTGCGGTCCAAGGAACCAGCGGAAGCGGCATCTATCATTTGCTTAGTTTCTTTATTTAGCCCATTGTAAAATGTCTGGACCTGTAACCATACAGGCAGAGCATGATGAGGGCATCTTCTCAAAAGTTCTTTGAACCTCTCCCAAGTGTCATAGAGGGTCTCAGAAGCAATTTGAGAATAAAAAGTTATATCATTTCTTAACTTAGCAGTTTTAGCGGGAGGGAAATATCTAGCAAGAAATTTATCGACTAAAATGTTCCAAGTAGTGATTGATCCTCTTGGAAGAGAACTCAACCACTGTTTGGCTTTAGTTCTTAAGGAGAAGGGGAAGAGTCTTAGCCTTATAGCATCATCCGAAACACCATTAATTTTAAAGGTGTCAAAGATTTCAAGAAAATTAGCAATATGTAAGTTCGGATCTTCATCTTGTAATCCGTCGAACTGTACATATTGTTGCACCATTTGAATGATGCTAGGCTTAAGCTCGAAGTTATTGTTCGCAATCGCAGGTCGAACAATACTTGTCGATGTCCCCTCCAGATTGGGTCGAGCATAATCGGGCAAGGTCCTTTGCTGAGCCATTTCTGGGTTAGGGTCTCCCATTTCAGAAAAATTACAATCCCCGAAGGAATCCTCAACTGCTGTTTGAGAAGTGGAAGCCCCGAATCGTAGTTTTCTCCGAAAGGAGCGTTCGATTTCCGGGTCCAAATCAACAAGTAGCAACGGATTCGCTCGGGTCATGCACTAGCAAAGAAAACAAGGGAAGATGAAAATGAAAGCTTGGAAAAGAAAGGAAAATTTTTTTTTGTTTTGTTTTTTTGAAAAGAAAGATTTTTTTCTAAGACGGGCTTGGCTCTCGAACTTCCCGAGGACTACCCGGTGAAGGGTTCGCCCGGTACTAGGTAAAATGGTGGCGCTTAAAGCCCTTACCCTTTTCAAGAGATTTTAGGTGGGGTAGAAATAAGGTGAAGTGGGTTGATTATAAATATTTAAATAAATTTTTTTTTTATTTTATTTTTGTAGAAGTAATAGCGCAAGCGTTTTCAAAATATTGACGAAGAAAAGTCCCCGGCAACGGCGCCAAAAACTTGGTGGGCCAAAACCCGAACAAGCAAGCGTACCTGTCGAATCGTAGTACTAAGGTCGTATTAAAACACGGGGTTGTCAAGTACTGCTACTCACGCTTGAACTATTATCCTACCGGAAGAAAGTGGGTTTTGAGAATTTTTTAAAAACAAACTGAAACGAAATCTAAAACGGAACTATGGATTAAAAGATAGCACTTGATCGATGATTCACCATGAAAAGAGATAGGAGAAATAAAAATAATATTTTATAATTGCGACTTAACTCGACCGTGATGGATCCGAAAATAAGACAAAATCTCGCTAGAGCATTAAGTCTCCTAACTTATAGACTCTTCGATCGAAATCTCTTTACAAATCAAAGGAGCCTAAAGTTGCATTATCGAGATGATCCGCACTATTGGATTTGACTCCAATCCGGAGGATTTACGTCGTCTTATCTCTAGGATTGCGTGCAACTCCTTCCCTCTTTGAGTGATCTTTCAAATCAATGAGTCTCTCGACTATTATGAAATGAGATCAAAGGCCTACTACCGTATACCGGAAATACGGAGTCGGCTCGAAATAAATCAAAGAGGGATCGAGCGAAAGTCAGCAAAAATAAAATTTCGAAGTAAAAATAATTCCTATCTCAAATCATGGATCCTCATGATCAAATGCTAAAGAAAATTAGCTACGCATAATGGAAATTGAAATCAAAGTAGGATGAAAGAAATTCATATTCATTACTTGCACAAATAAAAGAGAACGTAATATTTAAAAAGGACAATAATATATTAAGTTGAAAGAAAAGGATTACAAAAATGAAAAGACTACAACAATAATGAAAGAAAATAACAACTCACTAACACTCTCCACTTTCCAACTCAGCACTCTCATTCAACTTAAAACTTCACTTCCCAAAAATTTCTCTCTTTGGCTTGAGGGATGGGGTGGCTTTTATAGGAGATGGAGAAGGATCTAGAATGAAATGAAGAGGAGGAGGCTAAGGGGGGTGGCCGGCCATGTAAGGAGAGAAGTGCATGCATGGCATTTAATTAGGTGGAGAGAATTCATGCATGATATTTAATTAGGTGGAGAGAAATAGGTGGGTTCAATGCATGGACTTTAAGGGAATGATTTGGAAAATATAAAATAGAAAAGGGGAATGAATAAGAAATAAAGAAAGAGAGAGAGAGAGGGGTTGAATGTAGAATAATAAAAACAAGAAAAAAAAGAGGAGGAAAGAGTGTGGTCGGCCATGTAGAGGGATTCATGCATTTGGAAATTAATGAGGAGGGGAGAGAGAGGGCATGAGGTGGCCAGCCATGCATGGGCCTTAAATGGACCAAACAATGGAGAGAGTGGGCTGCACTTGAAGGGGACGGGCTGCTCCAATGTGGGTTGCATCTTGAAGTTGGGAAGAGGCCGACCATGCAATTTGTGGGCTGCTCCAATGAAGAGGGCTGTATGGATCTTGACGGGCTGCTTGGGTTTCACTTGAAGGAGAAGCTTGGGCTGCATGTTGAGCTCGGGTAGGATGTAGAGTTTGAGGGCTGCACCAAATTGAAAGCTCGGGCTGCTCTTGATGTGGGCTTGAGTGAAATAATTCAAGGGCTGCATGTTGCATGCATTTGGGCCATGATCCTACAAATAACAACAGAAAATAATCATTAGAAACAAAATATTATTCATGAGCATAAAATTATAACAAATAAGACTAAACATAAAATAGAATAATATATATATTAATAAGACTAATCATAGCAACAAATATTAAAACTAAACTAAACATAACACAACAAAAAATATAAAACACAAGATAAATTTAGAAATTATCATAACATACGCGAAAGAAAACAAAACAGACATAAAATAAACTAAACATAGGAATTTAGGTTTATAAATTATACCAAAAATGATGACTAAAATAAGTCATCAGTATGCCATTTGAAGAAGGCCATTTATGGCCTAAAGCAGAGCCCTCGGGCGTGGTTCGACAAATTCAGTGGCATTGTGGCTACCATCGGCTTTACAAGGAGTTCGGCCGATCACTCCTTATTCATTCGCAAAACGGTCTCGGGACTGGTGGTTTTGGCAGTATATGTGGATGATATTCTTCTTACTGGCGATGACCGAGATGGGGTGGACTTGACGAAGAAGCACCTCCGTCAACACTTAGTCACGAAGGATATGGGCTCCCCAAAATACTTTTTGGGGATAGAAATCTCCCGGAAACTTGACTCGTTGGTTCTCTCCCAACGGAAGTATGCCCTTGATCTTCTACAAGAAGCAGGATTGATAGGTGCCAAACCGGCTCGGTTTCCCATGGCTATTGGAGAAAACAAAACGTGGACGGATGACTCGCCTCTTCTATCTGATGTCACAAGGTACAAACGTTTGGTAGGCAAACTCATCTATCTCACGGTGACTAGACCCGACATCGCCTATGCTGTAGGCAAGGTCAGTCAGTTTATGCAAGCTCCCAGGGAGTGCCATCTTCAGTCTGCCCTGAAGATTTTAGAGTACATCAAAGCAGCACCCGACAAAGGGCTAATCTTTCAGAAGAATGGTCATCTGAGAGTTGAGGCCTACTCCGATTCAAGTTACGCGGATGACAAAGGCGATCGCAAATCCACATCAGGTTTTTGTACCTTTGTTGGAGGAAATCTTGTGAGTTGGAAGAGCAAGAAACAGTCTGTTGTCTCCAGATCCAGTGCAGAAGCCGAATACCGGAGTATGGCATCAACCACGTGGGAGTTAAAGTGGTTGCGGGCTTTCATGCTTGACCTAGGCGAGGTATATGACTATCCACTTCCTATGTTCTGTGATAACAAGGCCGCTATATACATATCAAGAAATCCGGTCTTCCATGAGAGAACAAAGCATATAGAGGTTGACTGTCACTTCATTCGGGAAGAGATTTTGAAGAAACAGATTTGTACTCCGTTTGTCACCTCTGACAAGGAATTGGCAGATATCTTCACAAAGCCGGTCTCTACTTCCTTCTTCCACATTTGTGACAAGCTGTGCATGATTGATATCTATGCTCCATCTTAAGGGGGAGTGTTGAAGTATTAGACCGGGCGGCCTTGCGGTATTGTCTGGCGGTTTGTTGACCGAGCGGTCTGGCGGTCTCCTCTGGAGCTTGGAGACCGGGCGGTCTATCAGACTCACATTGTGGCTTGTTATTATCCTGCTGGAGTTGCCGTGCGGTTAACCCATCTGTCTAACTGCGTGGCCTGTTCGGTCTCTTTTATTTCTAGCCGCTCAGCCCTGTACATGTTTAGTCCCACATTGTTTGTTTATAATCTCTCCTATCTCCTCCATTCTATATAAGGGAGGTTATACCTATGTAAATGATATCTTTTTTGGATAATAAAATTTCAATTATTTAAAAGTCTATCCATTTGTTCTTGCTTGTTCGCTACTTTTTACAGTTGGAAAGGTATTTTCAAGGGCTTTGACTTTCGTGTTTAGCCGAAAGCCCAGATCTGGCCATATCACACCTAAAAATGGCCACGAAGTTCGCTGCGCGCAGAATACAAATTCTGCACGCATCCTAAGGCGGAATGAACGACATCGGTTCATCTTCCTCCTCAAGGCGATCTTCCCAAATCCTTCCAGAATTTCCTCCACCCTTATTCAACCTCAAAAGGCCAATACTCTTCACGAAACCATCCTCCATCATCACATAGAAGGAGAGAGTGGTTGAAGAGATCTAAGGCCTAGAACACAAGTTCTAGCATGGCCAAACCTCGAAGACTTCTTCTCTCCATCAAGACTCTATTGAGCCGATGTCTCTCCTAGGAAAACAACTATAGATCTAGCACCAAGGGAGAGGGTAGGAAACTCACCTCATTTCCAGCGGTTCCATTTCCGGCCATACACCTTATGATTCTTCGCGGCGGCATCCTCTCTTTTACGGCGATGGCGGATCTCCTTCCCTAGATCTTCGTCCAGCAAACTCCCTTTCCTCACAAGACTTCTCTCAGAAAAATACGGCTGGGAAGAAGAGTGAAACGACTAGGGTTTTCCACTGCTCCTTATATATATAATGTGACAGGGGTAGGGACAGGCCCGTGTCCATACCCGTGTCCCGCTCAAGCGAAGCGTTTCAGGCGGTTACAATGTCGATTCAAAACTCGACATGACGAACACGCCCTGGTCACGCCCATAGTCACGCCGTGACACCGGGCGTGACGTCTATCGTCGATCGTGATTCGTCGAACTTAATTTAAATCGTCGAACGGAGAACACGCCCCGGTCACGCCCATGGTCACGCCCGTGACCGGGGGCGTGTCACCCCTTCACTCGAGAACCATCCACCTACTCGAGTACTTAAGCACTTACTCGAGTATCTTAAGTCACGCCCCTGGGTCACGCCCGTGACCCAGGGCGTGTAACCCAATTTACTCGAGTTATTTGAAAACTACTCGAGTAATCGTTTCAATTACTCGAGTACCTTAGTCACGGCCCTGGGTCACGCCCGTGACCCAGGGCGTGTCAACCAATTTACTCGAGTACTTTGAAAACTACTCGAGTAACCGTGTCAGTTACTTGAGTACCTTAGTCACGCCCCTGGGTCACGCCCGTGACCCAGGGCGTGTAACCCAATTTACTCGAGTTATTTGAAAACTATTCGAGTAATCATTTCAGTTACTCGAGTAACTTAGTCACGCCCCTGGGTCACGCCCATGACCCAGGGCGTGTCAACCAATTTACTCGAGTACTTTGAAAACTACTCGAGTAACCGTGTCAGTTACTCGAGTACCTTAGTCATGCCCCTGGGTCACGCCCGTGACCCAGGGCGTGTCAACCAATTTGCTCGAGTAATTTGAAAACTACTCGAGTAATCGTTTCAGTTACTCGAGTACCTTAGTCACGCCCTTGGGTCACGCCCGTGACCCAGGGCCTGTCAACCAATTTACTCGAGTACTTTGAAAACTACTCGAGTAACCATGTTAGTTACTTGAGTACCTTAGTCACGCCCCTGGGTCACGCCCGTGACCCAGGGAGTGTCAACCAATTTACTCGAGTACTTTGAAAACTAAGCGAGTAACCATGTCAGTTACTCGAGTACCTTAGTCACACTCCTGAGTCACGCCCGTGACCCAGGGCGTGTAACTTGCTCTGGAGTAACTTCTCTAGACCACAAGTGCCGCCCTTTTTCCTCCACTTCCCTGGACTCAAGCCTGCCCACCTGACCCAAAACTCGCACGGGGCCTAGCGCGAATCGGTACGTTACAAATCCTATAAACAAAATAAAAGATTTCGTCCCCGAAATCAGGTTAGGGCTATGGGGAAGACAAGCATACAGAAGAGAAAATAAATATGCTTGTAAATAAAGTTACCTTGAGCAAATAACTCTGGGTAGCGTTGTTGCATCAAATCCATGGCCTCCCATGTGTACTCCTCCTTCCCATGGTTAGACCATAGTACCTTCACCAAGGGAACACTTTTGCGGCGCAATGCTCTTGTCTCGTTGTCAACAATCCGCACCGGCTCTAGTTGCATAGACCTATCCGACGCCACCGTACCGTCAGTAGTGGGAATATATTGATCGGGATGCAACAACGCCTTTCGAAGCGACGACACATGGAACACGTCGTGGGGATTCTCAAGCTCTGGTGGTAACTCCAACTGATAGGCCAACGGGCCAATCCTTTCCAGTATAGTGTAAGGCCCAACATACCTTGGGCTGAGATTTTTCACTCCACGCACCCGCGACACTCCATGCATCGGCCGAATCTTGAGAAACAATTTATCACCCACGTGGAACTCCACCACCCGGTGCTTTGCATTGTAATACTTCGCCTGCCGACTTTGAGACTCCAACATGCGATCTCGTATCAATCTGACCACCGCATCAGCATCATCTATATATTCGTTTCGCAATGTCTTCGGATCTTCATCCTGCACCCAAGACAAAGGGGTCCTGCACCTTCTTCCGTAAAGGGCTTCATGGGGCGCCATGTCGATGCTCGCCTAATGGCTATTATTATAGGAGAATTCCACTAGTGGCAAGAGCCTTTCCCACGGCTCACCCCTATCCAACATACATAATCTCAGTAGATCCTCCAATGTCCTGATGGTCCTTTCAGACTGCCCGTCCGTCTGAGGATGAAATGCGTTGCTGAAGGTAAGCCGTGAGCCCAAATACGCCTGTACCGCCTTCCACTCCTTGGAAGTAAAGCGACCGTCACGGTCAGAAACGATCGTCTTAGGCACGCCGTGAAATCGTACGAACTACTCCACGAAAAGGCGTACCAAGACGTCCACATGAGCATCCTTCTTCATGGGAATGAACCGAGCTACTTTTGTCAGCCGGTCAACAATAACCCACACCGAATCATTACCGGAGCGGGAGCGAGGTAGCCCATGGACAAAGTCAATGGAGATATCCTCGAACTTCCATTCGGGTATGGGCAACGGCTGCAATAAACAACCGGGGCTCCTGCATTCAGCCTTCACCCTTTGACAGGCTTCACAATGAGTAACATAATACCGGATGTCCTTCTTCATTCCCGGCCAAAACATGGTCTTCCGCAAACCGGCGTACATCTTAGCAATTCCCGGGTGCACTGAATATTGTGAGCTGTGCACCTCTCTCAAGATATCCTCCTAGATTTTCCCGCCCTTGGGAATGTAGAGCCGGCCGCGAAAGTAAACGAGGTCGTCTTTGAGTGTATACTCGTCGGTAGTTCTTTATCCAATTGATTTAATTGTCTGAGCCAAAGCCGCATCCCTTCCTTGCTCCACCCGAATCCGGTCCCGGATATCATAAACTGTTGAAGTTGGTGACCGGGCGGTCTGGCGGTCTGTCTTGGCAGGTTGAAGACCGCGCGGTCTGGCGGTTTATCTCAGCCGGCTTGGAGACCGGGCGGTATAGCGGTCTCACTAGCCATCTCTCTTTCTCTCTGGAGGTAGCCGTGCGGTTAGCCCGTCTGTCTAACCGCGCGGCTTGTGCGGTTTGTTCTGTACAGTCCGCTTAGTCCTGTAAATTTTTAGTCCCACATCTCTTATTTGTATTCTCTCTTCTCTCATCCATTCTATATAAGGGAGGGCATACCTTTGTAATAGATATCTTTTTTGGATAATAAAGTTTCAATTATTCAAAACTCTATCTGTTTGTTTCTACATGTTCGCTACTTCTAACATGGTATCAGAGGACACGGTCTTTTCCTCCTGATTGTGTGCGCTCTCTGTTTCTCGCCGCTTGTTTCTGCTTCTCGCGACCTGTCTTCGCGGCTTCTCCTCTCTTCCGCCCGCTACTCTGTTCGCGCGGCTTGTTGCTTCTCTTCTCTTGCTGCTTTTCGCCGCGACCTGTTTTAGTTGTCGCAGCGACCTGTTTCCTTCTAGCCGCCTATTCTTCCCCTAGCTGCGCGGCCTGCGTCTGTTCGCCCGGCTTGCGACTTGTTGTTGTCGCTGCTGCTTCTTACTTCCTCTTCTCTTCTGTTCGCTCGGACTTTTCAGTCCGCGCGACCTCTTCCCCGCTGTGCCTTGTTCTGCTTCCTAGCCGCTCGTGTTCGCGCGGCTTCTTCCCTTTAACCCGCTGCGGTTTCACGCGGGTTGCTCTCTTTTCCTCTCCCCGCGGCTTTCTCTCTGTTCGCGCGGATTCTTCCTTGTTTGAACGGCCTTTCTTCCTTTAGCCGCTCCTACTTGTTAGTCACCGCGACCTCCTGGTTCAGTCGCGCGGCTTGTGCTCTGCACCTTGGTCGTGGCCCTTCTTGCCGCTGGTGTGCTGTCACCGAGACCGCTGCAGTTTCTTATTCCTCCCTTCATGGCTTTCATATCCTCCTCCAAGACATTCGCCTCAGTTGTCACGTCTTCTGGTCGTGCCCACGTTGTTACTCAGGGAAAATGGCTGATCGACACTGGTGCTACGAATCATATGACCGGCCATCTCCCGTGTTTCTCTCTCCTAGAAAAACATGATCGCTTGCCCCCGGTTATTCTCGCTGACGGCTCTTCATCATCAGTCCATGGAACAGGGATAGTTCATGTCACTCCGTCTCTTCACTTGGCGGATACTCTATACGTGCCCCAGTTCCCGTGCAACTTATTATCTGTTACCTCTCTTTGCAAGCAATTACAGTGTTCCGTCACATTTACTTCTACTTCTTGCTCTTTTCAGGATCCGGACTCCCAACGGACGATTGCTACTGGGACTGAGAGTGGCGGCCTATACTTCCTAGACAACATTTCTTCTTTTTCCACCTTCTCCTCCACCTCCACAGATATTCTCCAATGGCATCTCTGCCTTGGTCATTGTCCTCCCCGTCTTCTTCGTCAACTTCTGCCCCACCTTCCTCCACAAAGTCCTCCGCTCAACTGTGAGGCCTGTCAGCTTGGCAAGCATCACCGCTCCTCCTTCCCTCCAAAGCACGTTCGTAGCTCTACCCGTCCGTTTGATCTTATCCACTCCGATATTTAGGGTCCTTCTCCTACTCTTACCATTGGTCGGGGTAGTTCATATTTTTTCACGTTCATTGATGATTTCTCTCGCTGTACGTGGGTGTATCTATTAAAAGATCGCTCCGAATTATTCTCTGTATGGACATCCTTCTATCTCATGATCAAAACTCAGTTTGGTGTTTCTATCAAAGTTTTTTGATCTGATAATGCCCAAGAATATCTCAGTCGTGACTTCTCTACATTCTGCATGCAAAATGGGATTCTTCATCAAACTAGTTGTGTCTATACTTCACAACAAAATGGTGTGGCCGAATGCAAAAACCGTCACCTCCTCGATGTCGCTCGCACCTTGATGACCCAGATGCACGTTCCTCGCTCCTATTGGGACTATGCTGTTCTCCTTGCCTGCTACCTCATCAATCACATTCCCTCCACGGTTCTCCACGGCCAAACCCCGTTCTCCATTTTGTATCCGGGCAAGGAGCCGTTTCCTCTTCCTCTCCAAATCTTTGGATGCACTGCCTTTGTGCATACCCCTTCTGCCACCCGTGATAAGCTCTCCCCTCGCTCCACCAAATGTGTCTTTCTGGGGTATTCCACCACTCAGAAAGACTATTGTTGCTTTGATCCCGTCCTTCGTAAGCAGTTTGTCTCTACTGACGGCACCTTCTTCGAGAATACCTCCTACTTCTCGGATGACTCCTCTCCTCTTCTCCCAGCTTCTGATTCTCCTGCCGTTCCCTTCGTTCCCTCGCCTCCTACTACACTCTCCACCCCTACACCGTCTCCACCCCCTCCTCTTCCTCCACCTCTCTCTCTCCCTTCTCCACCACCCTCTCCCTCATCTCCGCTGTCGTCGCTCTCTACTCCCGGGCCAGCTTTCTCTACCACGGATGCTCTGGATGCCGCGGGCCCGGCTGACCTGGATCTTCCTATAGCTCTTCGCAAAGGGGTGCGGATGTGTACCCTACACCCCCTTGCTGCTGTTGTTTCCTATGATCATCTTACCCCTTCTCGCAAGGCATTTGCACTGGCTATCTCTGCCACTGCCACACCCCGCTCCTACTAGGAGTCCCTTGCTATTCCTCACTGGAAGATGGCCATGGATGAGGAAATGGCGACCCTAACTGAGCGGGGTACCTGGACTCTTGTTCCTCCTCCCTTTGCCACTGATGTTGTTGGCTGTCACTGGGGCTTTGTGGTCAAATTTGGCCCTGACGGCACTGTGGATCGTTATAAGGCTCGCCTGGTTGCTAAGGGCTTCACTCAGACCTATGGGGTTGATTACTTTGACACCTTCTCTCCCGTGGCTCGTCTCAGCACTGTCCGGGTCCTTCTCTCTGTGGCGGTAAATAAGGATTGGCCGATTTCCCAGCTGGATGTCAAGAATGCCTTCCTTTATGGTGATCTTCATGAGGCCGTTTACATGGAGCAACCTCCTGGGTATGTTGCTCAGGGGGAGACACGCGTATGTCGGCTGAAGAAGGCAATCTATGGCCTCAAGCAGAGCCCTCGAGCTTGGTTTGACAAGTTCATCGGGATCGTGGCGGCCGTTGGTTTTGTACAAAGCTCTGCCGATCACTCTCTCTTTATTCGCAAAACTCCTTCTGGGCTGGTTGTTCTTGCTGTGTACGTCGATGATATTCTTCTCACTGGCGATGACTAGGAAGGGGTAGCCCTGACAAAGCGTCATCTTCGCCAACATCTGATCACAAAAGATATGGTCTCTCCAAAGTACTTTCTGGGGATCGAAATCTCTCGGAAGCCCGACTCTTTAGTTCTCTCTCAGCGTAAGTATGCCCTTGATCTTTTAAAAGAGGCAGGATTGACTGGAGCAAAACCTGCCCGATGCCCCATGGAAACTGGAGAAGACAAAACCAGGACAGATGATTCGCCTCCTCTTTCAGATAGTTTGCAGTACAGGCGTCTGGTTGGTAAGCTCATATATCTCACAGTGACCAGGCCTGATATTTCCTATGCTGTGGGCAAGGTGAGTCAATTCATGCAAGCACCTAGGGAGTGCCATCTACAGTCTGCCTTACGGATCTTGGAGTATATCAAAGCAGCGCCTGGGAAAGGATAACTTTTTCAGTGGAATGGTCATCTGAGGATTGAAGCATACTCAGATGCAAGTTATGCTGATGACAAAGGGGATCGCAAGTCAACCTCAGGTTTTTGCACCTTTGTTGTGGGAAATCTGGTGAGCTGGAAGAGCAAGAAGCAGTCTGTTGTCTCCAGGTCCAGTGCAGAAGCTGAGTATCGCAGTATGGCATCGACCACTTGTGAGTTAAAATGGCTGCGGGCTCTCATGCTAGATTTAGGAGAGGTCTACAACCATCATCTACCTATGTTCTGTGATAACAAGGCCGCCATATACATCTCTAAAAATCCGGTGTTCCATGAAAGAACAAAGCACATTGAGGTCGACTGTCATTTCATTCGTGAAGAGATCTTAAAGGAACAAATTTGCACTCCATTTGTCACTTCAAATAAAGAGCTAGCTGACATCTTCACCAAGCCAGTTTTCTCCTCATTTCTTCATGTTTGTGACAAGCTGGGCATGATCGATATATGCTCCAGCTTGAGGGGGAGTGTTGAAGTTGGTGACCGGGCGGTCTGGCGGTCTGTCTTGGCGGGTTGAAGACCGCGCGCTCTGGCGGTTTGTCTCAGCCGGCTTGGAGACCGGGCGGTCTAGCCGTCTCACTAGCCATCTCTCTTTCTCTCTGGAGGTAGCCGTGCGGTTATCCCGTCTGTCTAACCGCGCGGCTTGTGCGGTTTGTTCTGTACAGTCCGCTTAGTCCTGTAAATTTTTAGTCTCACATCTCTTATTTGTATTCTCTCTTCTCTCCTCCATTCTATATAAGGGAGGGCATACCTTTGTAATAGATATCTTTTTTGGATAATAAAGTTTCAATTATTCAAAACTCTATCTGTTTGTTTCTACATGTTCGCTACTTCGAACATAAACTATGCCCATGCTGGCCAAATACTCCGTATACTCTGTCGAAAGAGCCTTGAATACTAGAGTAATTTCCATCTCCTCGATCATTCGAGCCAACTCCATACTCATCAATCGAGACTCTGGGCTAGAGCCTGGCACTTTTCTGCTCAATGCATCGGCTACCGAGTTTGCTTTCCCGGGGTGGTAGTCCATGGTGAACTCATAGTCGCATAGAAATTCCAACCACCGTCGTTGTCTCAGGTTCAACTCCTTTTGAGTGTGGACATACTTCAAGTTCTTGTGATCGGAAAAGATCTCGCAATGGACGCCATAAAGGTAATGCCTCCAGACCTTCAAAGCGAACACCACTGCTCCCAACTCCAAATCATGGACCGGGTAATTAATTTCATGTTTCTTTAACTGTCTTGAAGCATATGCGATCACGTGCCCGTGCTGCATCAATACCGCTCCCATCCCTTGATATGATGCGTCCGTGTAAACTTGGAATACTTCCTTCCCCGACGGAAGTGCAAGGATGGGGGAGGAGGTAAGCCTATCCTTCAGCTCTTGAAATGCAGCTTCATATTGAGGTGTCCACTCAAATGGCACACCCTTTTTCGTCAAAGAAGTAAGAGGAAGGACAATCTTGGAGAATCCTTTCACGAACTTGCGGTAGTACCCAGCAAGTCCAAGAAATCTTCGTACATCGGCCGCCGACTTCAAGGGAAACCATTCCTTCACGGCACGCACCTTGGCCGGATCTACCGCTAGTCCAGGTCTACTGATTACAGGGCCTAAGAAGGCAACCTCTTTGAGCCAAAATTGGCATTTGCTGAACTTGGCGAACAAAGTGTGCTCTTTTAATTTCTTCAGGACCAAGGCCAGGTGCTCGGTATGTTCCTCCTCCATCTTCGCGTAGACTAGTATATCATCGATGAAGCGATGGCGAAGACATCCAAATAGGGTTCGAATACCTTGTTCATCAGGCTCATGAAAGCCGAAGGGGCATTTGTGAGCCCAAACGGCATTACCGTGAACTCATACAACCCATATCTTGAACTGAAGGCCGTCTTATGGATGTCCTCCTCATGTATCCTCAACTGATAGTATCCTGAGCGCAAGTCCAGCTTAGAAAACCAATGCGCTCCCACTAGTTGATCGAACAACTCGTCGATCCGAGGTAGCGGATAAGTGTTCCGCACCGTCAGCCGGTTGAGTTCCCGATAGTCTATACACAAGCGCAGGGTTCCGTCCTTCTTCTTCACAAACAATACAGGGGCTCCCCAGGGTGACGAACTGGGGCGAACGAACCCTGACTCCACCAATTCTTGAAATTGAACTCTAAACTCCGCGAGTTCCTTCGGGGCCATTCGGTAAGGGGCCTTGGATACAGGCTTGGCACCCGGTACTAGGTTAATTCGGAAATCGACTTCTTTATGAGGGCGTAACCCTGGTAGTTTCTCTGGAAACACCTCGGGGAAGTCCCGCACTACCCGAACATCTTTTACCTCCAATGCTACCTCCTTCAACTCAATCCAGATCATGAAGAACTCATCCCCTTTCATATGGGCCTTTACGGCCTGAACTGAAGACAAGAGCATACGAGGTGCGAAATTAATACCTTAGAAGATAACCTCGGTGTCCCCATGTCTCAAACAGATCTTCTTCTCCGCACAGTCGATCCTCGCAAAGTGCCAATTCAACCATGCCATGCCCAAAATGATGTCGAACTCCGGCATCTTCAGGACCGTGGTAGGCGTATCGAAAGCCCTTCCTTCAATAAATATCTCAAACTCGCACTTGGCGGTAGCGATCATCTCCGAGCCGTCCGGGAGACGCACTCGTCGGGCTATTCCAGAAAAGTATTGTATGCCCTCCATACCTTTAATGAAATCTTCGGACACGAAAGAGTGTGAGGCATCGGTATCGAACAGCGCATAGGCCGTCTTCCCACCGATTACCATGGTGCCTAAGTACCAATAATCACACTCAACCGCTAGGTATCTAGTATGTCTTAAACAGTTTAAATTAAATGACAAAATTTGAGAAGGTTAACTGCACGTACCAGCTATAACGTCTGGGGGATTCCGCTCTTGTGCCATGTCCAGCGCATACACCTGATCCCAGACCGGACCGGGGTTTCCTCTTGGCAGTCCTCGTCCTCGACCACGCATATATCCCCGTCCTCGTGGGGCTGCTGGAGGGAGAGAGGGAGGGAGAGTAGGAGGGAGAGCAGGAGGGGCGTTCCCATACAGCTGTGGGCAGTAGCGTCTAATGTGGCCCGGTTGATTGCACTCGAAACACGCCAAACCACGACGTCCCTCAGGTTGTCGAAATTGCTGAGGCTGTGGTGGTGGAGGCAGCGCGGCCGACTGCTGGACTGGGTGCTCTACTCTATAGTTTCGGTGGAAACGCCCTCCACCCCTCTGGTATCCGCCTCCTCCTCTACGATCCTGTCTCCTCCTATTACTCGAACCGGCCTCCATAACGCCTTCTGCAGGCCTCTTGCCACTACTCAAGTGATCCGCCTCCAACCTCTTTGCCATGTCAATAATCTCCGCCAAACTTCCATCCGCTATAAAAAAAGGGACTGCCTTAGGGGGTCTCGCAGCCCTTTGTAGAAACATTTGGCATAACCTCTATCGTCCAACTCATAAGAGTTCACAAACCTTGCGAGATGCTGCAATTCCCGCTGGTATTCCGTAACCGAGTTTGATCCTTGCTTCAGTAGTAGAAACCTCTGCTCAAGCTCATCTCGGGCCGAAGTAGGAATGAAGTGCTCCTAGAAAACACCCGAAAATTCGCTCCAACTTCTATCTGTGTAGACTCGGCCATGGAAGGTAGAGCCCATAAGGGACTTCCACCACCTCTTAGCATGTAACTCCAAGACGGACACTGCCAATGACACGGCCATGTTGGCTGGGCAATGGATACCAGCCAATAGCTCTTCTACTTTGTCGAGCCATTCCTCCGTACATATGGCTAACTCTGTCCCACGATTGACGGGAGGGGAGAGAGCTCGGAAGGTGCTCAGCCAGTTAGAGCACAGGTCCTGTTGTTGCACCGGAGGCTGTTGCGCCTTAAAAGCATCAAGAATGGCGGTGAGCGTCTGCCCCAACTCAGACTGTTGGAACTGAGTGGGTATGGGAGGGGTAGGAGTACCCCCCATCGGCTCGACATGCAGTTGAACCTACACGTACACGACAAATTTGTGGTCAGGTTGGCTGAACTTAAGGTCAAAGTTGGACAAACTTAATGTGAATTACATATGGGCACACCACTGCTTCCGCTAAGTCAGTTTGTCCCCAAGCTGACTAATCGAACGGGGGTGGCACCATTGTTGAATGACTTCCTTAGTTGAGGATCGCGGCAAACTGATACCATTTGTAAGACCCCCCCCCCCTCCCGGGTCCCAAAACACGGCACAAAGGGGGAGTCTTATGCCCGGAACAGCCGTCTTGCGGTAGCATTAGCACACAGGCTAACCTGTACCACAAGACGCCTATTCCGCCGGCTACAACAATATCAATATATCATGCCAACCCAACCAAATAAATAAGCAAGAGAAGTCAAAATCCACACTAAGTCATAATGTCCAAAAACATCAATAAAGGAGAAGCTAAAACATGCTTCCACAATATATCAGAGTACAGCTAAACATTGCCCAAACGGGCTACATCAGAGTATCAAATACTAACGTCAGTAACCGACGGTATCGATGGCACCGTCACTTCAGGCCCTATCGTCCTAGCCTGGCTATCCTGCTGCGTAGTCTGCGGCTGCTCTACCTGCGGCGTGACCTCCTAAAAAGGGAGAAGTAGCAACCGTTAGTCGAAACGACTTAGTGGTTTTACATCCGCTCCCCCGGCGACTCCTCGGCACCGGGCGGAGAAAGGGAACAAGAGTACATGTATATATAATAAGTAAAAGAGGTGCAAGCAGGTGGCAAGGTACACGAGTGTCAATGTATAAACTGGCAGTTCTATAAGAGCTATCAATGAATAATCTAACAATTCTACAAGAGTCATCAATGTATAATAACAAGTGTAAGAAAATCTACAGCAGGAAAGTAACTTAACTTATAAGGATGCCCATACAAGCTTATAAGAAAGGGTCGATTTGCATAAAGTAACTCATCGTATAGGAGTGCACATACAAACTTATACGATGAGGGTCTTGTTGTGCAATGATATGAAATGGTATGTATTCTATGCAATGACTCACCCATGATTCACACACATGCAACCGTTATGTCGACATAGACCTTTAGTTTCCCACTTTTCGAGCAGGTAGCTAACCTCTTAGGCATCAGCCGCCGTGGCCAGGCGGTGACAGTAGAGCGGGCATCTCTACTACTAGGCGAGTATCCACACTACTTCACCTAGGCCTCCGTACGCCTCAATGCTAAGAACACAACAGCAGAGCTCATGCGTACTATGGCCTAGCGGGAGCCTCGGGTAGGTGTGCAACGAGGACCAAGCCCCGAACTGACCTTGTGTGACCCGGAAGGAGCCTCGGAGTGAGCACGAGGACCAAGCCCAACCGTTCACCTGGCACGGAAGGAGCCCCGGGACGTGAACACCGAGGACCAAGCCCAACCGCCCAAAGTCTAACTGTCGACTCCCGTCGGTGTAACGACTGGCGAGCCCGTAGACCTGCCATACTATCCTTAACCCAGGATTACGACACAGCGTGTCGACTCACACCACATGCAAATACCACATCAACACAACATGTAATGGGCCTCGGAAGTAAGCACGAGGACATAGCCCAACCATCCATCCATACCTTATCTCAACACAACCAAAACAAGTGACGGTCAACACCGCACTTTCAAACTTCCCCAATACTACCCATAGGGAGACGACGCTCTAAGTATTGATCTACCAAATTCAATCCACTATTCAACATTCACATGGCCATGAGTTATCCTTCTATATGTCATTTCAAGTGATTTCAATATAATATATCAAGATGCACATGTATAAAAATCTACTAACTTCTAACAAGTCAAATCATTCAAGTATACTATCTTACAATTCGATCACATGGAATCCGATTAATATTCTTCATCATTTATGCAACTGAATTAATTATTCATAAGCGTTTATTCAAGCCTCAAGATTACCTGCGATATTAGCCTCACCGAATCCAAATCCAAATGTTATAAACCCAGATTTTAAGTGCAGAAATTATCTAGACAGCAACTTCGACCGGAGATTCCCGAAGCTACAGGAATCCGATGAAGACGTGTAACCCCCGATGGAAAGGTCTTTCCGTGGTTCACAACGTTCGTATTCAGACCTCAACCCAGGTTTTAAATTATCCTACTTGAAATCGGACTTGAAGTCCGCTGCGTACAAAACACAATTTCTGCATGCAGGATTTATTGAGCACCATATTTGTTTTGGCTTTCCCGTGGCTACAGACTTCGCCTGAAGTCGTGCAACCATTCGTTGGAAAGGTATTTTGAAGGGCTTCGACTTTCGTGTTTAGCCGAAAGCCTAGATCTGGCCATATCACACCTAAACATGGCCACGAAGTTCACTGCGCGCAGAATATAAATTCTGAACGCATCCTAAGGCGGAGTGAATGACATTGGTTCATCTTCCTCCTCAAGGCGATCTTCCCAAATCCTTCCAGAATTTCCTCCACCCTTATTCAACCTCAAAAGGCCAATACTCTTCACGAAACCATCGTCCATCATCACATAGAAGGAGAGAGTGGTTGAAGAGATCTAAGGCCTAGAACACAAGTTCTAGCATGGCCAAACCTAGAAGACTTCTTCTCTCCATCAAGACTCTCTTGAGCCGATGTCTCTCCTAGGAAAACAACTATAGATCTAGCACCAAGGGAGAGGGTGGGAAACTCACCTCATTTCCAACAGTTCCATTTCCGGCCATAGACCTTGTGATTTTTCGCGGCGGCATCCTCTCTTTTACGGCGATGGCGGATCTCCTTCCCTAGATCTTCCTCCAGCAAACTCCCTTTCCTCACAAGACTTCTCTCAGAAAAATACGACTGGGAAGAAGAGCGAAACGGATAATGTTTTCCACTGCTCCTTATATATATAATGTGACACGGGTAGGGACACGCCCGTGTCCTTACCCGTGTCCCACTCAAGCGAAGCGTTTCAGGCGGTTACAATACCGATTCAAAACTCGACACGACGAACACGCCCTGGTCACACCCATAGTCACGCCCGAGACACCGGGCGTGACGTCTATCATCGATCGTGATTCGTCGAACTCAAGTAAAATCATCGAACGGAGAACAAGCCCCGGTCACGCCCATGGTCAATCCCATAGTCACGCCCGTGACCGGGGGCGTGTCACCCCTTCACTCGAGAACCATCCACCTACTCGAGTACTTAAGCACTTACTCGAGTATCTTAAGTCACGCCCCTGGGTCATGCCCGTGACCCAGGGCGTGTAACCCCATTTACTCGAGTTATTTGAAAACTACTCGAGTAATCGTTTCAGTTACTCGAGTACCTTAGTCACGCTCCTGGGTCACGCCCGTGACCCAGGGCATGTCAACCAATTTACTCGAGTACTTTGAAAACTACTCGAGTAACCGTATCAGTTACTCGAGTACCTTAGTCACGCCCCTGGGTCACGCCCGTGACCCAGGGCATGTAAACTAATTTACTTGAGTTATTTGAAAACTACTCGAGTAATCATTTCAGTTACTCGAGTACCTTAGTCACGCACCTGGGTCACGCCCGTGACCCAGGGCGTGTCAACCAATTTACTCGAGTACTTTGAAAACTACTCGAGTAACCGTGTCAGTTACTCGAGTACCTTAGTCACGCCCCTGGGTCACGCCCGTGACCCAGGGCGTGTCAACCAATTTACTCGAGTACTTTGAAAACTACTCGAGTAATCATTTCAGTTACTCGAGTACCTTAGTCACGCCCCTGGGTCATGCCCGTGACCCAGGGCGTGTCAACCAATTTACTCGAGTACTTTGAAAACTACTCGAGTAACCGTGTCAGTTACTCGAGTACCTTAGTCATGCCCTTGGGTCACGCCCGTGACCTAGGGCGTGTCAACCAATTTACTCGAGTACTTTGAAAACTACTCGAGTAACCATGTCAGTTACTCGAGTACCTTAGTCACGCCCCTGGGTTACGCCTGTGACCCAGGGCGTGTAACTTGCTCTGTACTAACTTCTCCAGACCACAAGTGCCGCCCTTTTTCCTCCACTTCCCTGGACTCAAGCCTGCCCACCTGACCCAAAACTCGCACGGGGCCTAGCGCGAATCGGGACGTTACACACTCTACACGAATTAAAAGAAATTAATAAAACATTCTCTTACACATACACTCTACATAATTGAAGAAAGCTATAAATGAAAGCATGAAAATTTATCTCCTACACACACACACTCTACATAATTGAAGAAAGCATAAAAGAAAGCATGAAAATAAAGCTTGAAAATCTATCTCCTACACTCACAGACTGTACATAAATTGAAGAAAGCATCAAAAACTATTCTCATACACTCACACACACAACATGAAGGTTAAAATGACAAAGTGAAAAACTAACTCATACACTCACACACACAAATTAAAAACAAAATGAAAGTTACCTAAAAATTAAAACATCTATTTTTTTATACTTAGATTTTTCAAAAAACAAATAAAAAGAACAAATTAAAACAAAAGAACAAAAGTTTTTCAAAATAAATCAAAAACTAAAGCCTTTCAAAAACTAAAATTTCAACTTTTCCATTCTTATGATTTCATAAAAGCTATTAAAAGTGAAAAGAAAATGAAATGAACAAAAAAGGTCTAACAATCCTAAAACAAAGCTAAGTAAAAAAAAAAACAAAAACACTTTAAAAATCACTTTTATGAATCATAAGGATGAGAAAAGCTTAACATACCATATTTGATTTGGCAATAAAATCTACTACAAAAACTAACATGAAGACTAGTTAAAAATATGAATAATGAACATGTTATACTCATACACACACTTGATAAAGAGAAAAACAAGGAGATACAAAGGGATGACAAGAGAAAGAGATGAGCCACCCATATGAATTTTTTCATGCCATGTAAAGGGAGAAAATCTAACATTTTTATTAACATAATCAAACTATCACAAAGCTAAAAGCTAAATCAAAAAACAAACATGAAAGGAAAGAGGGAGAAATCTCCTTACATAGCACTTGAATCCACGGATGCAGCCCACAAAATACACTAAAGTTGGCTCAAAAAAGTGAACCCTTAGCCCTTATAGAAATGGGCAATTTTTTGGAAAAACAAAATCCAAGTAAACGCACTCTGATACGAGCGTGTCGGGGGGGGGGGGGGGGGGGGCGTGTCAGTACTGTTTGCGATGTGATCCGGTAATTTGACGGCATAGGTTACTTCGGGCTTCATACGAGGATGTCACGCCCCAGGTCACGAGCGTGTCTCAAGGCGTGTTGGGGAGGTAGATCCGGCACGGGTTGCGTAAAAAGTCGCTGGCAGCGTCTTGTCGGCCAGGTGGCGGAGGACACGTGTTCGTCACGCCCGTGTCTCTGTCTACACGGGGCGTGTCAGGGAGGTAGATCCGGCGCGGGTTGAGTAAAAGGTTTCTGGCAGCATCTTGTCGGCCAGGTGTCGGAGTATACATGTCGGTCACGCCCGTGTCTCTGTCTACACGGGGGGTGTCGGGTTGGTCTCAACGAATGTCGAGAGTGTTTCGTCGAGCTGGAAGCCTTGATCGTCGATCTGGATGGACACGAGCATGTCGGGTTGGATGACATGGGCTTGTCAGGTTTCTCGACGATCGTCGAGAGAAATTCGTCGAGCTTGAGTGTCACGGCCACGGTCATGGGGCGTGTCACATGACATGGGCATGACCCCGGGCGTGTCTAACTTTTCTCTTCAAAAACAGTAGCTTTCCATGGGTTTGAGGTATCACGCCCTGGTCACGGGCGTGACCCAAGGTACACGGGCATGACATGGCAAACTTTTGACTTTTTTCTGAAAATTCCAGAAATCAAAATCATGGTTATGTTTGGTAAATATTTACAAAAAGGAGAAATTATTAAATAAAAGTAACTAAAAAAACAAAACTAAACTAAAATATCATAATAAAAACATATAAAAATGCGTACAATTATAACTTATCAAATACCACCCATACTTAAGCTTTTGCTATGCAGAGCAAAAGTTTGAGGTGAACTTAGAAAGAATAGAAAAAATTCTAAGTTTAGCTAACGCTTAATTAATTATAAAAGAGATCTAAATAAATATACGAGGTGTAAGAGTTAAGTACTAAAATTATGTAGATGATTTAAATAGCGCAAACGTTTTGGCCAAAAGACTTTTGATGTAATCAAATATAAAGCAAAAATTGTACTGGTTAGATAAACAAAAATAGTTTTGAATTATATGAACTTTATCTTATAGGAGTTTAACTGGAAATAATGCAATTTATAAATTATGCTCTCAAAAAGATTTTTGAATTAATTCTAGAATCGTGAAATTAGCTAAGGGGGTTGGCGTTGGTATATGAAGAGGGTCTGGATATTGAGGTGAGGTAATTTTTTCTCGAACCTCCATTTTTTTCTTTTGGATTATTAGGAAAATGAAATCTTATTTTCCTAATTTCATTTTTTTAACTTCATATTACAATTGACCCACTGTATATGTGTGGGAGTAATGAATTTTATTCTCTTACTCCGTAACATATAATCTTTTAAAATTATTGGGTGCCTATATTTACGAAACAAAATCTTATTCCCATTGATATAGGATCTTTTAAGGGTTCAAATTTTTTTTTTTATCATGTTAAGTTAGTCATCATAAATGAGTGGAGAAAAGAAAACTAGAATTTTAATTAAAAAAATTTTTAGAGCAACCTTAATAAATTATACGTTCTAATTTTTCAGAAAGCTAAAAGTAAACATAATTGAATTCTATAGTCGTTATTTTCTAACATAATACACGTGCTCCTATCAATGAAAAATTAGAAGTAGTGCCTAAAACGAGTTCGCTATTTTTAACAAAGCATAATGAATTCTTTAAAACTATACCCCAGCTATTTAAATATTTCAATCGATAATTAACAAACAAATAACAAACAAAGAATTAATAAAATTCACATAAAAATAAACTCAAAACCGAATTTTTGGATAACAAGAAGATTAAGAATGATATATTTGATTTATTTGTTTCAAAACGATTTCTTTGGATTTTTAGTGTTTTTATAATCATTTCATCATTTTTTTGTTTTTAATTTATTATCTTTTCTTTTGAAGTTTTTGTTTTGTTTTACTCATTTTTTTGAATTTTTGATTTATTATCTTTTTTTGTATTTTGTGTTTATGTCTTAAATATATACATACTAAAGAAAGGAAAATGCAAAATATTTTTTTTTTTTGAATTTTTAAGTTTTGCGATTTTTTTTTGTAATTTTTAAGAAAATTTTCATTCTATTTACAAAAAGTGGGAGAAAAAGAGAAGTTTTTAACAAGAAAAATGAAGGGGGAGAGAGAGAAGAGTATTTACAAAAAGAATATTTACAAATAATATTTACAAAAATATTTACAAAATGAAACTAAATATTTTGGAATTTTTGTTTTATAATTTTTTTGCAATTTTGGTTTTTTTTAATTTTTTTTGGAATTTTTGTATTTTTGTTTTCAAGGATATTTACAAAATATTTATAAAATGAAACTAATTTTTTTTTTTTGGATTTTAGTTTTATAATTTTTTGCAATTTTTGTAATAAAAAGAAAGGAAAAGAAAAATTTTTGTATTTTTCATTTTAAAGTTTTTTGTTTCTTTTTTCATTTTGAAATGCAGAAAACTAGAAATGCAGAACGTAAAGCACGAAAATACCCACATACTTAAGTCCAACATTGTCTCCAATGTTGTAACGTAAGTATGCGGAACAAACAGGAAATGCAATAAGTACAAAGAAAATAAAGAGAGGGGGGGTAGAAGCTTCCCTGGAACGCGTTTGGGGAGACCGATCAGAAACCCTGCGTTTAATAGAAAAAGCAGCAAACATAATAAGGAAATACCGAAAAAGATAAGCGAGGGGTGCCTCCTAAGAATGCTTTGTTTATAGTCATGTAGGTTGACTATTTTGGCGGGTTTATAATGTGGAGGAAAGTTATGGTTTCGTTAAAACCGATCACTGGATCGCCCGCTATATAAGACTTTAACTGATGACCGTTTACTTTAAACGAACCTTTTTCCGGGTGGGAGACGAGTACGGTCCCATATGGAAAAACTTCTTCAACTAGGAAGGGACCGGACCTTCTAGATTTTAGTTTACCCAGAAAAAGCCTAAGACGTGAATTGTAAAGAAGGAGAAGATCGCCCGGAGAAAATAATTTTGGGGACTTGATTTTTCGATCGTGATATAACTTAGAACGCTGCTTATATAACTTATTGCTCTCGTAAGCATTTGCACACCATTCATTGAGCTCGTCTAGTTGCAGTTTCCTATTCTGAGCGGTTAAGTTGTCGTCGAGATTTAAGAGTTATAAAGCCCAAAAAGCGCGATGCTCTAGTTCTACGGGTAAATGGCACGATTTTCCATAGACTAACCGGAACAACGTACAACCAATTGCGGTTTTATATGTCGTCTGACACGCCCACAACGCATCGTCGAGTTTAACGGACCAATCTTTCCTATTTAGTGAAACAGTTTTCTCTAATATTCTCTTAATCTCTCGATTAACTACCTCTACTTGGCCACTAGTTTGCGGGTGGTAGGGGGTGGCGAGTTTGTGTGTGACTCTATATTTAGCTAACGTCTTAGCCATAAGAGCGTTATAGAAATGAGTTCCCTTATCACTAACAATTGCACGAGGCGTGCCGAAGCGAGAAAATAGTTTTTTAAGAAATGTAACGACGACTCGTGCATCGTTGGTGGGGAGAGCTTGTGCTTCCGCCCACCTTGATATGTAGTCGACCGCCACTAAAATATACATATTTTTGAAAGAGGGAGGTAGGGGGCCAACAAAATCTATGCCCCATAAATCGAAGACTTCGCATTCTTAAAACATGTTTTGTGGCATCTCGTCACGATGAGAGATGTTACCCGTCCGCTGACAGCTATCGCATGCGCGAACAAAAGTGTGCGCGTCTTTGAAGGGAGTGGGCCAAAAGTAGCCCGCCTCTAGCGCCTTCCGAGCAGTCCGATTGGATTGATAATACCCACTGGCTGGACCCTCGTGACAATGCTTAAGAATTTGCAAGCACTCCACACCCGCAACGCATCTTCAGACCGCTTGGTCCACGTAGATACGAAAAAGAAATGGGTCCTCCCAAAAGAAAATTTTTAAGTCAAAAAAGAATTTCTTCTTTTGATGACTTGAAAACTCTTTAGGAAGCACCCGCGCTACTCCGTAATTTGCAAAATCTACGAACCAATGCGAAGATGACGAATAACTTTGAATGGCTAGGAGGCATTCCTCGGCGAATCTGTCATTTATTTCAGATTCGACGAGTGCTTCCGCACCCGGATTTTCTAAGCGGGAGAGGTGATCTGCCGCTAGATTTCTCGAGCCCCGCTTATCTCGAATTTCCAAATCAAACTCTTGTAGGAGGAGAATCCATCGAAGAAGGCGGGGCTTCGCATGATTTTTAGCTAATAAATATTTAAGAGCGGAGTGATAGGTAAATACGATAACTTTAGATAGCGTTATATACGAGCGAAACTTATCAAAAGCGAAGGCGACGGCTAAGAGTTCCTTTTTCGTCGTCGTGTAATTTACTTGTGCGAAAGTGAGCGTCTTGCTAGCGTAATAAATAGGATGAAAATGTTTTTCTACGCGTTGGCCAAGAACGGCACCTAAGACAATATGACTAGCGTTGCACATAATTTCGAACGGAAGGGACCAATTAGGGCCCACTAAAATTGGTGAGGCGATAAGTTTTTGTTTTATTAAATTAAAGGCGGACTCGCATTCGCTACTAAAGATGAAACGTGATTCCTTTTCCGAGAGGTGAGTTAGCGGCTTTGTTATTTTTGAAAAATCTTGACTAAAACGTCGGTAAAAGCCCGCATGGACTAAGAAACTCCTAATAGTTTTTACGTTTGTTGGTTGTGGAAGTTTTTCTATGATTTCTATCTTGGCCTTATCCACCTTCATCCCCTTATACGAAATCATATGGCCGAGTACCAAACCTCCTCGAACCATAAAATTACATTTTTCCCAATTTAAAACAAGACGTGTGTCCTCGCACCGTTGAAGGACACGATCTAGATTGTGAAGGCAATCGGGAAAAGAGCGTCCAAAAACAGAAAATTCATCCATAAAGACTTTCATAATGTCTTCTACTAGTTCGCCAAAGATCGCTAGCATACATCTTTGGAATGTAGCCAGCGCATTGCAGACTCCAAATGCCATTCTTCAGTATGCGAAGGGGCCAAACGGGCAAGTAAAAGTTGTTTTCTCTTGATCATCGGGGGAAATGGGGATTTGGAAAAACCTCGATAAACCATCAAGAGAACAATAATATGGATGACCGGATAAATGCTCTAAAATTTGGTCCAGAAACAGTAGTGGGAAATGGTCCTTGCGGGTGGCATCATTAAGTTTTCTATAATCGATGCACACTCGCCAACCCGTAACAGTACGAGTTAGGACGAGCTCGTTATGCTTATTCGCCACTACGGTTAGACTGCACTTCTTGGGAACGACATGCACGGGACTAACACATGCACTGTCTGAAATAGGGTAGATAATCCCCGCATCTAATAACTTAATAATCTCGGATGTTACGACGTCTTTCATGTTTGGGTTAAGACGACGCTGCGGCTGAATCGTTTTGCGGCAATTATCGTTAAGAAATATCTTATGGGTGCAGAAGGAGGGGTTAATCCCCTTTAAGTCAGAGATTTTCCACGCAATTGCGTGGCGATGTTTAAGTAAAACTTCCAATAAATCAGAAGTCTACGAATCACTCAAGTCTGAAGAAATAATAACGGGAAGTGTATCGCCTTTTCCCAAAAAAGCGTATTTGAGTGATGCAGGTAAGGGTTTGAGGTCTAGGATGGGCGGTTCTTCTAGGGAGGTTTTAATTCCTATGTCTTTCTTACCAATTGGTTCGAAAGGCAAGTCTATATAGGTATCCTCATCGCATTGAAAATTTTCGAGCGCATAAATATCGTCATTTAAAAATACGGACTTGAAAATGGGAGAAGAACGATCTCCAAAAAAGGTATCTAAAGAATAGCAGAAATCGTCGCTCGATGACAAATTGTCCATCGAGGGATTAATAGAGAAAGTAACTTGATCATCGCATACTAGGAGGAGAAGACAACCATTACTAACATCTATTAGTGCGCGGGAGGTGCCGGGAAAAGGGCGACCGAGTATTATTGGTACCTCGGCATCCTCCTCGATGTCTAAGATGACGAAGTCTACCGGAGGTAAACTTATCAACTCAGACAAGGACGTCCTCCACTACCCCGATAGGGAACTTAACAGAGCGATCTGTTAATTGGATGCACATATTCGTAGGACTAGGAGTACCCAAATCTAAACGCTGAAAGAGCGAGAACGACATCAAATTAATGTTCGCCCCTAAATTAGCTAAGGCGTATTTTACTAATATATTGCCAAAAAGGCACGGGATGGAAAACCATCACGGGTCGTTTTGTTTTGTGGGCAATTTATTAGTAAGGGCTGTCGAGCAATCAACGTTGATAGATACATTCGAAATATCCTCTAATATATGTTTATTAGAAAGTAATTCTTTTAACATTTCGCATATTTGGGCATTTGCGAGATAGGCTAGCAAAAAGTAACATTAATATGAATTTGTTTTAATAATAAAATAAATTTTTCGTATTCCGCGTCCTTACGCTCGTTATCTAATTTATGCGAATACGGTAAAGTCTTGTTTAAAATAATTTTTTCGTTTAATTTCGGTAAAGGTAACATAGACGAAGAAGAGGGAAGAGGGGTCGGAGGTGAAATATGTACCTGTGGATCGATCCATTTTGGATCGATCACCTCCTTTCCGCTACGGAGGGTTATAGCGTTGGCGTTCTCCCACGAATTGGGCTTCGTGTTTCCCAGCAGTGCCCCGAGCGCATGCTCGGACATCATCCTCGCCAGCTGTCCAACCTGTTGTTCAAGTGTTTTTAGCGATCCGGTGATGTTCCGGATATTTGACTCATTGGACGCAATATACTTCAAAAAAGTTTCCTCCATCGGGGAAAGTTTTGGAAGAGGAGGAGGCGGCAGAAATTCGGGCGCATAAGAAATAGGGGGACGCTGAGCATTGTTCGGGTTGCTCCAAGTGAAATTTGGGTGATTCCTCAAACCCTGATTATATTTATTACTATAAGGATTGTTGTTGGGGTTGAAGGAAGGATTACCCGAATTTCCCATGAAATCTATGAACTCTTCAGCCACGCAGACGTTAGGGGGAATAAAACAAGGCAGAGTGGAGGAGACAGCAGTCATCTCCGCCACCTACTTTGTTAACTTTTCAACTTGAAGGGTTAAGAGAGCAGTGGCATCCACTTCAAAAAGGCCAGCCGCCGGCTTTGGGCGTCCTCACGGGACGTTCCATTGATAGGCGTTCATAACCATCTCTTGGAATAAAGCCTGGGTAGCCTCGGGGGTTTTGTTATTCAAGGTACCCCCGACAGCCGCGTCAATCATTTGACGCGTCTGAAAATTAAGGTCGTTATAAAACATTTGTACCTACAACCACGTTGGCAGCGCGTGGTGCGGGCACCGGCGTAGGAACTCCTTAAACCATTCCCAAGTCTCATAAAGAGACTCAGGATCATTTTGCACAAACGAAGAAATGTAAGCCCGCAACTTTGCAGTTTTTGCGGGCGGAAAGTACTTCATTTGGAACTGCTCCGTCAACTCAGCGCACGTGGTGATACATCCTCGCGGGAGGGAATTGAACCGCGCCTTGGCTTTGGACTTAAGGGAAAAAGGAAATAAGCGCAAGCGAATGGCGTCATCAGTGACGCCATTAATTTTGAAGGTGTCGCATATTTCCAAAAATTTGGACAAGTGGATATTCGGGTCCTCTTCCGACAGTCCATCGAACTGCACAGCGTTTTGGAGCATTTGAATGACACTTGATTTTATTTCAAAATTATTATTCTCCACCGTAGGGAGAACAATACTAGACCCAGTGTCGTCCAAATTCGGTCGGGCGTAATAAGACATTGTTCGCTCGGCGTCCGCGTTCGGATTATGGTCGGCCATTACTATGACAGAGGGTTCACCGATAGATTCTTCGGGGTCTAAAGAAGGAATTCGGTGTTGAGATCGAATACACGCAAGGGGGCGTTCGATCTCAGGGTCGAAGTTAAAATCTTCATACTCGGAGGGTTGTCCACGGGCCATACACCCTAAAAAAATAAAATGAAAGAAACTTTTTTTTTGGTTTTTGTTTGTTTTTTTAGAAAATAAGTAAAAGTAAGAGACTCCGAAATTCAAAATAACAACTCAAAAGAGGTCCCCGGCAATGGCGCCAAAAACATGATGGCCCACGAACAGACTCATATTGTGGTTGGTTCGATGAGTCGATCGTCGTGGGCTTGCTAAGGTAGGCAAGTGCACCTATCGCAAGTAGTACTCGATATTCGAGAGAATATCGAGGTCGTATTGTTCTCGGGGTCGGGTTGATTATTCTTACTCCTCCAGGAGGACTATTATTTTACTGAAAGTAAGGCGGAGATTTTAATTAACCAAAGAAAAGAGAAGTGCGAAAACGATTTATAAAAATTCGATGAAGGGTTAACGCTCGGCATCGAATCAGATTAAGACTAAAATAACTTTTAATAATTATTGAACTTTGATTTAGAATTAATAAAAGGCAACTTGGCCGTGTAGGTTCCATAGATATGAGCTCACCAAACTATAGGGATATCGCTCACCTGAATGCTAAGACTATTCGACCGAACGTTAGTCCGACGAAGGATTCCTCTTAACGCCTGCTTTACGCTAAGAGCCCCGCTATTGGGTGGGGAACCCAATCCGGTAGAGTTACGCTTGTCCTCTCTCGAGGGTATGCACACAACTCTATTTACCCAAGGGTGATCTGTCCAAATGCACGACCTCTCGGCTAGCTAGTGTATGGATAACGGAAATAGGGCCCACACATCGATTTGTGGTCCTACGCGTCGTTAACCCGGGGTAAACCTTATGTCCTAAAATTAAAGTGAAAATTAAGAATTTTAATTATTTGAAATCATTTTTTAATGTGTCAATGCTCTTCGATGCCGAGGCTAATAACAATTAGCCACACATCGGTATGGGGATGACTTTATAATTTGATGAGGCGCAAGTTCGTAATTAAACGCTAAATGATTGTAAGAATAAGACATTAAAATAACAAACATTTAAAAAACAGAAAAATTAGCTAAAAAGAGAACTCACACACACTTCAAATTGTAAATAATCCAAAAAAAAACTAAGTTACAAAAAAAGAAAAATTACAAGTCCTACTCAGACGAGTAGGCGGGAAATAAGGGCACGCCATTTAACTCTTAACGAGTAGGCGGAAAAGAAAAAAAAAGGAAAATTGCAAGTCCTACTCAAACGAGTAGGCGGGAAATAAAACACGTCATTTAACTCTTAACGAGTGGGCGGAAATAAATGCGCACACACACACACACACACTACACGAATTAAAAGAAAGCAATAAAACATTCTCCTACACACACACACTCTACATAATTGAAGAAAGCGATAAAAGAAAGAATGAAAATTTATCTCCTACACACACACACTCTACATAATTGAAGAAAGCATGAAAATAAAGATTAAAAATCTATCTCCTACACTAACACACTATACATAAATTGAAAAAGCATCAAAAACTATTCTCATACACTCATACACACAACATGAAGGTTAAAATTACAAAGTGAAAAACTAACTCATACACTCACACACACAAATTAAAAATAAAATGAAAGTTACCTAAAAATTAAAACATCTACTTCTTTATACTTAGATTTTTCCAAAAACAAATAAAAAGAACAAATTAAAACAAAAGAACAAAAGTTTTTCAAAATAAATCAAAAACTAAAGCCTTTCAAAAATTAAAATTTCAACTTGTCCATTCTTATGATTTCATAAAAGCTATTAAAAAGTGAAAAGAAAATGAAATGAACAAAAAAGGTTTTACAATCCTAAAACAAAGCTAAATAAAAAAAAGAAAACAAAAACACTTTGAAAAACACTTTTATGAATCATAAGGATGAGAAAAGCTTAACAAACCATATTTGATTTGGAAATAAAATCTACTACAAAAACTAACATGAAGACTAGTTAAAACATGAATAATGAACATGTTACACTCTTACGCACACTTGATAAAGAGAAAAACAAGGAGATACAAAGGGATGAAAGGAGAAAGAGATGAGCCACACATATGAATTTTTACATGACATGTAAAGAGAGAAAATCTAACATTTTTTATTAACATAATCAAACTATTATAAAGCTAAACGCTAAAGCAAAAAACAAACATGAAAGTAAAGTGGATAAATCTCCTTACGTAGCACTTGATTACACGGAAGCAGCCCACAAAATACACTAAAGTTGGCTCAAAAAAGTGAACCCTTGGCCCTTACAGAAATGGGCAATTTATAGGAAAAAAAATCCAAGTGCACGCCCTCCGACAGGGGCGGGTCGGGGGGGGCGTGTCAGTACTATTTGCGATGTTATCCGGCGATTTGACGGCATAGTTGACTTCGGGCTTCATATGAGGATGTCATGCCCCAGGTCACGGGCATGACTCGGGGCATGTTGGGGAGGTAGATCCGGCGCGGGTTGCGTAAAACGTTGCCGGCAGCGTCTTGTCAGCCAGGTGGCGGAGTACACGTGTCAGTCACGCCCGTGTCTCTATCTACACGGGGCGTGTCGGGGAGGTAGATCCGGTGCGGGTTGCGTAAAAAGTCGTCGGCAGCATCTTGTCAGCCAGGTGGCGGAGTACACGTGTCGGTCATGCCTGTGTCTCTATCTACACGGTGCGTGTCGGGTTGGTCTCGATAAATGTCGAGAGCATTTTGTGGAGCTGGAAGCCTTGATCGTCGATCATGATGGACACAGGCATGTCGTGTTGGCTGACACGGGCGTGTCAGGTTGCTCGATGATCGTCGAGAGAAATTCGTCGAGCTTGAGTGTCATGGCGACGGTCACGGGGCGTGTCACATAATACGGGAGTGCCCCGGGCGTGACTAACTTTTCTCTTCAAAAACAGTAGCTTTCCACGGGTTTGACGTATCACGCCCTGGTCACGGGCGTGACCCAAGGTACACGGGCGTGACATGGCAAAATTTTGACTTTTTCCTGAAAATTTCAGAAATCAATATTATAAGTTATATTAGGTAAATATTTACAAAAAGGAGCAATTATTAAATAAAACTAACTAAAAAAACAAAACTAAACTAAAATATCATAATAAAAACATATAAAAAATGCATATATTTATAACTTATCAATAAGACAGATGACGGATGCCTTCAAGTGTCGGCTGTTTGCCATCACGTTGAAGGAGAAGGCACGGGACTGGTTCCACTAGTTGCCGGCAAGTTCGATCTACAATTTTGAGGACTTGCATCGAGGGTTCCTATTGAGATTCTCGACATCGAAGAAGCGTAACAAGGAGGTGGAGTGTCTGTTTGCGGTGAGGAAGAATCAAGATGGGACGTTGGGTCATTATGTGGACTGGTTTCAGGAAGAGATTATCCTGGTCCAGGATGTCCCAGGGTACGCACTGATGCTCACTTTTACCCTAGGGCTGAGTCCGGGATTCTTTAGCATGAAGTTGAAGAGGGTGACCCACCTCTCTTTTGAGGAGCTCATGGAGAGAGCGATGAAGGAGATAGACTTCGAGAGGGCCAGTCCGGCATTTTCCAGGAAGCTAGCCAGGTTGGCGGAGGATGGTGTGAAGGATCCGGGAGCAGGGAAGCAGAGGAAGTAGAGAGAAGAGATAAGAAGGGAGGAGCCCCGAGGATAGGTGCAGCATGGACAGCACCAAGGACGAGGGGCCTGGGAGCCGAACAATCGTTTAGGTTGGAGGCCTCAGGAGGGTCGCCCCCAGGAGCAAGGAGGAGGTTTTCAGGGAAGAGAACTTTTGCGAGATGAGGAGGTTTGATCAGCGAGCGAGGAGGCAGGAGCTGAGGGGTCACTTCACATATTACTAGGAGGCCATGGAGGTCGACCGAGTTAGAGGAGGAAGGAGAGGAGCTCGGGGAGGAGCTGGAAGGAGAGAACGTGGAGAATGAAGAAGGGGCCAGGTGGCGTTGCCTTTCTGTGACTTCCATCAGGAGGAGGGTCACACGACGGCCACCTGTCCAGAGTTCTTGGAAAGGAGAGAAGCTAGGGGGTTGATGAGGCAGGATCCGCCGGTAAGGATCGAGGAGGTGCAGCAGGAGGAGACCAAAGATATATGTGAGGACCGGGTGGATGTAGGAACCCGGGGAGGGATTGGGGTCATCCACGGAGGAGTTGGGATTGAGGAAATTCGAAAGGGGAGCCTCCAGACCATGTTCCGAACGGGGGTAGCTCGACATCCCAGGATCCCCCTCCAAAAGCAAAAATTACCTTTTCTTCGTCAGATATGCCAGATTATGAGGACTCGTTCTGTGATGCCTTGGTGATGCAGACGGCGTAGAAAACTTCATGGTCTCCAAGATCCTGGTGGACAATGGGAGCTCCGTGAATGTGATCTTCAAGAAAGCCTTCGATGAGAAGTAGGTCAAGGCCAAGAGGGTTTTAGCTTCGGACGGGCCGTTGTTTGGTTTCTCAGGAGAAAGGAAGGAAGTAGAAGGAGGAGTAGGGCTGCATGTGAAGTTAGGAGGTGTGTCACGGAACCGCAGGTTCGTGATCGTAGAATCCCCGAACAGCTATAGCGCCATCTTTGGGCGCCCCCTCATCAGTGCCTTTCGCTGCGTTCCCTCCTCGTTTCACGAATGCCTCAAGTTCAACAATGGGGGGGGGGGTGTGCAGGTTAGGGTCAGGGGGGACCCGAAGGTGGCAAGACAATGTTATGTGATGGTGGTCAACAACATTTCTTAGATGGCAGAGGCAGAAGAGCTGTAGAGGGAGATGGCAGAGCAGGAAGAAGTTGTCGGAGGGGAGGAGGGCCTGGAGGAGGTTGAGGAAGTGAGCCTGGAGGAGGCAGGGGAGGAGATTGAGGAAGAGCAAGGAGGAGGAGGTGTGCAGGATGCCCAGATGGATGTGGAGGTTAAGCGGCAGCAAAGTTAGAGCCTAGGGAGGTGATGGAAGTCGAGGAAGTATGAGGAGAGGAAGAGTATGGGCATGAGGAGGGGGAAAGAGCCGGCTGGGAGCAGTCGCGACTGGAGCCAGCTAGAGATGTGTTGGAGATGGAGGTCTTCACCAGCGCCGGCCAGGTGTAGAGGTTCCGGATCAGCAGGGGCTTGAGTCCCGAGGACCAGGAGCATGTCAGGGCTTGCATCCAAAGCAACGTCGACATCTTTGCTTGGAGCACAGCTGACATGCCGGGCATCGATGCAGACGTGTCCTGCCATCACCTGAACCTGGATTCCCGTATGCTCCCCATAAGCCAGAAGATGTGGACCATCGCTACCAAGCTGGAGGAGCTCATCCGCGAGGAGGTCACGAAGCTTCTGGAGGCTGGCTTCGTCGCGAAGATCCAGTATCCAGGCTGGATCTCCAACGTGGTAATGGTGAAGAAAAGGGGAGGGAAGTGGTGCATGTGTATTGACTTTTCTTTATTAAATAAATCATGCCCCAAGGATTGCTACCCCCTGTCTCGAATCGATGTGTTGGTCGATTAAGTCGTTGGTTTTTCCATTATGAGTTTTTTGGATGCTTTTTCAGGTTACCACTAGTTCTGAATGTACCCTCCTGAAGTCAAGGACGTATCCTTCATCACAAGGGAGGAATGTTTCAGCTACAAGATGATTCCCTTTGGGTTGAAAAATGCAGGGGCTACGTACCAGCACATGAAGAATTGGGTCTTCCAGGGTCAAAGGGGAGGAACCTGGAAGTCTATGTTGATGATCTGATGGTCAAGAGCAAATGTGTGGACTCGCATATTCGAGACCTGGCGGAGACATTCACCACCCTCCGGAAGTTTAAGATGAGGCTGAACACGTTGAAGTGTATCTTCGGGGCGGAACGCGGGAAGTTCCTGGGGCATCTTCTGACCCCGGCAGGGGTGGAGCCTAATCCGGATAAGTTGAAGGCCATCTTTGAGCTAGAGTCACCATGCAATACTAAAGAGGTCCAATGCTTGACAGGCAAGCTGGTCGAGCTAAGCAGATTCCTCTCCAGGTCGGGAGAAAAGTGCTCATCATTCTTCAAGGTGTTGAGGGGTACTCAAAGGATCGAGTGGACTGCCGAATGTGAAGAAGATTTCCAAATGCTGAAGACGCAGCTTTCCTAGGCTCCTCTCCTTCAAAGCCCACAGGAGATGGAGGACATAGCCTTGTACCTCGGAGTAGGAGCAGAGGCCGTGAGCTCGGTCCTGGTCAGGGAGGAAGGGAAGAAATAATTGCCAATCTATTATGTTATTAGGATCCTGAAGAAGGCGGAGCTCCACTACCCTATTTTGGAAAAGCTGGCGTATGCTTTGATCATTTCGGCCAGGAGGCTCCGACCATACTTCCAAGCACATTCGATCATGGTGGTGACGGACCATCCCATTCGAAAGATTTTTGAGGGAGTGAGGCACTCGGGCAGGCTGGCCAAGTGGTCCATTGCACTAAGAGAGTTTGATATCTCCTTTGTGCCAAGGCTCTCCATTAAGGCACAGGCGGTGGCTGAATTCTTGGCGGACTACGTTGTTGAGGTAGGGGCCGAGTTATCGCGTCCGCAGGAGGCATGGAAGATGATGGTTGATGGTGACTAGGGAAATCACTCCCTCAGAGCAGGGGTGGTGTTGATAAGCCCTCAAGGGGTCACCATAGAATAAGCGTTGGTATTACACTTTTCAGCAACTAACAATCAGGCAGAGTATGAGGCCGTGATAGCCGGCCTTCGTTTGGCAAAGGAGCTCGAGAACCAGAATGAGGAAGCCTTTACGGACTCGCTAGTGGTGGCATCACAGATCCGAGGGGATTTCGAAGCTCGGGAGCCCACCCTTGTGAAGTACTTATCAAACGTGAGGGCGATCATCGGAGGGTTCTGGACATTCTCGATCCAACATATTCCAAGGGAAGAAAGTATAGTTGCTGATCGATTGGCTAAGTTTGGACCTCGAGGAGGAGGGACCTTGACTGAGCTATTTCGACCGACAATCGAGGAAGGAGAGTTTATGGAGGTGGATCGGCGACCCTCGTGGGTGGATCCATTTGTGACCGTTTTGACCACTGGCGAGCTTCCGGGGGCGACCAAGGACGGAAAAAGCTTCAGGCACAAGGCAGCTCATTACCTAATGCTGGAAGGGGGGTTACATCGGAAGATGTTGTCGGGGCTCCAGGCAAGGTATGTGACCGAGCAGGAGGTCCCGAGGATTCTGGAGTAGGTGCATTCAGGAGAGTACGGCATGCACTCAGGGGGAAGGATGTTGGAAGCAAGGGTACTTCTGGCAGACCTTGAGGAAGGATGAGGCTGAGTTTGCGAGGAGGTGCCAGAAGTGTCAGCTATATACCCCCCTCCAGCTCTTGCACGCTCAAAGGCTCTGAAGTCTCACGGCACCATGGCCTTTTGCCATCTGGGGAATGGACTTGGTCGGACCTTTCCCTCGGTCTAGTGGGCAGAGGAGATTCCTCCTAGTCATGATTGATTATTTCTCGAAGTGGCTGGAGGTCAAGGCATTGGCCAAGGTCACCTCATAGGTCATTCAGAATTTTCTCTGGGGGGAGATCATATGCAGGCACGGGTTCCCCCTGGCAATAGTAACAGACAATGTGCCCCAGTTTGCCAGTGAAGAGTTCATCAGCTTCTGCGCTCTGCTGGGGATATTCCTCAGGTTTGCCTCCGTGCACCACCCCAGGAGCAACGGCTAGGTGGAGGCGGCCAACAAGATCATCTTGAACCTACTCAAGAAGAAGGTGGAGAACTTGAGGGGAAGCTGAGTGGAGCAGCTCCCCTCAGTATTGTGGGCCTTGCAGACAACCACAAACACAACCACCGGCGAGACCCCATTCAAGCTATCTCATTGGTGTGAGGAGGTCCTACCCATGGAGTTCGAGGTTCGGTCCCAACAAGTCGCAGCCAAGGGTGATAGGGATGAGGCTTGGAGGTTGGAAAATGAAGGGGAGCTACGCCGCTCATTGGATATGGTGGAAGATCTATGTGATGTCGCAGCTATAAGACAGGAAGATATCAAGGGACGAATGACAAAATACTGAAAGAAATAGTACCTAAACACCTAGAGGGGGGGTGAATAGGTGACCTAATCCTTTTTAAAACTTTAATGGCAGCAATCAGTTATATCACAGAATTCTAACTACTTTTGCACAGCAATTACACAAGCATTCACAATCACAGCACAATCACAGCAGACACAGTGTTTTATAGTGGTTCCCCAAGCATTGGGTACATCAACTTTCCCCCTTCGCCTATCTAGCAGTGTACTAGATTCGGCCAAACTTCTCCACTAGCTCAGAACCCAAATTGGTTCCTACACCTCAGGCCCAAGGCCCTACAACTCAGCTTTATCCCAAAGCCTACACTCAGCCACAAAGGCCTACACTCAGCCAATCAAGGCCTACACTCAGCCAACAAGGCCTACACTCAGCCAACAAGGCCTACACTCAGAGATTTCAATCTCCTACACTCAGGATCTCAAGCCCTACCCTCAGCCTTTATAAATACAGGCTTACAATTCACTCAGATCCAAAGTATCCTACAAGTTAAAATGATTTTACAAATATTAACTCTACAACTCAGAAACAAGAGAGGGGAGTTGAGAGTTTCTTGATGAGTTCTTGGAAGAACTCAGCTGGATTCAATCTGACTTAGCTTTCTTCGAAGCTTCTTGAGTAGAACTGAATAAGAATGAATCCTCCTACAGTTGATCCTTGATCTCTACTTCTTAAGATCCAGAATATCTCTGAACCCTTCTTCTCAGCCTAGTTCCAAAGGCTGATTTCTTGGATGGAGCCCTCTCTCTCCAACTTCTTAGATCTGCACTTGGACAGCTAGATCTTCTTGATTTGATACTATGTGTACCACTTCAATAACTATTAAACAATAATCTGAACAACCGTTTCTGTAAACTGTATGAGCCTATTTATAGGCCTTCTCCATGGTAACCGGCTGGTCCGGTTCATAACTGTCTTCTGACATCTCTGACAGGTGCTGTAAACCGGCTGGAACGGCAGCTGTCAATTCATCCAGTCAGTTCTTGAAAATCTCTAACTGTCTGAAAGTGTCGAGACTTTCTGTCTTTGAGTGTCGACACTTATAGACCAAGTGTCGACACCAGTTATGTAAGTGTCGACACAAGTCTACAAGGTGTCGACACAACTCCTTGTGTTGTAGATACTATGTCTCGACACAGTTTCTTCTGCATATGTCGACACTGAAATTGAGTGTCGACACAAGTACTTGATCTTCTGTAACTTGCTGAATTCTTCTAAGTGTCGACACATCTCCTTTGTGTCGACACAACTTCTTGTGTTGAATCTGTTAAGTGTCGACACTGCTTCTTGGTGTCGACACATAGTCTTCTATGTTGATACTTGCTGAGTGTCGACACAGCTCCTTGTGTCGACACTTGATTCTTCTGTTGAGACTTCAGCTGAGTGTCGACACATTTTCTTGTGTCGACACTTGATTCTTCTGTTGAGACTTCAGCTGAGTGTCGACACATTTCCTTAGTGTCGACACTTGTACTTAGAATAATTTGACAATCTTGTTGTTCTTTGCTAAGTGTCGACACTGCTCCATGTGTCGACACTTTCTTCAAGTGTAGAGTCTTCAGCTGAGTGTCGACACATTGTTCTAGGTGTCGACACTTACTTCATGTGCTGACTCTTCTTGTTGTGTGTCGACACATTGTTCTTGGTGTCGACACTTTAACTTAGTTTCTGCTGACTTTTGCTGAGTGTCGACACAGCTCCAAGTGTCGACACTTTCTGGTGTAGACACAGCTTCACTGGATATCGACACAGCTCCTTGTGTCGACACTTTCTGTTTGCACTTTTCTTCACTGAGTGTCGACACAGCTCCTTGTGTCGACACTTTTTGTCTGGTGTCGACTCTGCATCCCAGGTGTCGACACAATGACTCCAAGTGTCGACACTACTTGTCTGGGTGTCGACACAAGTCTTCTTAAGTGTCGACACTTTCCCTCTAGGTGTCGACACATGGACTTAGAAACTTTTTGCTTCAGTCCAGTAATTACTTAACCTGCACAAGTAAACTCAACATACATCAAATACATTATGATGTATATCATTGAGTTGGGTGAGGCTTCTTCAAATCAGGTACATTTAACCAATGTACCCAACAATCTCCCCCTATTTGGAGAAGTCATAACCCTTAGTCAATGATATACACCATTCATAATTAAAATTACAAATGATGTAAAGCAGAACAATGTTCAGCAGGGTAAACATAAACATGTATCAATTTCACATGTATACAAATTCATCATTACAGAACAAATAAGAAATAGACATATTCACAAAACAAACATGAAATATATTAATCATATATTGTTCTAACATTTATCTTATACATTTTCAGAAGTTCACTAAATATTTTACATTCAAAAGATTACAAAATAGACTTCAAGAAAATTCTAAATCTATTTTTGTTCAGGTTCCTTGATAACTATTCCCTTGCCAGCTTGAACTTGAGCTTTGACAGGGGCATCAACAGTTTCAGCATCAGCAGGCTTCTTGCCTTTCAGATCTTTCTTTTTGAGCTCTTCAGCTTTGATCTTCTGTCTCTCAAAATAGTGATATGTCTTTGGAAAGTACTTGCTAGGCTCCACTGCAGTAGGAGGTAGCTTTCTCATCTTTGCCTTCCTTCTATACTGAACTATTGCCTCCTGCCTGATCTCATGTTTTCTCCATTCAGCTTCAGAAAACCATTTGTTCCTGTCATGAGTGTTATCCTTGGCAGCTTTCCAGGCAGTTAATATTATGTTTCTAGAGGTAGGGCTCCACTGTTCAAAGTCTGGCCTTTGTTCTGCTTGTTCCCTAAACCTCTTCTTAGACAACCTTGTCTCTTCCTCTTTCTGCAATGCCTCTTGCATAGCTTCTGATATAGGCTGAACAACCTTTTCAATATGGACATTGTCCTTGCCCCTAGACGGGCTGTACATGGTCTGTACCTCAGCATGAATCATCTCAAAATCTGGAGGTGGATAAATGACCTGAGCTACTTCTGGTTGCTCACCTCCAAGATATGTAGGTTGAATTCCAGATTCAGCAACATTGTCATCATCACAAAGTGGAGGATAGCCCAGTGTAGCTCTGATGGAATTAGATATCCATTTGGCATGATCAGAGCTAGCTTTGACTAAAACTCTCTCCCCCTTTATGACTTCTCTAGCCATATGATCTCTGACATCATCCTTTTGAAATCTGATTTGACTATCCAAGTATCTGATTCCATCTTTAAAGTAAGGTTTGAGCTTTTGTAGTTGGTCAGATATGGCTTTCTGGGATGCTTGGATAGCAGTCTGAATAGCAGAGATTTCTTCTTGAAAGACTTTATCAAATTCAGCTTTAGCAGTAGTAGAAGTAGAGGGTTCAGCAGCCTTGTTCTTCAATTCAGTGACAATAGCATTATGAGAAGCAGTCAAGTTGTCATTCATTCTTAACTGATTTTCAAGAACATATCCTTGCTTCAATGCTATGTCATCCACCTGTGCCTTGATCTTTTCCTGGTGTGTTGCCAAGTACACCACTGCATTGCCACCCTTGTGGAAGCAGTCTGTCATCTCCTTCTTATTTTGGTTCATTTCAAACCTTATAGATTTTATATCCTGGGCCAGATCAAATTGGAGTGATTTTTGCCCTTCATCTACATATTTCTCTATGGCCTGCCTTTGCTCATCCAACTTGATTTGCATTGCCACCATCAGTGCACTATAATCAATGGCTGGGGCTTGCTGAATTATAGGTTGTGGTGCAACTGTTTGGAGAGCCTTCTTGTAACTCTGGCTTCTTCTCCTGAAGACATAAAGTTTCTTTTTCTTTGCCCTAGTAGCCTCCTCATCTTCAGACTCTGAGGAGCTGGCTATGTCAACCCTTTCCTTAGGGCTTGAAGTCTTTTCAGCTTGCACAACTGGAGCTATCTCAGTTTCTTGCCTTATAGGCTCTTCCAGAACTTGTACCTTCTCCCCCTCAACAGCAGCATCATCAGTTGCCTTATCAAAATCTGCTTGATCCAGATTTAGGAACAAGTCTTCCATTGTGTATTCTTGTGGAGACTGTGCAGGAGAAGTTCTTAGTTCTTCAACCTCTGGATCAGGAATTACTTCTTGTACAGCAGATGTGTCATCTCTAACAGCATCTGGTTCTTGAGTATTCAGCTGAGTTTGCTGATGAACATCAGACAAATCAGCATCTTCTATAAGAAATTCTAAAGTATTTAGGTCAGTGAGTACCTCTAGTATGATGGTGGTGGCTTGTTCACTTTCTAGTGTAGAGGGTTCTTCTACACCTGGAAGCTCCCCCTTGCTTTGATCCCTGTGGATGGGGCTAGCTTGTGGTAGCTCCCCCTGGATCTCAGCACCAACTTTAGGAGCAGGAGTCTTTACTGCAGGCTCTTCCTCATTATCATCTGGAGTGAAGACAACCTGTTCTTCACTACCAGAACTGCTAGTAGACTCTTGTGCTACTGGAACTGTCTTCCTTTTCTTCTTTGGAGGAGTGTCTTTCTCAACAACTGGTTTCTCAGGGGTTAGCATCTCTTTAGTCAACACCCTATCCCATCTAAAAAAGATCCTCAGATCCATCTTCCTCATGTGATTTATCTTGCTTCCAGCAGCAGTACTCATTACCTCTAGTATCACACCAGCTAGGTATAGACTAATGATTCTGCCAAGGTTGGGCTTCTTCAAACTTTTCCTTGATTTTCTCAAATACTATAACTGACCAATCAGTTTTTAAAGTGAAGATAATCCTGGTCATTCCAAACATATAGGCAGACACTCTATCATGCCCTCCTGGCTTGCTGAGTAACACTTTTCCAACTATCTCAGAAAGAAACTTTCCTTGATTGTTCATTCCCTTCCTGGTGAAAACAGAACCTATCTTCATCTTGGAATCAAGTCCACACCAGGTTAGAGCTTCCCTGGTCTTTGAAGCTGTAACCTCATCTTCTTCTTGAGTTCTTGATAGCTGGAGAATCTTCCTCATACTTTTAGGAGATACCTTAACACTTGCACCATGAACTCTGGATTTGATTTTGTATCCAAATTCATCCACCTTGGCTCCATTGAGGAATTCAAGAACCTCCTTCTTCCATATCTTAGTAGGTTCTGAAACTAAGTATTCTAGTCCAGAATCGGCGACTAGGGTTACGACCGACTTGATTTCTTGATCTGCATCGTCGAAAGCGCCGCGCACTAGCTCATATCCTTCGTTGACGTTCTCCTCAAGCTTAGGCACCATTAGGGTTTGTAGAATTTGTCTTGAGAGAAGAGAGGTGTCGACACAGTAGTTTTGGTCTCGAAACTTTGAAAGCGTGTCGACAAACAAAGACAGAACCCTATTTATACCTTTCTGATTTTGAAGATGAACAGGCGGGACAGATAACTTAAAATGTGTCGACACTGACAATAAGTGTCGACACTGACTAATAATGTCTCGACACATATGTGTCGACACAAGTTTAGTCACAGATTTTATGTGTCGACACTTGGTTATGTGTCGACACAACATAACTCGACACATTGTCGAGACGTTACTTAGAAAATTCTGAGTAAAACTTAAGTGTCGACACCACTTTGGATGTGTCGACACCTACTTGACATGTGTCGACACTAACATTCTGAAGTGTCGACACCAACTTCCTAGATGTGTCGACACCTTTTTCCTGAAGTGTCGACACCACTATTCTGTGTCGACATAAACTTGTCTATGTGTCGACACCTTTTTACTTAGGCATTTTCAATTCTGTAAACTTACTCTAAGTTTATCATTCCTAGTTCAATTTTGAATCTATTGAACTTAGCTTCTTCTAGGGGCTTAGTAAACATATCAGCTATTTGATTATCAGTTTTAACATATTCAAGTAAAATATCTTCTCTTTCTACATGCTCCCTAAGAAAATGATATTTAATTTCAATATGTTTAGTTTTACTATGAGATACAGGGTTATTAGCTATTGAAATAGCACTTGTAGAATCACAGAAAAGTGGAGTTCTACTTACCTGAAATCCATAGTACTCTAGCTGATGTTGAATCCACAGAAGTTGAGCACAGCAACTTCCTGCAGCCACATACTCTGACTCTGCTGTGGAGATAGCCACACTGGTTTGCTTCTTGCTACTCCATGAAATTAGTCTCCCACCTAGGAATTGACAGGTTCCAGTAGTGCTCTTTCTATCTTCTTTGCATCCTGCAAAGTCTGCATCTGAATAACCTGTTAGATCAAAATCTCCATTCCTAGGGTACCAGAGGCCTAGATAGGGAGTGCCCTTAAGATATCTCAATACTCTTTTGACTGATGTCAAATGAGACTCTTTAGGGCAGACTTGATACCTTGCACAAACACATGTAGAATACATGATGTTAGGTCTACTAGCAGTCAAGTATAATAGGGAGCCAACTATCCCTCTATACAAGGTTTCATCTACAGGTTTCCCTGCATCATCCTTGCTGAGAGACATACTTGACCCCATAGGAGTCTTCATGGTGCTGGATGAATCCATACCATACTTCCTTATGAGTTCTAGGGTGAACTTGGACTGATATATGGATAAACCACTCTCAGTCTGTTTAACTTGGAGACCCAAGAAAAACTTCAGCTCTCCCATACTACTCATCTCAAACTGACCTTGCATAAGTTTTGCAAACTTTTTGCAAAGGCTGCTTTCAGTAGACTCAAATATAATGTCATCTACATATATTTGGACTAGTATGACTTTGCCTCTAGATTCCCTAAGGAATAGAGTCTTATCTATTTTCCCCCTTGAGAACTTGTTCTCAATGAGAAAACTAGATAGGGTTTCATACCAAGCCCTAGGGGCTTGCTTTAACCCATATAAAGCTTTCCTAAGTCTATAGACATGACGAGGTAGAGTTGGATCAACAAAACCTGAAGGCTATTCCACATAGACTTCTTCCTTAAGATTACCATTTAGGAATGCTGACTTGACATCCATTTCGTAAACCTTGAATCCTTGATAGGTTGCATAGGCCAAGAACATCCTTATGGCTTCCAGTCTAGCTACTGGAGCAAAGGTTTGATCAAAATCAATACCTTCTTCTTGCCTATATCCTTTAGTAACCAGTCTAGCTTTATTCTTAATGATGACCCCTTGTTCATCCATCTTATTCCTGTAGATCCACTTAGTTCCTATTATATTGTGGTCTTTAGGTTTAGGAACAAGTTCCCAGACCTTGCACCTCTTGAACTGATTAAGCTCTTCTTGCATTGCTTCAGTCCATTGTGGATCTTGTATTGCTTCTTCAAACTTCTTAGGTTCAACTTGAGACAGGAAACTGGAGTAGATTGCTGCATTCATGTATCTGCTCCTGGTTTGTACTCCTTGTCTTGGATCTCCAATAATCTGCTCTACTGGATGATCTCTTAGATGCCTGTTGGCTGGAGGCATCCTAACTTCTGGTTGAACCTCTTCAGCATCTCCATCATGCTGTATTCCTTGTACTTCATCAGCAATTGGCACATGTAGTTCTCCCCCTGGACAACAACTACTCTCCTCTCCTTGCTGTCTTGCAGCAGGCACTTCTTCTATAGTAAGCTTGTCCATTTTCTTTGTTAAACCTGTGGGGCTGCATACACTACTAGACAACTCATTGTTAATAAGTTTAGTCTCATCAAAAACTACATGCACAGATTCTTCTACAACTTGTGTAGACAAGTTGTAGACTCTATAGGCCTTACTATTATTACTGTACCCAACAAAAATTCACTCTTGGGACTTGGCAGCAAACTTAGTCAAGTAAGACTTCCCATTGTTAAGTATGAAGCATTTGCAACCAAAGATCCTGAAGTAGGATAGGTTTGGTTTCCTGCATTTCACAACTTCATAGGGGGTCTTGTTGAGGCCTTTAGTGATGGTAGCCCTATTTATAACATGGCATGCAGTGTTAACTACTTCAGCCCAAAAATACTCTGGCAGTGATGTATCACTTAGTAGGGTCCTACCAGCCTCTATCAAGGTCCTATTCTTCCTCTCAGCAATGCCATTTTGCTGAGGTGTTCTAGGTGAAGAGAATTCTTGAAATATCCCAAAGTCTTCACAAAGTTTTGTCATGCTATCAGACCGAAACTCAGTACCATGGTCACTTCTAATCTTGACCACTGTACTGTCTAGTTCATTCTGAATTTGCTTGACAAAGCTATGGAAGACACTAGGTGTTTCAGATTTCTGTCTTAAGAAGAACACCCAGGAAAACATTGAGTAGTCATCTACAACTACAAGGTTATAGACCTTCCTACCTAAGCTGTGAATTGGCATTGGACCAAAGAGATCCAAGTGCAAGAGGTATAAACACCTCACATCATCTTTGTTCTTTATGCTTCTAAAGGTGGATTTAGTCTGCTTACCCTTTTGACAAGCTGAGCAAATACCATCTTTAACACACTTAACTTGAGGACCATTCCTCACTAACTCTTTGCTAAAGAGTTTGCTAATAGTCTTGTAGTTAAGATGGGCTAGCCTCTTGTGCCATTTGACACAATGAGTGACTGTCTCATCAGCTACAAGACAAACTGGAGAACCATTGTTCTCAACCATAATGTCTAAGCAATAGACATTCCTTTTCCTATAACCAGTCAAAATGATCTCTTGATCACTTGACCTCTTGATATGACAACCATTTTTAACAAATGAGATGTCATACCCTACATCACTTAATTGACGTATAATTATTAGGTTGTGTTTCAACCCTTTAACATAAGCCACTTGAGTAATGGTAACTAAGTTACTAGAAATGTTACCAAACCCTTTGATGATTCCTTTTTCAGAACCACCAAAGGTAACCTTTGGACCATCTTTTATTGGTATGTAGTCCTTTAGTAATCCTCTAGTTCCAGTCATATGTCTGGAACATCCACTGTCCAAGTACCATGTTGGGGTATGGCCACTTGTACTCATCTGCAAAACAGATTAATGAACCTTAGAACCCAAAGAATTCTTGGGTCCTTGGTACTTGTTAGTTTGCAATCTGACAAAGCTACCTACTGGCTTTCCAACAGGTAGTTTGGTACTCACTTTGGCACTAGCATTGTGCCAACAGTCCACTGCAAAATGGCCAACTTTGCCACGGTGGCATTCAAACTTATTGTACCTTTTCTTAGGTACTGTCTTTGCTGTCTTATCTACAGCAGACTTGTTGAATGTTGGGGCTTTGCCCTTGGACTTGGGCTTGGACTGCTCAGTCTTTGCAGGTCTAATAAAGCCCAGTCCAGCCTTGCCTTTATGATGAACAAATTCATCAATTAAAAGTAGCACTGACTTAGGTTTAGAAAACCTAGCAACAAGCTCTCTCTCTTTCTGAAGATTGATCTCCAGACTCTTGATTTGATTCATTTTTAAATGATCTTATTGATTTGATACAATGTGTACCACTTCAATAACTATTAAACAATAATCTGAACAACCATTTCTGTAAACTGTATGAGCCTATTTATAGGCCTTCTCCATGGTAACCGGCTGGTCCGGTTCATAACTGTCTTCTGACATCTCTGGCAGGTGCTGTAAACCGGGTGGAACGGCAGCTGTCAAGTCATCCAGTCAGTTCTTGAAAATCTCTAACTGTCTGAAAGTGTCGAAACTTTCTGTCTTTGAGTGTCGACACTTATAGACCAAGTGTCGACACCAGTTATGTAAGTGTCGACACAAGTCTACAAGGTGTCGACACAACTCCTTGTGTTGTAGATACTATGTCTCGACACAGTTTCTTATGCATGTGTCGACACTGAAATTGAGTGTCGACACAAGTACTTGATCTTCTGTAACTTGCTGAATTCTTCTAAGTGTCGACACATCTCCTTAGTGTCGACACAACTTCTTGTGTTGAATCTGTTAAGTGTCGACACTGCTTCTTGGTGTCGACACATAGTCTTCTATGTTGATACTTGCTGAGTGTCGACATAGCTCCTTGTGTCGACACTTGATTCTTCTGTTGTGACTTCAGTTGAGTGTCGACACATTTCCTTGTGTCGACACTTGATTCTTCTGTTGAGACTTCAGCTGAGTGTCGACACATTCCATTAGTGTCGACACTTGTACTTAGAATAATTTGACAATCTTGCTGTTCTTTGCTAAGTGTCGACACTGCTCCATGTGTCGACACTTTCTTCAAGTGTAGAGTCTTCAGCTGAGTGTCGACACATTGTTCTAGGTGTCGACACTTACTTCATGTGCTGACTCTTCTTGTTGTGTGTTGACACATTGTTCTTGGTGTCGACACTTTAACTTAGTTTCTGCTGACTTTTGCTGAGTGTCGACACAGCTCCAAGTGTCGACACTTTCTGGTGTAGACACAGCTTCACTGGGTGTCGACACAGCTCCTTGTGTCGACACTTTCTGTCTGCACTTTTCTTCACTGAGTGTCGACACAGCTCCTTGTGTCGACACTTTCTGTCTGGTGTCGACTTTGCATCCCAGGTGTCGACACAATGACTCCAAGTGTCGACACTGCTTGTCTTGGTGTCGACACAAGTCTTCTTAAGTGTCGACACTTTCCCTCTAGGTGTCGACACATGAACTTAGAAACTTTTTGCTTCAGTCCAGTAATTACTTAACCTGCACAAGTAAACTCAACATACATCAAATACATTATGATGTATATCATTGAGTTGGGTGAGGCTTCTTCAAATCAGGTACATTTAACCAATGTACCCAACAAATACTTTGACAAACATATCAGGATCAAGATGTTCGTAGAGGGAGAACTGGTGCTGAAGAAAGTGGATGCTGCGGGGAGATCTGCCTCGGCGGGAAAGCTCAACTCGAATTGGGAAGGGCCCTATATTGTCTAGAGGGTCTTGAGAAGAGGAGGTTATCACCTCTAGGATGTGGAGGGTAGGTCCATGAGCCACACCTGGAGTGGCGATGACTTGAAACACTTCTACCCGTGAAAAAGAAGAACAAAAATTTTATACTCAAATCAAGTTTATTATAATATATTCCTCAAATTACTTCTTGATTTTTTTATTGTGAAATTCTAACGGCAGGAAGATGAGACTATTGCACTACCCCGAGCCTGGCTCGGCCCCAGGTAGACCCACTGGGCATGCTCTCATTAGCTGGCAGGTCCGAAGGCTCTCCTATGGGGGTAAGGGACCCCGAGCACGGCTCCGCCCCAGGTAGACCTGCTGCGCATACTCTCATTAACTGGCAGGTCTGAAGGCTCGCCTGTGGGGGAGAGGTTTGGTTCTTGGTCCTTGGTTACTTTTGCACTACCTCGAGCCTAGCTCGGACCCAAGTAGACCCTCTATGTTGGCTCTCATTAGCTGGCAGGTCTGAAGGCTCGCCTGTGTGGGAGAGGTTTGGTTCTTGGTCCTTGGTTACTTTTGCGCTATCCCGAGCCTAGCTCGGCCCCAGGTAGACCCACTGCGCAGGCTGTAACATCCCATGTTACTTCTAGACCCCTTAACTTAGATTTGGTTAGGCAAGGGGTGGGTGATAGGAAATTTAGCTAGGTTTGACCCTAGGTAGTGGGTTGTAGCCATGTGGGGCCCACTAAATGGCCAAAGTCAAAACAGGTCAAACTTGCCTAAATAGGAACCCTAGACACACCATGACACCACCACATTGCCCTAACCATAAAATAATCTAAGTGGACCCTAGGACATGTCATTAGGTCAAGCCTTTGACCCTAGTTGACCAAAGTCAACCATAGCCCTAAGTTGGTCAAACCTATACCTATAGGCCCAATTAGCCCAAGTAGGGCACCATATTAACCCAACCCAAGTTGGGTGGTGCCATTAGACCCATGACCACCAAGTGGGGTCAGCCCACTCATCATGGTTGACCAGGTCAACTCAAAAGTCAACTTAGTCAACATAATTGACCTAAAGAAGAAAATGAGGGCTAAGTCCACTCTCCTTGGGCCAAGCCCACCAAACTTGGCTCATTATCAGCCCAAGTGGTCAAAGACCACCCCTTCCCCTCTAGTTTTAGAGTGGGGTCACATGCAAAGGGGAATTTTAGAGAATTCACCTAAAAGAGGAGAGAGAAGGTGGGATTAAGAGGAGGAGGCTACTTGGCCTTGGCTTCTTCTGCCCCAAAAACGTTGTTGGTCGGCCTCCTCAGTAAATTCCAGCAGAATATTGAGCATGGTGGCCACTTGGCACCATTGGTGATACAACCAAATCCCCAAACCGAGCTCACCTTGGAGTTATCTCCACATACAGTCCTCCCAAGACCAAATTACCCCCACCATCAGCTTCTGTGAGTGGAAATGAGTGGACAATGAGTCCTGGGGCAGAGCTTTTGGTGAAAAAATGAGGTTTTGAGCAGGAGATCGCCAGAGCAGCTCAACCATGGCCAACCGCCGCCGCACTCGCCTCCAAGGCCTAATTCAGGTCAGTTTCGCTGTCTCTGTACCCGTACTAGCTTTCTAGATCGTCTAGGAGAGACATCGGGATCAATTGAGCCCGATACATTGTGAGGAAAAGGAGAATTTTTCGAGCTTTTCTTCTTGCTCGGGTTCGCCGGAGGAACCAACTCCGGCGGCCTCATCGCCGGGAATCGCTAGCCACCACCTCACTAAAGGTGGTGGCGACATCCGCCGACGGTAGTGGTGGCCCAGCTGGCCGGAAATAGCCAGCAAAAGTGGCCCAGCTAGAATCAATCCCAGCCGTCGGTTGGAGGTAGAAGACGACCAGATCCCGTCCATTTTGTGTCAAGATTTGTGCAACCCAATTTTAAATTAAATAAAATAAAAATTATGGTATATATGTAAATATATCACATAATTTCAGTCATATTGCTTGTCTATGTTACGCCCCTTAGAGGCATTTGTAGATCTGGTGATTAAGATGAAAGTTGTAGCCCTTCCTATTAACGTTAATTTGCCACCTTAATCCTATAATTTGGTGGAGTATAATGTCTTGTATGGATGTTTTCCTAGGACTGGTCCTTGACTAGGGCAGAATTTCAAATTGATGCCCAAGACAAACCATTGACCAAAATGATCCCAAATTTTTAATGCATGCATTATTAGGGCATATCTAGCCCCTGCCAAAAATTGAGAATTTATGGGGAAACGTTTTCCATAGTTTTATTCATAATACACAAAAGTAAATAAATGAAATAATTGGAGTCATATGACTCTAAATGGCCCCAAAATTTGGTGACATGTCCTTGGGGACTACACATATGCATGGTATAAATTTCAGAATATTTGGACCAATGCATGTTGGGTAAACGCACTTGCATGTGTTGGTTATGCATAGGCTTGGAGTGCAAATATCCAATTTTGAAATATTCTGTATTAGGCATATTTGGGACATCCAAAAATCTTGGAATTTATTTCAAAGACTCACTAGGTAAAAGTATACCACACATTGTAATAATGGGATTTTTGAAAGCAAAAATCCCATTATTTGGAATTTTTGAAATAATAGGACTTTTGAAAAATAAATGTGAAAATAGGCTCATCATTGAGATAAAATCCCCAATTTTTGTCAAGGTCAATATAATGTTAGGTTTAACTCATGAAAAGTTTTATGTCTCTGTTTGAAGAAAGTTGGTAGGATTTATGTGGAAAGTACTTTTTACCCTCATTATACTTAATTAGAAAATTGAGAAAAATACTCAGTAGAAAATTTTGGAAAATTTCTTGGTGATATATCTGAGTATGAATAACCTTGTATAATTTTCTCAGCATTTTTGGATGACTCGGTAATTTTTAAAACCTCATAGTGGCATTTTGGTAATATAATTAGAAATGAAATTTTGTAGCCCTTATTACACTTCATATTTTTGTACTCATTGTGGACTGTGTACTCTTTCATTCATATATATATGATTTGTACTGTGACTGTGGAATAGCTGTGTTGTACTCTGATATGTATTACTTCTATTTCTTATTTTGGCTAAGCAGGTTATGATCGTACTAGCTGGCAGAATCGGCGTGTTGCGGTGTCGACTAACCCGTGTGTTAGTGCCACCATAAGACGGCGGTTCTGGGCATAAGACCGGGAGCCTCCTTGGTAAGGGGAGGGGTCTTACACATGCTGTCATTAGCTGGTAGGTCTGAAGGCTCTCCTGTGGGGGAGAGGTTTGGTTCTTGGTCCATGGTTAATTTTGCACCACCCTGAGCATGGATCAGCCCCAGGTAGACCCACTGCGCAGGCTTTCATTAGCTGCGAGGTCTGAAGGCTCTCTTATGGGAGGAGAGGTTTGGTTCTTGGTCCTTCGTTACTTTTGCACTACCAAGAGTCTGACTCGGCCCCAGGTAGACCCGCTGCGCAGGCTCTCAATAGTTGGCAGGTCCAAAGGGTCGCTTGTGGGGGAGAGGTTTGGTTCTTGGTTATTGGAGACTTGCACTACCCCGAGCCTGGCTCGGCCCCAGGTAGACTCGTTGCGCAGGCTCTCATTAGCTGGCAGGTCCAAAGGCTCTCCTATGGGGTTAGGGGACCCCGAGCACGGCTCGGCCCCAGGTAGACCCGCTGTGCAGGCTCTCATTAGCTGGCAGGTCTGAAGGCTCGCCTGTGGGGGAGATGTTTGGTTTTTGGTTAATAGAGACTTGCACTACCCCGAGCCTGGCTCAGCCCCAGGTATACCCGCTGCGCAGGCTCTCATTAGCTGGCAGGTCTGAAGGCTCGCCTGTGTGGGTAAGGGATCCCGAGCACGGCTCGGCCCCAAGTAGACTAGCTGTGTAGGCTGGCATTAGCTGGCAGGTCCAAAGTCTCGCCTGTGGGGGAGATGTTTGGTTCTTGGTTCTTGGAGACTTGCACTACCCCGAGCCTGGCTCGGCCCCAGGTAGACCTGCTGTGTACACTCTCATTAGCTGGCAAGTCCGAATGCTCACCTGTGGGGGTAAGGGAACCCGAGTGCGGCACGACCCCCGGTAGATCCGCTGCACAGTCTCTCATTTGTTGGCAGGTCTGAAGGCTCACCTGTGGGGGAGAGGTTTGGTTCTTGGTCCTTGGTTACTTTTGCACTATCCCAAGCCTGGCTCGGCCCCAGGTAGACCCGCTGCACAGGCTCTCATTAGCTGGCAGGTTTGAAGGCTCGTCTGTGGGGGAGATGTTTGGTTCTTGGTTCTTAAAGACTTGCACTACCCCGAGCGCGGCTCAGCCCCAAGTAGACCCGTTATGCAGGCTCTCATTAGTTGGCAGGTCCGAAGGCTCACCTGTCTAGGAGAGGATTGGTTCTTGAAGGACTGGTTCTTGGTTCTTGGAATCCTAAGGGACATCCTACTTAAACTCACGAAAAACAAATTATGAGAGGCAAAGGATGGAGCAAGGCGAGTGGAGGCACTCCCAGCAGTCAACCTCGGGAACGGTCTCGCCCCTGGCGAGTGGGCACTCGCGCGAGACAGAAGACTCGACCTAATGATAGGGGGACAGTTATATCACTAAGAGTCGCTCGCGCAGGGAGTACTCCAAGGAGAGGTGAGAAGGTTAGGTTAGTTAGTTTAAAAAGTAAAAAGAGTGAAGAGACGACTCACGCTCCAGAAAAAGTCAACTCTCCAACGAAGCGGCGATATAAGACAGAGCACCATCTTGTAAGCGTGAGCGCATCAAACGGTCATCTCGCAGTAAACAAAACAAGGCAAAGAGAAAAGAGAAAAAGTTAGGCGGTGAGACGGGTGGGTAGCGTCATCTCGTAAACAAAAGCAAACCAATAGTTCGTTTCGCAAAATGAAAAATAAAGTAACTTGACAAGTATACATTGGATCAATATCAGCAAGTGTATTATGAAGAAGAATCCTCGCAGCAAAAAAAAGGGAGGGCAGAGAGAGGGATTCTTGATCTTGAAGGTAGCACGTCATTCCTCCTCGCTAGAAGAAGAATCCTCGCTCTCCTCACCATAAAGCAGGGGGACCAGATCATGAACGAACACCGTCTCGGAGTCGTCCTTCAAGACCCCCAACTCCTTCATCATTTTAAGGACCAGCTTTGCCGTGCTGATGCTGGCGTCTCGATATTGCTCCTTGACTTCATTAAAAGAGCAATGAGGCGGAGGCTCCGGGAAGGGTTCGCTGCGAGACGACAACGCGGTGTTGTCCTGAAGGCGAGTGGTTTGGTCTTTTAAATCCTTAACCTCCTCCACCAGGGCCGCCACGTACGAGTGCATCCACTCCGCTGCCTCGGCATCCTGCGAGATGCCTAATCATTAGCAAGGAACGTTTGAAGGAGAATATTCCAAGGATAAGTCTAAGGCTTACCATGCCGCCCTGGGCTTTGCGAGAAGGGTCTCGGCGACAGATAACCTCTTTGCAAGGTCTTCTGATCTCTCTCGCTCCGTCGCCAGACTCGTCTCGCTGTCCTTCAATTTTTTTGATGTAAATTCGGCGACGCGAGGAGCGGTGCGAGAACTCCAAAGCACGCATTTGGGCGTGGGAGGACATCAGGACAAGATATCGCGTGGACTCGCTCTCGGGGGAGACTACATCGAGACCGCCGTCGAGACTGTGCCCCACGGCAAAAGCATGGCTGGTGGGAAGCTCCTTCTCCTTCCAAGGTGGAATGATGGTGGAAATGGACACGCGATTGACATCCCTGCCCCACATCAGAACAGGGTCATCGGTGGTGTCTTAGACCACGGGGCCCAGGTTGAAGTTCATATAAGAAGAGGGGGAGGGACGACTGGAGGAAGCGGCTTCGCGAGAAGTGGTGGAAGCCGGTTGATTGGAGGTGGCGGCAGGCTGGTCAGGAAAAGCCGTCTCGCGAGAAGGCGAGACAGCCTGAATGGGAGGCGAGCGGGGCGATTGGGGCCCCTCTACAGAGATGGGGCTCAAGGACCCCGACATCTCTTTCTTCTCCTTCGGGGCTTTCTTTTCTTTGGAGATGACCACAGCTTTTCTCATCTTCTTCTTCTTGGGAGGGCTGGGGCGAGAGGGGGCGCTGTCGTCTGCAGACCTCTTCGAAGGGGCAGGCACCAGAGACCCACTCATTGCCTCAGCCACCGCGCGAACGAGACTGAGGCCCTTAGAAGGATGGATATTGCTCTTATACGGGGGATGGACTGGTACAACTCACTCCCCTAAAAATAAGCAAGTGATGAGATGACAAGACGAGGAAATAACCAAACACAAGACTAGGTAGCGAGAGTACCTTCGTCGGGGAGCACTGGAGGCAGCGAGTCGAGGCCTCGCCGCAAGAAGTTGACTTCAAAATTTTTGCCGACGAAGAAGTCGTACAGCACCATCTTTCGGCCGCCCACCTGCGAGCTCGCGTAAAAGCTCTCGGGGGGTGACACCTGCGTGAGCGGGATGCCCACAAAGTCGCCGCGAATTAACACAAACCGAGTGAGCCAATGATTATTCTTATTTGGCGTCTCGCACACCTTCAGCCCCTGCCCAGTGAAATAAGAGATGACATCAGCGTTGGCGTGGTAGATGAAAAGCTTGCCGAAAACCGTCAAGCTGAACTCGATTCGATCCCGGCGCATATAGTAGGTGAAAACAATTAACACCGAACTTACGTTCGGGTTAAACTGCGCCGGGACGACGCCGAAGTACTTGAAGACTTGCATTACCTCTGGCCAGAGAGGCACTCTCAACCCCGCCTCAAATTGCGAGACGGGGAAGGAGAGCTCTCCCGTGTAGTATGTATTGATTGCCTCGCCGACCTTGGGGGGCCGCAATTCGAGCCCGTCCCCAAGATACTCACGAACAAAGTCGCGGTAATCTTCTTTAGAAAGCCTGCCGAGCGGGAAGTCGTGGTCAGTGAACCGCTTCCCGCAGCAGCTATGCCCCTCGCCATACTCCACTTTCTTCTTCCCCATGTTTGGCGAGACAGATGTAGGCGAGACGGTTGGAGAAAAGAAGTGAGGAAAGAGAATTTGCGAGACGGCCCGGGGAGGGAAAAAGCAAGAGGGAGTGGCGAAACGGATGGAGCGAGGGGGCAAGAGCTTCGACACGTTAGAGGCAAGAAAATCGTAGATATCCTTCTAATCCGGGGCCGGGGTATTTATAGCAGATATGGACAAACATGAAATGGGCGGGAAAGAAAGTTATGCAGTAAGGGGAAGAGTCTGCCGATGGTTCACTCTCTCTCTCCTAAATCTCGATTTGCGCGACTCATCACAAACTTCCTCAGCAAGGCAGAATAAATAAATAAAAAAGAGACATTAAGGAAATTAAGAGATTAAGAAATTAATCCAGCCACAAAAATTTAAAGATGTTCCATCTCGCGTAATGCTGGCACTCTGTTCTCAAACTCTAGGTTATTTGCGAGACGAAGACATAATATATTATAAAGTTATTACATCACTTAAGAGGAAAAGAAGAAAAGGGCAAGACGGACGACCTTTAATACTTAAACCATTTCTAGCGGCCACCGCGAGCTCCCGAGCAAGGGGGCCTATTTTGTGAGTGGAAGGCGTGAACGTCGTCAATCCCACGATGAGCGAGACGAATCTGCATGTCGATCTCACTGATGATGTCCTGAGGGTCGGTCTCATCGACATCTATCTCGGCACCAACCTCGGACGATAAGCGAGTGCACTCGTTCTCCAGCCATATGATGTGCCTATCCGCCGCCATCTTGTCCCGCGCCAGCGAATGGATGATACGCGCGTGCTTCCTGAACAAGTCGGCCGTCTTGCGCTTCATCTCCACCGGGTCTGTAGGGTCGCCCAGGTAGTCTTCAATCCCATCTATGGGAGGAGGAGGAGAGATGGCGAGTCGCCTAAAGAGTTCCTTAGAGGGCGAGTCGGCCTGGGCACCTACGCAAGGAGTGGAGGGGTAGGGTGAGAGAGGCTCTCGCAGGAGTGTGTGGGAGTAGCGAGTGGGACAGAGAAGCGAGAGGGAAGGTTTTTTACTAGGATGACGGGAGGTCCCGGCTGCCTGGGAAGGGTCGTCCCTCCTCTCGCTGGGAGGAGTAGATGGAGGAGCGGAATGTTTTGCGAGTCAGAATCTTCGCGGCAGACTACGGTGTCGTCTCGCGGACTTTCCTATTACGGTAGAGCTCTGGGGGCTCCCTGAAGAAACAAATAATAAAAAGGCAGATACAGATATTGAAGGAGTAACAGAAACAAAAGCGAGAGCTCACCTCCTTCTATCTAGAGATGCGGGCGGAGGAGTGGGGCAGGTTTCCAGGACTACGTGAGACGTCTCCTCGGTAGTGGAGGAGGGGCCACCTATCTTTACCCTCTTCAGGCGAGACAGAGAGGACGGTAATTTGGGTAGAGGCGAACTAAAGTTGTGGTAAAAGCGGCCACATTGGCCTTGTTATGTTTACGCACCATTGCATGGCCCTTGCGAAAACTCTGGCTATGAGGCATGGTTGCGGTAGAGTCAAGGAAGGAGGAAGTTTGACAAAGGGGCATCCTCCATTCGGGGTAGGAACCCAATATTTATAGGCTTCGGTGGAGGGCCGCACCAAAGATTCCCTCATAAGTACGCCTCTAACACGCTTTAATGACACGACCCTTGGTTGGACTTTCTTTCTGAGCTTTAAACAACCTCGAAAAGAGCGGGGATTGTATACAACCTCGGGCTCGCGAGAGGCCCTCAAGGTGCGAAAGGCAGAAGCTGGCGAGAGGTACTGGATAGGAGAGTGGGACCACATGGTCCACACACAGGAGGTGAGACGAGAGGTTTTCGCAGAGGGCGGGACACCCTTTTGGGGTGCGAGTAGGCTCTTAACGGCGAGAGGACCCCATGGCAAAGGATGCCTGTGAGACGGCCAGGAGGGCTCGTCTCGCCGCCAGGTGCTTCCCTACTCTCCATATAGAGAGAGGGCCGTTTTGACAATTATATACCCATGGGGGATTTTACTCTTCTACACCAAATAATTTTTACCCTTTTGCACTTAGTGGTCTGCATATATCTCCTCAGAATAGTGGAGTTTGGATGTGGGCAGACCCAACCAAGGGTACTTTGGTATTTTCAGGTCAGTTCAGTGTGGTTATTTACAGATCCAACTCAGAAAACTATAAATAGGCCCATAGTAGTTCTTCAGAAATAACTTTTTTCCATGGGATTTTAAGAGTTTTCCTGTGCTTTCTGAGGAGCTCCAAGCCCAGCTTTTGGCTTTGTAGGGGATGCACTTAGAGATCTTTCGGGTAAGCGGTGGGACCTCCCTACTGGGGCTCTGGGTCAGTTCCTAGTCCTTTACAATTAGTCGGAGGGCAGAGCTTGGGGCGAGTAGGTGTTGGTTACACCCCTGAATTTCGAACTTTTGTCGAAGTCATATTTTGGCTTCAACGGGGGTGAATAGGTCTTTGAATTTTTATTCAATCTTTTGCTAATTTCAAAGTAAACTAACTAGAACTTGTCCTTAGATACTGTGATAGGAAAGAAAAATAAGCACACAACAAACACAAAGATTTATAGTGGTTCCCCAATTGGGTACATCCACTTTCCCTCCCACCTATCCAACTTATTTGTTGGACTAGGCATAAACTCCACCAATATGCTCCTTAGAGCTTACACCTCAGGCCCTCAGCCTTATAAACAGATTCTTCACGGAATCCAAACTCGAAACCACAAGGGTTCCTACCTCAGAGCCCTTTAGAGCTCCTACAACTCAGTGATCCACTGATCACTAACCTCATCCTTACTTCTAAGGCCTACACTCAGGCTCTTCAGCCCTACATATTCAGGCACACATCCCTACTCTCAGAGTGCTGCAACACTCCTACAACCTAGTACCCTTCAAGGTACATACAAATCAGCCTCCTCCAAGGCCTACAACTCAGTGACTCACTTGTCACATACAGGTCAGTGACTCTCCAGTCACCTACCTCAGGCAGAAGCCCCTACACTCAGGCTGGGAGGATAGCCCTACCTTAGTTCCACACTTGGATCCTACCTTAGAGAGCAACAGTCTCCTACCACAGGAAATCAAGCCCTACAGCTCAGATTGAAACTTTGATCCTACCTCAGTACCCCAACAGGGAACCTACCGTAGTGACTAATTAGTCACAAACCTCAGCACAAAGTGCCCTACACTCAGATTCAGATCTACTAAATCCTATAGGAAAAAAAACAAAATGTTTAATAAAAAATAAAAACAACTAACTAATAGAAAAATCTCTGAGCCAACTTTGCTAGACTGAGCAGATATCAGTCCAGCCCACTTGTTGTAGAATGAATTAGTCTTCTTCTACAGCTAACACTTTTCTGCTGCATAAATGAAAAACTATCAGCTTGATGAAGAGATGAATCAGCTACTCTGTTCTGGAGAGAACTAACTTGCTGAGCTTGAAGAGCATCAACTAACTTTCTTTGCCATCATGATCTCTCTGCTGGACTTTAGCTTTAAAGTTTAATGGAGAAGAAGATGTCCAGCCGCCTCTGGCTTTCTCTCTTTCTGTATTTTCTGCGTTTTATGGTTAACCCTGATCCCTTTACCATTTCCTTTTTATATTTGCTGATTTGAATAATTGACATAATTGTATATGGGACCACCGCGGATTGATGAGCGCCACCTCCATCAAAAAAGGACAAAATAGCTCTCGGTGCTACAACAGCTTTCCCGCAAAGGCTTCCTGCAATTTTGACTTTGATGACGTCAGCAGTGGTCATCAACATCTGGACTAAGAAAATATTCCAGAATTCCATCAAGCATTGAGTGATGTTAAGACACTCAACGCTATCTGCCTTGGCTCTCAGCGCTTCTGGACTTGTGAATTTTCCCTGACTTTATCTTAGCAGTTTTGTCTCAGTGGTCTCAGCGGTTTTTTATTATCAGTTGAGACAGTCCTTTGTCTCAGTGCTTTCTTCTTATTAGCTGACACAAGTTTCTGTCTCAGCGGTATCTTCACAGCTTTCTCAGTGGTTTTTGCTCTTAACTGTCTCAGCGCTTCCTTCTTCGTTAGAAGCGTTTAGTGAACCAGATTCACTCAATGCTTCTGGACTTAGAGAAATCCAGTTAGTTTTGTCTCAGCGGTTAAGCTGACACATTCTTCACAGTAGTCACAGCTATTTTCCTCTCAGCGGTCTCAACGTTTTCTTCTCAGCACTTACTTCTCAGCTATCTCAATGCTTTTTGCCTTAGTCAGATTTTCTTGCTTTAGCTACGTTCGACGATCTGTGGGCTGATCTCGACGAACTCTAATCATCTTCGTGGTCTCAACGCCTTCTTCTCAGCTATCTCAGCTATCTTAGCACGTTTTGCCTTAGTAAATTTTCCTGGCTTTAGCGCAACAAGTGTTGAGTTGAGCTCCATGAACTGTAAACTGAGCTCGACAAACTTTGAGCTGAGCTCGATGAATTTTGAGCTTACTACCAAACTCATTTTTCTTCACCTGTCTAATCATGGACTTCCTGCATACATGAACTAAAGCACACATCAAATACATTATGTATGTATGTCATTAACCGGTTTGACCTCTTTCAAATCTAGGATATTAGGATTAATAGACCCAACAATCTCATCCTATTTGAAGAAGTCAAAATAATATAGGTCATTGAAAACACATCATATTCATCATAGATAAAATTTAACATTAGTAGTGTGTGGAAATGTTACCATATTTCTCCATCCTGTGGAGAATAACTGACTCCCCCTGGCATGCTGCCATCATTACTGTTCCACTTGTTTGTTCTTCTCAAACCTTGACTTCTATCCTCCCCCTTTTTGACTTATGCAATAGGGAGCATACTGAGGGATTTTTCTCCCCCTATATGTGTGGAGTAGATTTTCTCACTTTACCTGAATCTTGTTCTGCTGTTTGGCTAGCTCCCCCTCAACAGTTGCACACCATTTCCAATATTTGGAGGAAGAGCATGTTCTAACTGTAAAATAAACAGTACAACATATGGTAGAAGAGAGAATTGAAGCTTACACAAGATTCAACATACCTAATTCAAATTTGAAGATGTTGAACTTGGCTTCATATAGTGGCTTAGTGAAGATATCAGCCACTTGCTTGTCTGTGGAGACAAACTCAAGGGAGAAATCTTCCCTTTCAACATGTTCTCTAATGAAATGGTACCTAATTTCTATATTCTTAGTTTTGTTATGGGAGACAGGATTCCTAGCTATATAAATTGCACTAGTAGAATCACAAAAGAGTGGAGTTCTACTTATCTTAATATTATAGTCCTGTAGTTGATGTTGTATCCACAGCAACTGAGCACAGTAGCCTCCAACTGAAATATACTTTGTTGTTGATATTGCAACACTTGTTTGTTTCTTGCTGCTCCAAGAAACAAGCCTTCCACCTAGAAATTGTGAGGAGCCTGAAGTGCTCTTCCTATCCTCCTTGCAGCATGCAAGATATGCATCTGAATAGCATGTTAGTTCAAATTCCCCATTCCTGGGGTAACATAGGCCAAGATCTGGGGTGCCCTTAAGGTATCTCAAGATTCTTTTCACAATAGTGTAGTGAGACTCTTTAGGGCAGACCTGATACCTAGCATAGACACATGTTGCATACATATTGTTAGGCATAATAGTAGTGAGGTAGAGAATGGAGCCAACTATATCTCTATACAGAGTTTGATCAACAGGCTTCCCTGGTTCATCTTTGCCTAATGGCATACTTGAGCTCATGGGAGTTCTTATGCTGGAACCATTATCCTTGCCATATTTCTTGATTATCTCCCTTGTGAACTTTGAATGGGATATGGATAGACCATCATTAGTTTGTTTTACTTGGAGTCCGAAGAAAAATTTCAGTTCACCCATACCACTCATCTCAAACTTCCCCTACATTAGTTTTGCAAACTTCCTGCAGAGTTTGGCATCAATAGAGCCAAATATTATGTCATCAACATAAATTTGGACTAGGATGATCTTGCCCTTAGATTCTCTTAGGAATAGGGTCTTGTCTATCTTCCCCCTTGATAATTTATTCTCAATGAGGAAGGTAGGCAATGTCTCATACCATGCTCTTGTGGCTTGCTTGAGCCCATAAAGTGCTTTCCTAAGTCCATATACACTAGTAGGTAAGTTAGAATCTAGAAAATCTGGAGGCTACTCTACATAAACCTCTTCCTTCAAGTGTCCATTAAGGAAGGCAGACTTGGCCTCCATCTGGAATACCTTGAATCCTTGGAAGGCTGCAAATGAAAGGAACTATCAGATTGCTACCAACCTTGCAACTAGGGTGAAGTCTGATCATAATCAATCCCCTCTTCATGTCTATAACCTTTGGCCACCAGTCTAGCATTATTCTTTATTATAATGTCATTTTCATAAAGTTTATTTCTGAAAATCCACTTGACTCCAATGGTATTGTGTCTGTCTAGTCTGGGAACCAACTTTTAGACCATGCACCTTTTGAACTAGTTCAGTTCTTCTTACATTGCACCAATCCAGAATTGGTCTGGATTTGCTTCTTCAAATTTATTGGTCTCTTCTTGTGACAGGAAGCTGAAATAGAGTGTGTGTTGAGATTTCTGCTTCTAGTCTGTATACCTTGGCTAGCCTCACATATTATCTGATTTGGAGGATGATCTCTCAGATATCTGACTACTGGAGGTAGCCTGATTGTTTCCTGTTGATTACGATTTTCTTCAGCAGCTTGGTCTTCATTTCTAGCTTGACTGTCATGTGCCTCCTCTGGACAACATCCCTCTTCACATTCTTCTTGCATAGCTGGGTCTTTATCTTTGATGGAAAGCTTTTCCAACATGACTTCTGTACCTGTAGAGCTAGGCAAAGAGCTTTACAGCTCATTATCAATCATGCATGACTCATCAAACACTACATGGACAGATTCTTCTACAACTTGATTTGTCAAGTTATAGACTCTATATGCCCTACCATTATTGATGTACCCAACAAAGATCCTCTCATGAGATTTTGTAGCAAACTTAGTCACTTTTGACTTACCATTGTCTAGGATGAAACACTTACAACCAAAGATCCTGAAATAGGATATGTTTTGTTTTCTGCCCTTTAAGATCTCATAGGGAGTCTTCTTGTGGCCTTTGGTGATAGAAGCCCTATTGAGCACATGACATGCAGTGTTAACTGCCTCAGCCCAGAAATATTCAGGGAGAGAAGTGTCACTCAATAATGTTCTCCCAGCTTCTATGAGAGTCCTATTTTTCCTCTCAGATAACCCATTTTGCGGGGTGTTCTTTGAGAGGAGAACTCTTGATGAATCCCTTGCTCTTCACATAATGTATTAATGGCAGCAGACTGATACTCAGTTCCATGGTCACTTCTCATTTTGACCACTGAGCATGCAAGCTCATTCTGAATTTGCCTGACAAAATTCATGAAGATTATAAGGGTTTAATCCTTTCTTCCAAGGAAGAACACCTAAGTAAATCTGGAATAGTCATCAACCACCATAAGGGTGTAGACCTTCCTACCTATACTATGAACAGGCATAGGACCAAACAAGTCCATCTGCAGGAGATACAAGCATCCCACTGATTCCTTGGCCCCAATGCTCTTGAAAGAGGTCTTAGTCTGATTACCATTTTGGCAAGAAGCACAAATACCCTCCTTGGAGCATTTTATTTTGGGAACATTCCTAACAAGCTCATCACTGAAGAGCTGACCAATGGTCTTATAATTCAAATAAGTCAGTCTCTTGTGCCACTGGACATAATATGAGACTTTCTCATCTGCAACTAGGCATATGGTGGAACTATTATCTAAGCAAGAAAAGTTTAAGCAATAGACATTCCCACTCCTAGTGCCTTCTAAGATGACATTATGGTCACTCAACCTCTTGATATGGCACTTATCCTTGTGGAAGGAAATGTCATAACCAAGATCACATAGTTGGCTTATGCTTATGAGGTTGTGTTGCAACACCTCCATATAAGCCACTTTTGTGATGGTGATTATGCCATTTGAGATATTACCATAGCCTCTGGTTATCTCGTTATCAAAGCCTCCACAGATGACCTTGGGTCCATTCTTTACTGGAGTGAAATCCTTCAACAGCTCCTTTGTTCTAGTCATGTGCCTGAAACATCCACTGTCCAAGTACCACTTAGGGAAATTGGTACTTGAACTAACCTGAAAAGAAAACAAATCACCTTACTTTAGAACCCCAATTTCTATTGGGTCCTAGGTTCATATTAGTCTGAAAATAACCATGCCTTCTTTCAGAATTCCTAACAGGTTGGCAACATCTACACACTAAAGGATTGTGCCTGCAATCTACAACATAGTGGCCCACTTTGCCACAACACTAGCATTCATAGATATTGTATCTCCTTTTATGTTTGGGACTAGCATTTGGTTGTACTGCTTCCTAAACTGTGTGGAGATGTGCTTCTCTATACTTCTGTGTTATTTCAATAGCCGTTTGAGTGAAGGACAGTCTTTTAGCTGGTTGATTTTGTAACACCCCCAATCCGTCGCATAGCATATAACAGTAGGTCTGGCCGGGGCCCGACGCTATATACCACAGACAGACTGGGTGGTTACTCAATGGAAACCATCCAACCAATCATAATGTCCTACACAGAGCATTCTAGCGGAAGCAGTTTTATAAGTTGCAATTAAAAGAACCCAGCACCAAGCATGCATGTCCACTAATACACCAAATAGGAATGTAGTACATACACAAGTACTGGCCTTAAGGCCTTACAAATGGTTTACTCTTAATACATGTTTTCCATACAACGGCACGCAGGCCGGTTATACATGAACAAAAGCAAGTAAAAACTTTAATTAGGCCTTCAAGGGCCGGGTTCGCAATTTGGGCTTTAGCCCGCTATTTACCGCTTGGTCCAGCAGCACCTGCAAACAAAAAACCACCGCACGGTGGCAAACAAAAGTAACAGTCAGCAATGCTGACCAAATTATAACGATCCCACCCCCAAGTCGGGGCGGCGATGCTCCTTCCCTGCATTTTATTAGCACAAACAAGCAGTATATAAATACATTGCATCACAGGTATTGGCACGCATGGCCACACGCCCCGTGCTCTCAGAGCACATTCTCGGTGATTGCGGTCTAAGCCCGCCGACTCACCACCATCCCCAGGACGGCAATCTTGCATGAGCAATTTGGTATTTTAGGCAGAAGTTATGACACTTAAAGTCATCAATAGCCTATAAGCATATATCATGACACTTAAAATCATCGACAGCAAAGACCCGACCTCTATGCCCTCGGCATAAAGCAGGAACGGTTCCACTCAACCCATTGCACACTTGCCACGACACTTTAAAATCATCGGCACGAGTTAAGTTTCCCCAAAGCCCGTGAATCGAACACATAACCCAGTTATGTACAAGTTTGCTCCCAGGCCACCAAAACGGCAGAATCATGCACCCGTCCAGTTTTCCGGGTGCACCTTGGAGTTAATCCCCAAGACTCCCTGCTGCAATCTACCGCATAGAAAACCCGAAAAACAAACATTTGCGCGGAGTATTCTCCGGCCATTATGCAATGCACATCACCGATCCAAACCAACTTGTCCGGGTAGGCTTCACACATCATGCATATGTCCGTTCTCGAATACGGAATCTAAACAATGGGAACTTTACATATCCACCCGATGGAACGCCTCCAACTCACCGCAAACTCGCGAGTGCGGGCTTCCTATGCAAAGAAGGAGAGCTTCACATGCTCAAGTAGAGAATCGTTACCCTAGCGTTCTTCCTTCGCACCACGTAAATGTAAGCGGATGAAAAGCACCGCACTCTCTTTGCTTCCGTAGATCCAAAGTCGATTCGCGATTTGTAGCTCCGAAGCTCCTCCAAAGACCGGATCTAATCTTCTTCTTCCTCCTTTGCTCTCCTCTCTCTCTATACTTTAGAAAGAGAACCTCTCAAGTGAAATGAGGTTTTCAAGGGTCCAATCCCGTGTATATCCAAGCACTAACAGCCCCCAGCCGTCGGATCCCGAATTAAAGAAACGAACGGCCACGATCCAGATCTAAAATGCAGAATCTGGGCCGAACACGGCCTGTGACACGCCCGTGTCCAGGGCCGTGTCCCTCATTCGCCGTCAAAATCGACGCGTCTCAAAAAACACACGGGCATCCGACACACCCGTATTTGACTTGATACTCCCGTGTTCCAACTGACACGACCGTGTGGTTGGCCGTGTGCCCCCATCGACATAACCCCGAAAATAACCCGAGACTAACACGGGTCTTGGACACATCCGTGTTGTATTTGATACGGCCGTGTCAAACCCGAACACGCCTGGGCTCCAGGCCATGTTCACTGCCTCGACACTTCGTCGAGCGAAGTTCGTCAACCACACGACACGGCCTTGAACACACCCATGTCCTAAGCCATGTTCCCTGACTCGACACATCGTCGAGCGAAAATGTTGACTCCCCTGGTCGATCATCGACACGGGCTCGACACGCCCTGGGACACGCCCGAGTCTCAGGCCGTGTTCGCTGCTCGACGATCGTCGACTCCAAATTTCGTCGACCTCGCTGCCTAATCGTCGACTCGAGCCTGACACGCCCTGGGACACGGCCGTGTCCTAGGCCCTGTGCCACCTGCCAAATACCAGATTCGGCCCAAAATGCCTCCTGTCGCTCTTTTGAGTTTCGGGGCGTTACAATTCTCCCCCTCTTAAAAGAATTTTGTCCTCGAAATTACATAAAGGAAAGAAACATAAAACTTAAATGGTACCTGAGTGAAACAACTCCGGGTACTCCTCAAGCATAGTCTACTCTCGCTCCCAAGAGAGCTCCTCTCGACCGCAATTGTCCCAACGGACCCTGACCATCCTGATCTCTTTGTTGCTTAGCCGCTTGACCTCCGAGTCCTCAATCCGTACGGGTTTGACCTTCATCGTCAACCCACTATCAACCGGCACTTGATCGACCGTGATCACTTGCGTAGGCTCTTGCACCGCCTTCCGTTGCACCGATATATGGAATACATCATGTAGAACACTAAGCTCCACAGACAGCTTCAACGGGTACGCAGCTTCACCAACCCGCTCCAGAACCTCAAACGGCCTAAGGTACCTCGGGCTTAGCTTTTTCAATCGTCGCACCCGCGAGACACCCTTGAACGGCTTGATCTTTAAGTACACCCAGTCGCCCACAGCGAACGCCACGTTCCTGTGCTTGGCATTATAGTACTTTGCCTGTCGGTCCTGAGCAATTTGCAGCCTCTCCTGAATGGTTCTCACCAAAGAAGTAGCATCCTCCACCTCTTGACGCTTATACAACTTTGACTCACCCGTTTCCAACCAGGACAATAACGTGCGACATCTTCTACTATATAGGGCCTCGATGGGTGCCATTTGAATACTCGCTGGTAGCTGTTGTTGTTAGCGAATTCCACCAATTATAGGTGATCTTCCCATTGCTTTCCAAAGTCCAGGACACACATGCGAAGCATGTCTTCCATTGTCCTATTGACCCTCTCGGTCTGCCCATCCGTTTGCGGATGAAAGGCTGTGCTGAATTTTAACTTTGTCCCCAACATTTGCTGCAATAGCCTCCAATCATTAGACGTTAACCGCCCATCTCGGTCACTCACGATGCTGCGGGGCACACCGTGAAGCCGAACTATATTATCCATATATAATTTTGCCAACTTCTCCACCGGATCATCCTTCCTATGCGGAATGATATGCGACACCTTCGTTAACCGATCTACGACCACCCAGATGGCGTCGTTTCCTTTTTGCGACCTTGGCAACCCGTGCACAAAGTCCATAGTAGTGTTGTCGAATTTCCACTCCGGAATAGGCAAGGACTTCAGAAATCCTCCCGTCTTTTGGCATTCGCCTTCACCAAGGCACAAGTTTGGCACTTCGCCACGTAGTGCGCCACATCCTTTTTCAAACCAGGCCACCAAATCAGTTTTTTGACATCGCGGTACATCTTCGTGCCCCCAAGGTGAATCGAGTACTTGGTATGACGTGCCTCGTACAACAATTCCACCAGCAAATTGCCCACACTTGGGACGCACAGACGACCGTCTTTCCAAAGTAATCCGTCCTCCACAATGAATTGGGAATTATACCCATCCAGAGCCTCTACCATGAACTGCTTCATATGGACATCAATATCCAATGCCTGCAAAATCTGATTAGCCAGGTCATATTGGACTTCAGTACAATATAGTACTGCTTCAGCACTTGATTGCTTATCTACACAAACAATCTCCAACGCCTCCAACTCCCGAACCAACCGCTCATCATGGATCGACAGCCAATTGGCTTGAGCTGGGGCCCGGTGACTCAACGCGTCCGCAACCGCATTACCTTTACCAGGCACGTAGTGGATCTTGAATGTATAGTCCCGCAGGAACTCCATCCATCTACGCTATGGCATATTCAGATCTTTTTGATCAATCAAATACTTCAGGTTCTTGTGATCGGTGTAGATATCAATCTTCACACCGTACAAATAATGCCTCCACAGCTTCAAGGCAAAAATCACGGCCGCTAACTCTAAGTCATGGACCGGATAATTCCTCTCGTGCACTTTCAGCTGTCTCGAGCCATAAGCTATCACACTTCCATGTTGCAAAAACACGTAAGCAAAAGAGACTGGACTAGAGTATCTTGTATCAGAACCAATCAAGATCTGGAAGAAGGAGGTCCTTGAATTCTTGAGTGCAGCTACTCTTGATTAATCAGGACTCAAGATTAAGTCCAAAGTTCATGGGACAAAAGTCAAGGTCACATAGAAAAGTCTAAGAAAGGTACTTCAACTACCAAGACCAAAAGAGGAAGAAGATGTATAAGCTTCAAAAACAGGGGAGCACTGACATGGTGTGGACAGAAATCAAGCTTGAAAATTGGTTCAGTTTTTAATAGGAAAGGAATGAATGTACAAGGAAAGTTTTTATCTGAGATAGTTGGGAAGGTGATACTGAGCAAACCTGGAGGACATGACAGAATTTCAGCTTATATATTCAGTTTGATGACAAGGATAATCTTAAAACTTAATACTGATTGGTCAGTAGTTATTTTTGATAAGATAAAAGAGAGCCTGAAGAAACCCAATCTGGGAAGAATTCTGAGTTTATACTTAGCTGAAAGTATACCTGAGGTGATGAATCAAGCTGCTGGTTCAAAGATAAACCACATGAGGAGAATGGATGTAAGGATTTTCTCTAGGGTGGATAGAGTGTTGACAAAAGAAATGCCAACCCCAGAAAAGGACACACCTTAGAAGAAGAAGAAGAAGAAAGCCATTGTGGCTTCTGAATCCTCCAGCAGTTCTGAAGAGCAAGTGGTCTTTACTCCTAATGATGAAGAAACTGGCAGAAATGCTGGACAGTCACCAGCAAGATAAGAAGATGCACAGAGGCAGGGGGAGCTACCATCAGCTAGCCCCGTTCACCCAGATACACTCCAGGGGGAGCCACTACTTGTGGATGAGCCAACTCCATTAGAGAGTGAAAGGGCTACCCAAACTATTCTAGAGGTAATTACTGAAATTATTCAATTAAATTTCCCTATTGAGGCTGAAGTTTTGTCTGAACCATTACTTGATGATGATCAACAACCACAGATACAACATCCACCACAAGATGTTGTCATGGAGGACACATCTGTTACTGATAAAGTAGACTCAGTTGCTCCTGAAATAAAAGATTCTCCTGTACTACCTCCACAAGAGTTTACCCTAGAAGAGCTGTTCTTAAATCTTTTACAAACTAATCTTGATGTAGAGAAAGCAGTTGTTGAGGGGGAGCAGGTTAGGTTTCAAGAGGAGACAGCAAGAATAGAGCCTGAGGAGCAAAGAAATGCTGAGGAGCTACCAAGAACTGAGAAGGATTTACATCCTAGTCCTAAGGATACAGTAGATATTGCTAGTACTTCTTCTTCAGAGGATGAAGAGGCTACTAGAGCAAAGAAAAGGAAGTTCCAGGTCTTCAATAGAAGAAGTCAGAACTACAAGAAAGCATTGCAGACAATTGCTCCACAGCCTGCCACTACTACTGATTTTAGTTCTCTGATGGTGACATTACAAATAAAGCTAGATGAGCAAAGGAAGTCCTTACAAACTTATATGGATGAAGGGCATAAATCCCTGCAATTTGATCTTGCCCAAGACATTAATTCTATTAGATTTGAAGTTAATCAACATAAGAAGGAGATGACTGATTGTTTCCATAAAGGAGGCAATGTAGTAGTATATCTGGCCACTCTCCAAGAGAAGAGCAAGACTCAGGTTGATGACATAGAAACAGGGGTATTTCTTAGAGAATCAACTATGAATGAATGATAATCTCACACAGTCGCATAATGCCATTGTCACTGAAATGAAGAATCTAGCTACTGCCCAGAATGCCCAAAGTGCTACTGCCAAGGAAGAGTTTGATAAGCAACTCCAAGAAAGCCTACTTGCAGTTCACACTGTCATTGCAGATTCTCAGAAGATTATCACTGACAGGCTCCAAAGGTTAAAACCTTTTTATAAGGATGGAGTTAACTATTTGAATGCTCAGATAAGATTCCAAAAGGATGATCTTAGGGATCACATAGAGAGAGAAGTCATAAAGGGGGAGAGGGTACTAGTCAAAGCAGGCTCTGATCATGCCAAGTGGATTTCAAACTCTATCAGAGCTACCCTTGGATATCCACCCTTATGTGATGATGATAATGTTGCTGAGTCTGGCATCAATCCTACATACTTGGAGGAGAGCAAGCTGAAGTGGCTCAAGTGATATACCCTCCTGCTGATTTTGACATGATACATCAGGAGGTAAAGTCCATGTATAGTCCTCCTGGGGGTAATCAGAATATTATTCTTGAAAAAGTTGTACAGCCTGTGCTAGAGGCAGTTCTAAAAGAACAAGAGGCCCAATTATCTAAGAAAAGGTTCAGAGAGCAAGCTGAATTAAGGCTAGATTTTGAACAATGGACTCCCACATCCAGGAATATCATACTGACTGCTTGGAAGGCTGCTAAGGACAATGTCCTGGATAGAGGCAAATGGTATTCTGACCAGGAGTGGAGAAAACATGAGAATAGGCAAGAGGCCATAGTACAATATAGAAGGAAGGCTAAACTGGGAAAGCTACCTCCTAATGCACAGGAGCCTAGCAAGTATTTCCCTAAGCTTTATCACTATTTTGAAAGGCAGAAGATAAAGGCTGAAGAACAGCAAAAGAAAGATCTTAAGAGAAAGAAGCATGCTGTTGATGACGATAATGAAGCTGCTGTTCAAGCAAAGATATAATCTGGAAAGGGAATTGTTATCAAGGAACCAGTGCATCCATAGGATAGGAATTTTCTTAAGTTTATAATTTGTAATCATTTATATGAAACTCTATGTAAACTTTTGATAAATGAAAATGTTTGAAGTTGTAAGAACAATTTTATATGTTCAAATCTATTACATTATTGTTCTGAGATAATTGCTTATACATGTTTTGTTTATACATGATTAATTCTTACCCTGCCATTTAATATTATTATACATTATATTGAGTATTTGTTATGTATGGTGTATATCATTGACTAAGGGTTATGACTTCTCCAAATAGGGGGAGATTGTTGGGTACATTGGACTATATGTACCAGATTTGAAGAAGCCTCACCCTACTCAATGATATACATCAAGGTGTATTTGATGTGCTTTGATTTTATTTGTGCAGGTAAAGTAATTACAGAATTGCATGAAATGTTTCTAAGTCCATGTGTCAACACCCAGAAGAAAAGTGTCGATACTTAAGAAGGCTAGTGTCGACACCCAGTGAAGCTGTGTCGACACTTGGAGTAATTGTGTCGATACTAGGAAAGCAGAGTCGACACCAGAAGAAAAGTGTCGACATATACAGGCAGTGTCGACACACAGTGAAGAATTGTCTACAGAATCAGTGTAGACACTTAGAAGCAGTGTAGACACCCAGAGAGAATTTGTCGACATCAAAAGTGTCGACACCAGGAAGGTATGTCAACACTCAGCAAACTTCAACAAAGTTTAAGTACAAGTGTCGACACAAAGGAGATGTGTCGACACTCAGCAAAGTTTCAACACATGAAGTATGTGTCGACACAAAGGAGATGTGTCGACACTCAGCATAGTTTCAACACATGAAGAATGTGTCGACACAAGGAGATGTGTCGACACTCAGCAAAGTCTCAACACAAGGAGTTGTGTCGACACAAAGGAGTTGTGTCGATACACAGCAGAAATAAACTAAGTATTGAAGAAGAAGGTTTGTGTCGACACACAGAATAAGTGTCGACACATTCAACAGAAGGCTTGTGTCGACACACAGGATCAGTGTCGACACATTCTGAAGAAGCAGTGTCGAGAAGCTGTTACAACAACACAAGGAGTTGTGTCAACACCATGAAGGCTAGTGTCGACACTAAGTCTACTTGTGTCGACACTTGGTCTATTTGTGTCGACACATAATGACTATCTGTCTCGACACTTTCAGACAGTAACAGAGATTTCATGAAGTGACTGGATGACTTGACAGCTGTCATTTCAACCGGACAACTGCTACTGTCAAAGCTGTCAGAAGGTTGTTAGAAACCGGATCAGCCGGTCACCATGGAGAAAGCTTATATAAAGGCTTATACCTTCAATAGCAATGTGACACAAGAACGAACAACAAGTGAAGTAATCAATCAGAAGATTAAAACTAGAGAAGATCTTCTATAGAGGATCTAAGAAGTTGGAGAGAGAGAGCTCCTTCCACGAAGAACAGCTGTTGAACCAAGCTGATAAGAAAGTTTCAGATTGAGATCTGATTCTCAAGATAGCAGTTGATTGAAGATCATCTGCACAGAAGATTCAACCCTACTATGTTCTCATTCAAGAAGTTTTGAAGAAAGCCAAGGGTGATTGATCTCTGCAAAGTTCTTCCAAGAACTCATCAAGAAACCAGTCAACTCATCTCTCTCTATCAGAGTTGTGGTTATATACTTTGTATTTTCTATTTTCTGTAGGATCTTGTATAGATCTGAGTTGTAAGCTTAAACCTATAAAGGCTGAGGTAGGGCCTGTGAGCCTGAGTGTAGGAGAATCATTTCTCTGATTGTAGGTCTTGGTGAAGACTGAGTGGTAGGGCTGTGTGCCTGAGTTGTAGGAGTGGGATCACTTTGAGTTGTAGGAACCTTTTTGGGGTTCTGAGTTGTAAGATCTGAGAATCTGAGGAGGAGTGGAGAAGTTAGGCCGAATTTAGTACACTACTTGATAGGCGAAGGTGGAAAGTGGATGTACCCAGACCTTGGGGAACCAATATAAAAATCTGTGTGCAATCTGTGAATGCTAGTTTCTGTGTTGGCTGTGTTAAGATAACTGTAGAATTGCTGTAGAAAATTGTAAAGATAGTTCCTAAATTTCAGTGTTTCTGCATGTAAGTTTTAAATAGATTAAGTTCACCTATTCACCCCCCCCCCTCTAGGTGATTAGGTACTGTTTCTTTCAGAGGTGGAGTGTCAACTAGCTTGACCATCTCCCTGATGGCACAAATCTTTGTGTCCCAATCCTTTGTGAGGGACATGAGAAATTTGTCATTCAGCTCATAGGTACTGAAGACCCTTCCATATGTTCTTAGTTCATTAAAAATTCTGAAAAATCTTTCAAAACTTTAAGCAATGCCCTCAGACTTTCCTTGTCTAAAGGTCTCATACTCTTGGTTAAGCATGGATTTTTTGTCATCCCTAACCTCTTTTGAACCCTCCATGAACACAACTAGGGTGTCCCACATCTTCTTGGAGGTCTTACACTACACCAGATTCTGAAATGTAGAATCATCTACTACACTGGCAATGATATTTTGAGCTCCCTTGTCCGTGGAGGAAAGGAGGAGCTCATCTTTGTTCATTTATTCATAAGATTTAGGAGTCTAGATGTTGGCATCCAGAACTGAGATATTGATGGGATGAAGGGTCCCTATTAGACTGTGATGTAGATCATAGGGTCAGCAGCTTCAATGAATAGCCTGACTGTTTCCTTCCAGAGCTCAAACCCTTCCTTTCTGCAGATTGGTAACTTTATTGCTGCAGCTCTCCTATAACTCAGTACCCATCCAGCTACCTATAGCTCAGCTTCCTCCAAGGGCTACAACTCAGTGACTCACTTGTCACTCACAGCTCAGTGACTCTCCAGTCACCTACTTCAGGTATAAGGCCCTACACTCAGGCTGGGAGGATAGCCCTACCTCAGATCCACACTTGGATCCTACCTCAGAGAGCAACACTCTCCTACCTCAGGCAATCAAGCCCTACAGCTCAGATCCACACTTCGATCCTACCTCAGTACCCCAACAGGGCACCTACCTCAGTGACTAATTAGTCACCTACCTCAGGAACAAAGTGCCCTACACTCAGATTCAGATCTACTGAATCCTACAGGAAATAAAACAGAATGTTTAATAAAAAATAAAAACAACTAACTCAGAGAAAAATCTCTGACTCAAATTTTCTAGACTGAGTAGATATCAGTCCAGCCCACTTGTTGTAGAAGGAATTAGTCTTCTTTTATAGCTAACACTTTTCTGCTGCACAGATGAATAGCTATCAGCTTGCTGAAGAGATGAATCAGCTACTCTGTTCTGGAGAGAACTAACTTGCTGAGCTTGAAGAGCATCAGCTAACTTCCTTTGCCTTCAGGCTCTCTCTGCTAGACTTTAGATTTCAAGCTTAATGGAGAAGAAGATGTCAAGCCGCCTCTAGGTTTCTCTCTTTCTGTATTTTCTACATTTTATCGTTAACCCTAATCCCCGTACTTTTTCCTTTTTATATGCGTTGATTTGAATCAACGACACAATTGTATGTGGGCCCACCAGGGATTGGTGAGTGCCACCGTCATCAGAAAAGGACAAAATAACTTTCAGTGCAACAACAGCTTTCCTGCAACAGCTTCCTTCAATTTTGACTTTGATGATGTCAGCAGTGGTCATCAACATCTAGACTTAGAAAATATTCCAGAATTCCATCAAGTGTTGAGTGATGTTAAGACACTAAACGTCATCTACCTTGCCTCTCAGTGCTTCTAGACTTGTGAATTTTCCCTGACTTTGTCTCAATAGTTTTATCTCAGTGGTCTCAGCAGGTTTTCATTATCAGCTGAGACAGGCCTTTGTCTTAGTGCTTTTTTCTTATTAGCTGAGACATGTTTATGTCTCAGCGGTATCTTCACAGCTATCTATTCAGTTTTCGCTCTTAACTTTCTCAGAGCTTCCTTCTTCATTAGAAGCGTTGAGTGAACCTACTTCACTCAATATTTCTGGACTTAGAGAAATCCAGCTAGTTTTATCCCAGCGGTTAAGTTGACACATTCTTCACAGTTGTCTAAGCTATTTTCCTCTTAGCGGTCTTAAAACTTCCTTCTTCATTAGAAGCATTGAGTGAACCTGCTTCACTCAACTGTTCTGGACTTAGAGAAATCCAGTTAGTTTTGTCTCAGCGGTTAAGCCGACATATTCTTCACAGTTGTCTCAGCTATTTTTCTCTCAGTGATCTCAACGCATTCTTCTAAGCGGTCTCAGTGCTTACTTCTCAGCTATCTCAACTGTCTCAGAGCTTTTTGACTTAGTCAGATTTTCTAGCTTTAGCTGCGTTCGACGATTTGTAGGCTGAGCTCGACGAACTCTGATCATCTCAGCAGTCTCAACGCCTTCTTCTCAGCTATCTTAGCTATCTCAACACTTTTTGCCTTAGTCAATTTTCTTGGCTTTAGCGCGACAAATGTTAAGTTGAGCTCGACGAACTGTAATTTGAGCTCGACGAATTTTGAGTTTGCTACCAAACTAATTTTTCTTCACCTATCCAATCATGACTACTTGCATGTATGAACTAAAGCACACATCAAATACATTCTGTGTTTATGTCATTGATATGTTTGACTTCTCACAAATCTGGGATATTTGGATCAATAGACCCAACAGTTTGACCCACTTTGTATAGTCGTGGGTCATAGGTTATTTCCAGTGTTATTGCCTCAGAAGAATTCTAGCTGAAATACAATTCGACGGATACAAAAAAACAGTTCGATGAAAGCAGAGCTGCGTTCGACGAATGCCATGCTCAGTTCGACAAACTCAGAGTTCTACCTCTGAGTTCAGCTCGACGAAAGCTGAGTCTCGATCGACGAACTCTGGCCTCAACTCTACAGCTCAGCTCGATGATAACGTAGTTCAATTTGACAAATGACATTTTTAGTTCGATGAACTCCGAGCTCAGATCGACAAAAGTTTTGTTAAGTTCGACTAATTTTTTTGCAGTATCCAGGCAGTTTTATATTCAAAAGAAGAAGAATTTTAAATGGCGTAATTTCAGTCAGTTATACTCTGGTATTTAATGCTAAATATTTTTAATGAATATAGCCATTCCTGTAAACATTAAATATGGGATTTTCACAGAGTTATTATTCTAATTAATTACCAAGGAAGTTAAGGAATGATCTTATTCTCAATATTAGAATACAACCGTTACAAATTCTCAAAGATTCTTCAGGCTATTCAAGGAATGTTTTTAAAATTCAAATGTTTGAATTCTTCTCAGAAAACATATTTTCAGAAAATTTCTTCCAATTCAGATAGAGATATACAGTGGCATATTCACATAGACATACACAGACGAACATATGAATTTTTGATTTCTTGGCATCTGACTCTCCAAGAGACCACAATTTCACATTAATCTAATTTTCTAATGGAGAGATACAAAGTTCTTGAAGGCCTACACCCTAAAGAAAAGCTTCTCCCTTGATCACAAACTCTACTCAACACAAGGGGAGCTTTTTTCTTCAACATCAATCCACTAGTCTTCTCAGAGACTCTTAAAAGAGAAGACATAATAAACTTTTTTTAGTTAATTTCATAAACTGTGTACAGGGTTTTTAACTCCCTTCAAAAGTTAAATCTCTTAGTTCTTAAGTTACGTGATCAAAAGTCTTAGATTCATTTTTGGGCACTTGATCAAAATATCAAAGGGTTGCGAGGTCTCCCTTGGAAAATAGATCTTATTGTGGCATGGCACCTAATCAAAAACATGTATTGGATTCCTACCAGGGTTGTAGAAAGTGGATGTACCCAGATTAATTGGTGAACCACTATATTTCCTTGTGTCATTTATGATTGTTTTACCTTTTGTTTTTGTTTGTTGTGATTCTTCTTACACACACACACACACAGATATATATATATATATATATATATATATATATATATATATATATATATATATATATATATATATATATATATATATATATATATATAACTTAAAGGTTTTAATATACACTATTCAACCCCCCCCCCCCCCCTCTAGTGTAAATCAGATCTATCGCTCACTTTCAAAGACTACCAAAATACTCATGTATGTTCGTGCATACGCCTGTAGGGAATTGAGCTTTAATTACATTTTCATAGCCAAGCTTGGTTTTGCTAAAATATTACAGGGAAGAATCACCGCCACCCCGAGTAAGGTGTAGGGCCATTATAATTTGGTCAGCTTTAGCTGACCATTGCTTTGTTTTGCCACCGTTCGGTTGATTGTTCTTATGCCGGAATAGGTGAACCAAGTGGCAAGTAGCAGGATGAAGCCCTTGATGCTGTGCTAGCCCTTGGCCAAAGCGAAGTGTTTTCCTTTGCTATTTTCATGTGTGGCCCGCGTACGTTTTGAAGTCTGTAAAACACTTGTTGTTTAAGTAAAACGTTGTAAGGCCATAAGACCAAGGCTCATTTTGTATTTTTACTTTCATTCCTGTCGTGGACTATAGTGGATATTCATGTTTTATGATGGGTTCTTTCAACTTATTTTAAAAGCTTCCACTAGAATGCTCTGTGTTAGGATTCAAAATTTTTGTATAGTACTTTGGTATTAATTTGTATCTCCACTAGCAGTATGTGGAATATGGCGTGGGACCCTACCGGACCTTCTGTTATATTCCATTTGATGGATGGGGGTGTTACAAATGCGCAGGTCCACCTCTCCTTTACTCAACATTCATCTCCTTCCTAGGTCTCGCACATGCTTACAAATGTGAGAACAGCATCCGATATCTAATACCCAAGATGATGGAGCGGAAATGTTTATTTCTATAATAAATATACCTGAAGTCGAATTCATACTTCGCTTCTTCTTCTATAGATCCTCGAGATAGTGGGGGCAGTTCCTCCTCCAATGCCCTGCCTTACCACAATAGTGGCATCCCTTCCTTTGCTAGACCTTTCTTCTTCAGTGCTGAAGACTTGTGATCAAGATATGATTTAGGTCATGCCTTATTTTTCTTAGATCCCTTGGACTTAGCCTTACCTTTGTACACCATCAATATGGGGCAAGCGGGCTTAGGCTTCTTTATGTTATTCTCAGTAATTATCAACATGCATAGGAGATTGTGCAGTGTCTTATCAATGTCATTCAACTTGTAATTCAAGATGAACTGCTCATAACTGAACGCCAATGATTGCAGGATCAGATCAGTGGCCAACTCTTATCCTAAAGAAAACCCCAGTCTCTGAAGGTACTTGATGTACCCAATCATCTTAAGTACATGAGTTCCTACTAGGTCTTGAGCTCCCATCTTACACTGAAATAATGCCTTAGAGTTGTTGAACCTCTCTTGCCGAGCTTGCTCTTGAATCATTTTCTATAGGTGTTCAATTATCATATAACCACACATGGTCTCATGTTTCGTCTAAAGCTCATATTTCATTGTATCAAGCATGTGGCATTCAACATCTAAGGAATCATCCTGATATTTCTTATAAGCATCTTTGTTGGCACGGGACAAATTCCCGGTTGGCACTTCAAGGGAATCCTATTCCAAGACATAAAGCTTGAAGACTTACCTGAGAACAATTCTCAGGTTTCTATACCAGTCAAGAAAGTTCGTCCTGTTGAGCTTGTCCTTCTCAAGGTTTTCTCTCAGGGTCAAGGTAGAGTAGGATCCACTTGCCGTGAAAGTTCTACAAAATTATGCAAGTAAATTTTAGTACTATATTTCAAAATATATTTTATTTTAATATAGGCTTTAATTAAAAGAAATCTCACTATTTTAATCAAAATGATAACCCTCAATATAAATTTGGAGAGTTTATGCGAGCTTCTCTCTACTGGGTAAGATCCGTATTTCACAAACACCATAAGTCATCTTTAGCTAATCACCCATAGTGTACGTAATTTTGTAGTCAACGCTTGTCAATTGCATCATCATGAAACTCTTGTATGGTTGGTGAATTACTTTTTATTCGCATCTATTATATGGTGAATTCCAACACAATGCATCTAGACACTCAACCTTTGATGTCATCTAGTTAAGTTGCACCCGATGTCGATAGTGGGATATAATAATTATCCGTTTGCACCCTTACCAAGATATATTAATGCATTGTGTCTTGGCAAGCACACACTTCATCGATCGAGGCAGGAAGAGTGTCATCCATCAGATTGCATCCAAATACTTAATATTGCGTTAAGGGATTTTATGACAATCAATTAACACTTAATCATGATTAACAGTTGATGTAAAAAAAACTTGGTTTGAAAGTGCAGGTTAGATCTGAGATACTCTAGGGGGGATAGAGTATTGTTGTTGGGTATTGTATCCACAACGTACCTGATTTGAAGAAGTCCCTGAACAAGCTAAGGTAAATAGACAATGTATTTGATGAAATCTTTTAAGTTGTGCTTACAGTTATTCCACGCTAAGTACACACCAATGTCAGGGTGCAGTAGGTCAATATACATGGGTCTGCGCGACGTAATCCCTCGTTGAGAAGATCAGTGTGTTGGCCTACGTGTCCTCTCTCTATTGGAGTGTACTTATTTTCAAGTACAGGGCTGTGATAATGCAAGAGCAGACAAGGAGCAAGGATTGGTCAAAGAGCAGCTCATGGGTGGAAAGACGAAAATTCGTCTAAGTAATAATCGACGAGAATCACCAAGTGATTCTCGCCGATTCGGCGAGAATCACTAGTGATTCTCGTCGAATCGTTGAGAATCACTGGCTGATTCTCGCCGTCTCTATCCGGCTAAATTAGAGCATGCAAACAAGTCAAAATCGATGAGAATCACCATTGATTCTCGCCGAATCGACGAGAATCACCTTCGATTCTCGCCGAATCGACGAGAATCACCTTCGATTCTCGCCGATTTTGCCTTAGGCGAATTTCTGAGCACGCTGGACCAGATCAAATATAAAGGCTCTGTTTTGAACCGGTTTTAGGGTTTCTTCTAGTGGGACCCACAACGGTCATAAAGAGGTATACTACTATATAAATACTCGCGTATTTTTGAACAGTGAGAAGTGACAGAAAACGAATACTCCGAGCCTTCCGACGTGACCTAGATCACGAAACCTGCACCGTCGCCGTCGCCGCTCGTGTAAGTGGATCGCCGACTTTGATCGTGGTTTCTTCCAGATCTCCCGGCGAAAGAAGCTCAACCAAGCACAGCGTCTCATGCGTCTAACCAGAGTTCCTTTGTATCTTGATTCGTTGATCGGGAAAACCTTCCCTTTCCGAATCGATCGAGACGATCGATCCTAGTGTGACCGTTGGAAGACCTTGCTAGCTTTGCTACGAAGATTGAATCTCCAAAGAACAGCAGCAGCACTCCGTTGTCGCCGCCAATCCCGAGAACCAAGCCGCTGCCCTCCTTGCCGCTGCCGGTTTCGGGGAGACTCTCTCCAAGTGAGATCTAGGGTTGTGGACTCTTCGTTGACTTCAATAACACGTCATCGAACGAAGAGAGACACCTTAGTCTCCAAACATTGTTTGTATTTCTTGTACATTCTATTTTCAATTTTGTTATAAAGGAACGTTGGTTCCTATTTGTAAGGGTTGGGTGCAACCCGTGTTGTGGGAGTGGTGACTCCTACGTGTGGAAGGGTTCCTTCCGTTAGTGCAAGGATTGGATTTCAATCCTGTTGGTGAAGAGACCGAGTCGTCCCTGGTTGGGAGATAGGTCGAAGGGGGAAAGTGGATGTATCCAAATCGAGGAACCACTATAAATTGCTTGTGTCCTTTTTTGTGCTGTGTGGTTTTGTTTTCTTGTGCAGGTACGATTTTAATTCCGCAAAAACGCTGCAAGACACCTATTCCCCTCCCATAGGTGAAGGTAGTTGACACTAGGTGGACTTTCAAGTGGTATCAAAGCAAGGTTTCTCATCAAAAAGGTTCACACCTTGAGTAAGTTCCTGCCACTAGTGTCAAGAAGAAGGCAGACTTCTACTATGGACGGACTCAAGTACACAGGCAAGATCCCAGTGTGCACCAGGCTAAACTTTCCTATCTGGAAGGAAAGGATTAGGTTCTACATGGAAGCGGTCGATCCCCGACTCTTCATGATCGTGGAGGAGGGACCTTATGTCCCCACTAAGGCCTCGACTATTGATCCTACCAAGAAAGTGCCAAAGAAAATATCTGAAATGGACAAGGACGAGATGGTGCTGGTGTGGCTTGACAAGAAGGCGCAGAACATTCTAGTCAGCGCGGTCGATGACTCAATGATGCAGAACTTCTGCAATTGCAGGACAGCTAAGGAGATCTGACACTGCCTGATTATCCTAATGGAGGGCACTGATGAAGTGAGGGATGATCGGAGATCCCTCCTGAACCAGAAATATGAGGCCTTCAGACAAGGGCCTAAGGAAGAGATCGGAGTCACCTTCGAGAACTTCCTCAAGATTGTCAATTCCCTCAAAGGATATGGAAGAGTGTTCACTGATGGTGAACCTAATGATAAATTCCTTAGGTCCCTTACTGAGGAATGGGACACAAAGATCTGCGCCATCCGAGAGTTTGGCAGACTTGCTGAAATAGACCCGCAAATTCTATTTGGGAAGCTGATGTACTATGAGTTTCAACTGAACACCAGGAAAGCAGAAGAAGAAGCAGAGAAGGCTGCAGCCAAGGAAAAGACTGTGGCCCTAAAAGCCATTCACTCCTGGAAGGGCAAGGGTGCAGTTTCATACCGTGCCAGGAAAAAGGATGAGGAGGAGGACTCCGAGCCATGCTCCTCCAGCTCAGAGTTGTCTGAGGAAGATTTCTCCCTCATCCCCCAAGAATTCAAGAAGTTCCTCAAGATGAGAAATCAAAGAAAGAGAGATGGCTCCTCCTCTAGGCATCAGAAGAAAAATTACTCTTCTGACAGGTATGCTTCTAAACCGAACAAACATTGATCCTCTGACATTATTTATTTTGGATGCAATAAGCGAGGACACGTCGTGGCCGACTGCCACCAAGGCAAGAGAGAAAAGGGGAAGGGAGAGGAGCACAATTCCTCTAGAGATAAGAAGAAAGAGAGGAGCTACATCGCCAAAAAGCCAAAGACACTGATTGAGTCTGATTCCTCAGACTCCAGTGATGATGAGGAAGCCTACTTCGGGCTGGTGGGTCGCTCCGACTCAGAAGGAGAATGCCCCCCATTTACTGGGAAGGTAAAAGCTCACACCCCTCTCTTCGACTCTGAATCTGATCCTGAGTCTCAAGATGATGACCCTGAGGATAGCCCTTCGGCCCGTGAAGCGGAGCTCCTCGAGAAGTATGAGCTTCTGCTGAACACTTTCGAGGAGTGCCGTAAGAGATTGAAGGCTGAGAAAAAGGAAGTGAAATTCCTTAAGGGTGAGAGTGTCTCCCTAAGGGAAGAGATCACCAGTTTGATCTCTCTCCGACAGGAGCACCTAGAACTGACTTCAAAGCATTCAGAGTCTCTTAAGCTCCTTAATCTTAAGCAGGAGGAAGTCGACAAGTTGGAAGAACAACTTGCGACAGAAAGGAAGATCGTCAAGAGCTTCTCTATGCCAAAAATAGTTCTTCCATTAGTCGATACCTTCTCTGCTCAGGCCAAAGAAGCTGTATTGGGGCATGTAGGGGTATCTAGTTCCTCATCCAGGAGAAACAGGAACCAGAGAAAGAATAAGGCCGCAAAGAAGGCCTCTGCTGTTGAAAAGGGAAAGGCGCCACTCAGTCCTGTTGCGTTCAGAAAGCCTTGCTTTCCCTGCAACCAACATGACTTTGAGTCAACCTTTGGTCATCATTTCTGGCCCTCGGTTGCAAAGCCAAAGAGCCGATATGATGGTTGGACTTTTCCCCGCAACTTCGGCGAGAGTGTCTTCAAGGCACCTTATGAGGAAATCCACATGGGAAATTATGGTCAATTCTCTAGCGGCCATAATAGAAAGCAGGCACCAAAAGCCAAGCCTGTTATACTGAAGGAACAGAAGGTGAAGAAGTCATGTGACAGCAATCACTTTGATGCCTCCATCTCCAGATCCAAGGCCTCTGTTGTACCCACCATTCCCAGGGTAAAGCAGGAGCCTAGGAAGAGGTACACCAGATTAGACTGTTGGTGTTGCAGCAAAGTCGGTCACTTTGCCGTGTATTGTTGGTTTAATACGAGGTATAACGAGACTCCTTATGTTAGCAATGCGAGGCCGACCACTCGTAGGGTTAACCACCCGAGGGGGAGTATGCTAACCAAGAATCTAGGACCCAAGTTCGATTGGGTTCCTAAGGGAAATTAATTTTGTTTTGCAGGAATGTCCAAAGGCCACCAAAACTCCAATATGGTACTTGGACAGTGGATGCTCCCGGCATATGAATGGGACAAGAAACCTGCTGCGTGATTATACTCCAGTCGAGAATGGACCCAAAGTCATCTTTGGGGGGTCAGATCGAGGAGTCACCAGAGGTTACGGTATGATTTCCAACGGTATAATCTCTATCACCGACGTGGCCTATGTTGAAGGGTTAAACCATAACCTGATCAGTGTAAGTCAGTTATGTGATAAAGGTTATGACGTTAAGTTCTGCAAGGATAAATGCCTGATAATCTCATGTGCCTCTTTTGAGACGGTATTAACAGGCATTAGGAGCAGAAATATCTTCTGCTTAAATTTTCTTAGTTTAGATTCATCTACCCCCGTATACCTAGTGGCAATAGGAAGTGCATCTCTTTGTGAACAATGGCACAAGAGATTGGCACATATTAACTTCAAAACAATTAGTATGCTGTTTTCTAAAAACTTAGTAAGGGATGCTCCCGTTATCAAGTGCATCAAAGATAGCCCCTGTCCTGCATACTAGATGGGCAAACAGACTCGGGCTACCTTTAAGAGCATTGCAGACAAAGACTCTTCCCAATGTCTTTATCTTCTGCATATGGACTTGTTTGGTCCAATGCAAGTTCATAGCTTGGGAGGCAAGTCCTATACGCTAGTGATAGTTGATGATCACTCTCGGTTTACATGGGTGTTCTTCTTAAAACGAAAGTCAGATACGTTTGACATCTTCACTAGTTTTGTCAAGCAGGTTCAGAATGAATTTAACTGCTCAGTGGTCAAAATCAGAAGTGACCATGGAACAGAATTCGAATCTGGTGCTATAACAAAGTTTTGTGAAGAACAAGGTATCTTTCATGAGTTTTCCTCCCCGCGCACTCCTCAGCAAAATGGAGTTGCGGAGAGGAGAAATAGAACTCTCATTGAAGCCTGCACGACAATCTTGAAAGATGCTTCTCTCCCAGAATACTTCTGGGCAGAGGCGGTCAATACGACTTGTCATGTACAAAACCGAGCATTGATCAACAAGAATCATTGTAAGACGCCTTATGAGCTACTGAAAGGCAGGAAACCAACCATGTCCTACTTAAGGATCTTTGGTTGCAAATTCTACATACTCAATAACGGGAAGTACCCGCGTACTAAATTTGGTGAAAAATGCTTCGAAGGCATATTCATGGGCTATAGTTCCCACAGTCGGGCATATAGGGTCTTCAATAAGAAAACCCTAGTGGTAGAAGAATCAATTAATGTTGTATTTGATGAAGGAAGCTTGCTTAACAGCAATTCTTCCAGCGGTATTCTTGAAGATGCAGGTGCACGACTTGAACAGCTGAGTCTCGATGAGACCGCTAAAGATGAAACTCCTAAGTACGTCAAAGTTTCCACCTCAACGGCAACTGGGAATGTTGAAGATGAAAATGGAACAAATCTCTTAGAATATGGAGAAGCCCAAGAAGTAGTCGAAGCCCCAGACGCCAGACTTCTAGAGCTCCGGCACGTGAGGGATCATCCTAGAGATCAGATCATCGGAGATCCTCGCGACGCTGTCAGAAATCGAAGAGGTACTATTAACGAGATTTTGCATCTTAGCTTCCTGTCACAGGTTGAGCCAAAGAAGTTCGACGAGGCGAACAAAGATGCGGCATAGATTTTGGCCATGTAAGATGAACTGCATCAATTCGAACGATGCAACGTTTGGATGTTGGTTCCCAGACCACAAAAGCACAATGTGATTGGCACCAAGTGGATCTTCAGAAACAAAATGGATGAACATGGTGTCATCATAAAGAACAAGGCCAGGCTGGTGGCTCAAGGTTACAAACAGGAGGAGGGGATTGAGTTCGATCAGACCTTTGCACCAATAGCAAGGCTCCAGGCAATCAGATTGTTCCTGGCGTATGCTTCGCACAAAGGATTCACAGTCTATCAAATGGATGTAAAATCAGCATTCTTGAACGGAGACCTGAAAGGGGAAGTATACGTCGCTCAACCCCCAGGTTTTGTCAATCCTACTTATCCCAATCATGTATATTTTCTTAATAAAGCTCTATATGGTTTAAAACAAGCTCCACGAGCTTGGTATGAGACTTTATCTAGTTTTCTTCTTGAGAACAAGTTCTCTAGAGGTAAAATAGATAAGACATTGTTTCTCAGGGAAGTCAAAGGCAAGATTTTGCTGGTGCAAATCTATGTCGATGACATTATATTCAGGTCAACGGACAACAATCTTTGCAAAACATTTTCTAAACTTATGCAAGGAAAGTTTGAAATGAGCAGTATGGGAGAGCTAAAGTATTTCTTGGGACTTCAAGTGAAACAGTCTGAGGATGGAATCTTCATCTCTCAGACGAAGTTCACAAATGAACTCCTCAAGAAATTCGGTATGGAGAATGCAACCTCTTTGAGGACTCCAATGGGATCCACTATCTCTCTAGATAAGGATGAGAAAGGTAAACCTTTCGATGAAACCAAATACAGAAGCATCATTGGATCCCTGCTCTACCTTACTGCCAGTAGACCGGATATCATGTTCTCCACATGTGTCTGTGCCAGATATCAGGTGAACACTAAGGAATCTCACTATGTCGCTGCAAAGCGAATTCTAAGATACCTTAAAGGTACTCCCAATCTTGGCTTGTGGTAGCCGAGATACAATGATGTCGAGCTAATAGGTTTTTCAGATACTGATTTTGCAGGGAGTAGGGATGACAGGAAAAGCACTTCCGGGACGTGTCAATTCCTCAAAAGAAGGCATATCTCATGGAACAGCAAGAAGCAGAATTGTGTAGCAACCTCCACAGCAGAGTCTGAGTACATCTCGGCAGGCAGCTGTTGCGCACAACTCTTATGGATCAGAAACCAGTTAGCCGACTACGACCTTCAGTTCAAGGAAGTACCGATGTACTGCGACTCCTCCAGTGCAATTGCAATTGCCAACAATCCAGTATCGCACAGCAGAACGAAGCATATTGAATTGCGCTACCACTTCATTCGGGAGCACGTGGAGAACAAGTACATCTCTCTCTGTTATGTCCCCACGGACAAGCAGATTGCAGATATTTTCACAAAGCCCTTAGACGAAGCCAAGTTCAGTCTTTTCAAAACTGAATTGGGGATGCTAAACTATGAGGAATGAAGACTATAGAAGCTCCAGGCTCGTGTATCTAGGGGGAGCCTCTGCCAGGGTACAGTAGGAACTCAAGTGTGAGCACAGGTGCAAGCACTGAGGGGGAGCAAGGGGTCAAATGCAACATACCCCGATTTGCAGAAGCCGAAAAGGTGGAGATTACCCTCTCGGCTAATGCTAAGGTGGCTCCAAGTTTGCTCTCACGAAATTGGTATTGGTAATGACTATCTCTCTCAACTCAATTTTAAGTTTCTGCTTTTCATTCCTATACGCTCTATTCACCTTAGCTTGTAAGGTTTAGGCTTCTTCAAATAGGGGGAGATTGTTGGGTATTGTATCTACAACGTACCTGATTTGAAGAAGCCCCTGAACAAGCTAAAGTAAATAGACAATGTATTTGATGAAATCTTTTAAGTTGTGCTTGCAGTTATTCCACGCTAAGTACACACCAATGTCAGGGTGCAGTAGGTCAATATACACGGGTCTGCGCAACGTAATCCCTCATTGAGCAGATCAGTGTGTTGGCCTACGTGTCCTCTCTCTATTGGAGTGTACTTATTTTCAAGTACAGGGCTGTGATAATGCAAGAGCAGACAAGGAGCAAGGATGGGTCAAAGAGCAGCTCATGGGTGGAAAGACGAAAATTCGTCTAAGTAATAATCGACGAGAATCACTAAGTGATCCTCGCCGATTCGGCGAGAATCACTAGTGATTCTCGCCGAATCGTCGAGAATCACTGGCTGATTCTCGACGTCTCTATCCGGCTAAATCAGAGCGTGCAATTCTCGCCGAATCGACGAGAATCACCTTTGATTCTTGCCGAATCGACGAGAATCACCTTTGATTCTCGCCAAATCGACGAGAATCACCTTCGATTCTCGCCGATTTTGCCTTAGGCGAATTTCTGAGCACGCTGGACCAGATCAAATGTAAAGGCTCTGTTTTGAACCGGTTTTAGGGTTTCTTTTGGTGGGACCCACAACGGTCATAAAGAGGTATACTACTATATAAATACTCGCGTATTTTTGAATAGTGAGAAGTGAGAGAAAACGAATACTCCGAGCCGGCCGACGTGACCTAGATCGTGAAACCTGCTCCGCCGCCGTCGCCGCTCGTGCAAGTGGATCGCCGACTTTGATCGTGGTTTCTTCCAGATCTCCCGGCGAAAGAAGCTCAGCCAAGCACAGCGTCTCATGCGTCTAACCAGAGATCCTTTGTCTCTTGATTCGTTGATCGGGAAAACCTTCCCTTTCCAAATCGATCGAGACGATCGATCCTAGTGTGACCATTGGAAGACCTTGCTAGCTTTGCAACGAAGATTAAATCTTAAAAGAACAGCAGCAGCACTCCGTTGTCGCCGCAAATCCCGAGAACCAAGCCGCCGCCCTTCTTGCCCCCGCCGGTTTCGGGGAGACTCTCTCCAAGTGAGATCTAGGGTTGTGGACTCTTCGTTGACTTCAAGAACACGTCATCGAACGAAGAGGGACACCATAGTCTCCAAAAGTTGTTTGTATTTCTTGTACATTCTATTTTCAGTTTTGTTGTAAAGGAACGTTGGTTCCTAGTTATAAGGGTTGGGTGCAACCCGTGTTGTGGGAGTGGTGACTGCTACGTGTGGAAGGGTTCCTTCCGTTAGTGCAAGGATTGGATTTCAATCCTATTGGTGAAGAGACCGAGTCGTCCCTGGTTGGGAGATAGGTCGAAGGGGGAAAGTGGATGTACCCAAATCGGGGAACCACTATAAATTGCTTGTGTCCTTTTCTGTGCTGTGTGGTTTTGTTTTCTTGTGCAGGTACGATTTTAATTCCGCAAAAACGCTGCAAGACACCTATTCCCCCCCCCCCCATAGGTGAAGGTAGTTGACACTAGGTGGACTTTCAATTGTGCTCACTACAAACGTTTTACAACTCTTGTTGTAAGCCTAGGTGAACAAGTCAGTAAGTAAAATAAAATAAGCACAACAACCTATTAATCACAGAACAACACAGCCAAAACAAAAAGAAGGGCAACCAGACGACACAAGAATTTTTATAGTGGTTCCCCAACCTGGGTACATCCACTCTTCTACCAGCCTGGTAGGAATCCACTCAGGTTTTGGATCAGGTGCCTGACACCAATGAGCTTTTGTTCAGGTGCTCAAAAAATAAAACCTCAAGTCTTTTGGAAGGAGACTTGTAACCAGGAATAATTTTGTAGGGAATTAAAACCCTGTACAGGAGTTGGAAATGAGCTGATGGTGTCTTCTCTTTCTCAATAACAACTAAGAAGACTATGGATTGATTTCAGCAGATTTGCTCCCCCTGAGATCGTGAATGTATTAGGAAAACTGGAGCACTGCTTCAGGGAGATAGGTCTTCAAAGACCTAGAATGCCTGGACCAAAAATTGCTTCAGGAACTTCTTTGACAGATTGATATTTGTTGTCCTTTGAAGTTTTCCTGTAGAGTTGAAGGAAGAAGACTCTTGATAGTATTTGAATGTCCTTCTTCTTCTTCTTCTTGATGAAGTTGTTCTCTGGCCAAGGCTTATTGCAGTAGAACTTTTGATTTTGTGTATGATTGTTCTTCTGTGCAATCTGAGTGTGTCTGTCTAATTGTCTCTATTGCTTCCAGTATCTCTTACTGATTAATCCTTTTCTTTTCTGTGTATTGACTGACTGAGGAACATTCAAAATTTGAATGTTGAGCAGTAATTGCAGTCGGCCTTGGAAGGAAGCGGCAATCAATGATTTCGCTAACTGTCCCATGGAAAAATGGCATGAAATAATCCATGATTAATTGCACGTTCTAACGGTAACATTCCGAGAAGATCTGACATTAATTGTTCAGGAATCATCGCCAAGAAATGGGATGGGAAACTGGAGAAGACCTAGTCTGGAATCGTCAAACGAAGAACACAATTCGTCGAGCTGAGTTGGAGTTCGTCGAGCTGGGCTTGAGTTCGTCGAGCTGAGCTTGAGAGAGTTCGTCGACCAGATAATGTTCATTCGTCGAACAGACAGTCTCATTCGTCGAGATGAGATCCAAATTCGTCGAGCTGAGAACAGTTCTGGACTTAGTCAAAATATTCTATTTAACTGATATTCTGTGTCGACATAAGTTGGTGTCGACTGATTGATCTTGGTGTCGACTCAAATCTTCTGGTGTCGACATAAGCTGGTGTTGAATGATATCCTGGTGTCGACACAAATCTTCAGGTGTCAACATAAATTGTCTGGTGTTGACACATGTCCTAAGGGTCGACACAAATCCTCTGAATTCAGAAATCGTGGAGTAGAGTACAGCATTCTTCGACCTGAGTAGTTGACTTCGTCGACCTGATAAGTTGAGAACTTGAGGTCCAAGTTCGTCGAGCTCAGAATCTATTTCGTCGACCAAAGCTTGAAGCTGGACTTAGAAAAATTCTGAAGTTGTCCTGACTTTAGCTTGATGTGGAAACTCAGTCTTCGTCGAACAAAAAACTAAGATCATCGAGCTCAACACAAAGAATTGTTTCACGATCGTCGAGCGCAGAACACCGTCGTCGAGCTGAGTTCGACGAACGTCGAACTCACTTTACTTAGTCTTGAAATCATCTAAGTCTGGAGTCTCTGATGGTCTTGTTAATAGCTGGTCCATCTAAAATTGAACCTAAGGACTTGACCTAGACTCTAGGACACAAACTTGACCCTGGCTATACATGATGGGTCACATCCTAAGCTAGTGAACCTAGCCCAAATAAACTAGGGATCCAACAATCTTCCCCTATTTGTGTGAGGTCACTAACAAAGTAAAAACAGAAACAAACAGATAAATAAAGAAAGAAAAGAAATATATCTGGCAGAGAATTACTAACACATGCAGCAGATATATATTTACACAGCTTTGTTTTAAATAGATAGCAAGGTTCTGAAAGAAAGAGCAGAAAGAAATAAAAACAAGATAGAAATTACTTCTTCTTTTCTGCTTGGACCTGTCTTCTGATGTCTGCTCTCCTGGGTTTTTGAAGCTGATGTCTGCTCTCCATTCGATGATCTCTGAGCTCACCTCGACGAATCGTCGAACTCCATTCGGCGATCTCTGAGCTCAACTTCAACGAGTCGTCGAACTCCATTCGACTATCTTCGAGCTCAGATGGACATTCCTGTCTCTAGTTTGTTTTCCTATCTCTGAGCTCAGTTCGACGATAGTTGAGCTCAGATCGATGCTTTCTGCTTCAGTCTAAGTCCAGTCTCTGAGCTCAGTTCAACGATAGTTGAGCTCAGGTCGACGTTTTTCTGGAGAGATCGACGTTTTTCAAGATTCAAATTCAGACAGTTATGGAATTATTCTCAGCATTTATGTCAAGGATCTTGTAGCCGTTTCAATTAATCTGGAGCAAGTTTCAAGGGATTTTCAAAGTAATGTTTTATTGGACTTTCCTCCAGAAGACAAAATGCAGTTAAGGAAGTCATTTATGACAGGCTAACAGCTATCTTAGACAGAGAATCATTCTATTCAGATCTAAGGAATAAAAGATTTATTCATATTCTGCTGGAAAATAACAACTATTACAACAACAACAACAGAAAGAGAAAGAATTGCAGATATTCACAGACAGAATTCATACAGGAACACACATCACTGAAGGAGATCAATATTCTGAAATTTCTAGATCCCTTTTTGATTCCAGTGTTCAAAGGCCATTATCATTCAAGACTCCAGACACCACACATTTCAAGATCTGCTGGAATCATCTTTTGCTGGAGATCAAATCTTCTGAAGGCCTATCACCCTACTGCAAAGCTTCACTTCCAGAACAACTCAAGAACTCAGGGGGATCTTTGACAACATCCACTATCTTCTCTCTGATTGTTGACAGAGAAGATCATCTCTCTCTCTCTCTCTGCTGTAAAGGGTTTATCAAACACCCTTCAAAAGTTTGTGTTGGTTTTTGAGACCTTGTCAAAACTTAGTGGTGGCAAGACACCTGATTAAAAAATCTGGTTTGGTTTTTGAGTACCTTATTAAAAGCTCATTGGTGCCCAGGACACCTGATCAACTCATCCTACAGTGGATTCCTACCTAGGGTGGTAGAAGAGTGGATGTACCCAGATTGGTTGGGGAACCACTATAACTCCTTGTGTCATCTGGTTGCTTATTTTCTTTTGTTTTCTGGCTGTAGTTTGTGATTGTTCTGTGATTGCTTTTTAATTAGATATTTGTTGCGTTTGCTGTATTTCATTTGCTTCCCTGTTCACTTAGGAATACAACAAGAGTTGTAAAAAGTTTTTAGCAAACACCATATATACTCTATACATCCCCCTCCTCTAGAGTATATCAGATCTAACCTGCACTTTCAATTGGTATCAGAGGCAGGTTGGTTAAAATGCCACACCTTAGTGGTTGCACAGGCTAACACCTGAACCCAAAGATCCCTCTAGTTAGATCTGCTTGTTTAAGTTTGTTACTAGATTTATTTCTTCACAGAACATGGCCCAAAACAAAGATTATGCTAGCACCAGACCTCCAGTGTGCAATCTATCTAAGTTTGCACTTTGGAAGGCAAGGATTAGATTGTACATGAACTCTATTGATGAAGACATTTTCAATTCTGTTTTGACAGTGTGTCCAAGACCTCCAAAAAATACAAGTACAAGTGCTATTCCACCTCCTTCAGGAACAGTTACAGAAATCAAGAAATGGAAAGTGGCAGATACTAAGGCAATGAATATTTTAGCCCAGACTATGTCTGATGAAATATTTCAAAAAGTAGTTGACTACAACTCAGCAAAGGACATCTAGGACAAGTTATCTGAGGTAGTCTCAAGATCTGCTGATGAGAGAAAAGATAGAAGATCTCATCTCATAACCCAGTATGAGAACTTCAAGAAAGGAGAAGTTGAGTCAGTAGCAGATATGTATAATAGACTCAGTCTCATAGTCAATGAGCTGAAATCATTGGACAAAGAGATCTCATTGACTGAGCTCAATGATAAAATCCTAATGTGATTCCCACGCACTTGAGACTCAAGGATTTGGCCAATCAAGGATGCCAGAAGCCTAAATGAGATCACAACTGAAGCTCTCTTGGGCAAGCTTAAGTCTTATAATCTGCTCATTAAGAACAGAGAAGAAGAGCAGAAGGCTGCCTCACCAGCTATAAGAAAAGAAAAATCAATAGCTTTCAAAGCCATTGAAGATCAGCCTGAAGACAAGGTCACAGGCAATGAAGAGCTGCTAAGCCTACTGGCCAAAAGGTTTTACAAAATGGGCAGGAAGGATTTCAGGAAAAGATCATACAGAGAGCATGACAAGCCAAGGTATGACAAATCAAATAATAAAGAGATTATTTGTTTTGGATGCAGGAAACCAGGCCACATTATGTCTGACTGTACAGAAAATAAAAACAAGGACAGGAAAGAAAGGAGAAAAGAAAAGGACTTCAAGAAGAGCAGCAATGGCAAACCCTCCTCCAACAGGAGAAAACATACAAGGAAGGGGTTTGTTGCTGAAACTTGGAGTGAGACAGAAGAAGAATCTGAAGCTTCATCCAGCTCTAGTGATGATGAAGATGATGCTGATGAAAAAGAATTCTGCATGATGGCTATCAATGCCTCACAACAAAGTTCTGATGCAGAGGAGTCAGAGTCAGAATCAGAGACTCAATCTGAAGAGAAACAAGTAATAAGTTCTTTTGATTTTAATTCTGAGGACTTCAAGTGTGAGTTTAAAGCACTATGTTTGGATTTATTAAAATTTGAGAAGGAAATCATTTCTCTCAAAAATCAGTTATCTGAACACAGTACTTTAAAATCAGAAAACTTCAAACTCTCTGAGGAGTTGGAATGTTGTAGGTAGTAGATAGCCTCACTGAAAAGTGAACTATCAGAGGCCAAAACGTTTGAAGAATCCCTCAATGGGAGAAGTATCAAGCTAATGGACATCACAAGCACAGTGAACTCAAGATTCAATAGTACACTGGGCTTGGATGCCTCATCTAGCCAACCTATAGTGTTAACCACCCCAATCAAGTTTATCTCTGATAAAGGTAAGGGAGTTGTAGAGGTAGCTAGGAAGAATTCTTACTTACTTAAGAAAATAAGAGTTCAACAGAAATCGTCGAACGGAGTTAGACGATCGTCGAATGAAGATCAACGATCTCAGGCTAAATCGTTGAACTCAGGTCGACGATCTCTGAACCATGAACTCTGCCACAGTCGATCTTCGAACGGAGCTCGACGATCTAACCCAAGATCGTCGAACTCAGCTCAGCGATCGTCGAGCAGAGATCAGAGTTTTGAAAAAAATTTCAAAGGTAAATCAAATTTCAAACCTAGGGGTCCTTCATCCCAAAGATTTAACCCTTATACTGAATGGATAATACCTCCAAGGAGATATCATTCTGCAGGTTATAAGAGTCAACCAGGGATGTCTTTTATTTCTGAATTCAAAGTTTATCAACCTAGGCCCAAGGTAAACTGGGTCAGAAAGAAATAAATTGTTTTATGTACAGGTGAAGACCTATCCAACATCAAATCAGCAATGGTATCTGGATAGTGGGTGCTCAAAGCACATGATAGGAAACAAGGACAATTTCACATACTTTAAAGCTAAGCTTGGACCCAAAGTAATATTTGGTGATTCAAACTTTGGAATACCAAAAGGATATGGTGCAGTCCCGATTGACACATTCACATTCAAGAAAGTAGCCTATGTGGAAGGACTAAAGCACAATTTAATCAGCATCAGTCAACTATGTTATGAAGGCTACCAAGTGACTTGTAGGAAATCCTTATGCAAGATCAAATCAGAGGACAACACAACTGTGTTGACAGTTAAAAGGAAAGGTAACATCTATCTTGTAGATTTTCTTTCAACCAAGGTAGATATTTGCTTGTTTAACTCTATTTGTAGATCTAATGAACTATGGCATAAGAGATTATGACATATAAACCTTAGAACCATTGATAGGCTATCCAAGGACAACCTTGTTAGAGGACTACCTTCTAGCCCTACAAGAAGGAAGGACTCTGTAAGGCTTGTCAATTAGGCAAGCAAATCAAAAATAGTTTCAAGTCACTTAATAAGAGTGATTCACCTAGGATTTTGTATCTGTTACACATGGATCTTTTTGGACCCATTACAGTACAAAGCTTAGGAGGGAAATATTATACTTTAGTGGTTGTAGATGATTTCTCTAGATTCACATGGGTGTTCTTTCTGAGAAAGAAGTCTGATAACTTTAAATGTTTGATGGAGTTTCTCAAATGCATACAGAGTGAGTTCAATACTCACATTGCCCTGATCAGAAGTGATCATGGGACAGAGTTTGATTCTCTTCTTATGCAAGAGTTCTGTAAGAGCGAAGGGATCAGACACACTTTCTCAGCTCTTAGAACTCCTCAACAAAATGGGGTAGCTGAAAGGAAAAATAGAACCTTTATTGAATCTGCTACTACATTATTGTCAGATGCTCACCTTCCTCTATCCTTTTGGGCAGAGGCAGTGAACACCTCCAACTATGTGTTAAATAGAAGTTTAATACATAAACTGAAGGGCAAGACTCGCTATGAATTACTCAAATGGAAGAAACCTCAAGTAGATTAATTTAAAAGTTTTGGTTGTATTTGTTACATTCATAATAATGACAAGAAGTACTTAGCAAAATTTCAAGCTAAAGCTGATGAAGGAGTGTTTTTGGGATACTCCATGATCAGTAAAGCTTATAGGGTATATAATAAATCTACTCTCAAAATTGAAGAATCTGTTCATATATCTTTTGATGAGTCTAACATGTCTTTCAGGGAGAAGAATACTTCTACCATAGAACCTTTGCAGGTACACTCTCTTGCAGAAGACTTGGACATGTTACAAATTATTCAAAAAGATGAAAGCAGTGAAGATGAAGAAGACATTCAACATCTTGAATAGAAACTTCTTGAAGAGCCAGTTGTTGTACCACTTGAGGAAACAACAACACAGGTTGGTGAACAATAAACATCTCCTGTTCATTTAGTAACATCAAGAGACCATCCAATCTCCCATGTGATTGGAGACATCTCAGCTGGTGTGCAAACTAGAAATCAGGTCAACCAAAACATAATGCACACTTGCTTTCTTTCTCAAATTGAACCTCAATCCATTCAAGATGCAGAGCAAGATCCACAATGGATCATTACAATGCAAGAAGAGTTGCGTCAATTTGAAAGGAACAAAGTTTGGGAACTAGAACCAAGGCCAAAGGATCACTCCATTGTTGGAACAAAGTGGGTGTTCAGAAATAAATTGGATGATCAAGGAGTCATTGTAAGGAACAAGGCAAGGCTAGTTGCTCAAGGGTACTCTCAAGAAGAAGGGATAGATTATGACCAGACCTTTGCACCAGTTGCAAGGTTAGAGGCCATAAGAATCTTCTTAGCATATGCAGCACACAAAGGATTCAAAGTATAGTAGATGGATGTAAAGAGTGCTTTTCTCAATGGAGATATCAAAGAAGAAGTCTATGTCAGACAACCCCCAGGTTTTATCTCTTCAACTCATCCTGATTATGTTTTCAAATTACATAAAGCATTATATGGTCTAAAGCAAGCTCCTAGAGCATGGTATGAGACTCTAGCATGCTTTCTTCTGAAAAATGACTTTATAAGGGGTAGAGTAGACCAAACTCTTTTTATTAGAACCCATAAGTCCCATACCCTAATAGTACAAATCTATGTAGATGATATTATATTTGGTTCTACTGATTCATATTTGTGCAGAAGGTTTTCAAATCTAATGCATTCTAAATTTGAAATGAGTAGCATGGGTGAGCTATCCTTCTTTCTAGGATTGCAAATCAAATAACATGTTGAAGGCATATTTGATGATTTTTCTTGCTAACAAGTAATAATTCAATGTGATTTCATTCTACATTCTAATACAATTATGTAGATGGACTTAACTAGATTGAATTAGCATTCAGGCAAGCGCACCTATCAATCGTAATATATGAGAAATCTACATCTCGTGTCGTATTCCACAGGGTCGTTTCAACTATTCGTACTCACCCTCCCTTTATTTTCATACCTCTAAATAAAAGTGGTATTTAAACTACATTAACCTAACTAAGACCAATTGGATGATTCAGTGTTGGAGAAATAAAAAATGATAACAACATGAAGCTTTTAAATAATTACATGAACAAATCCATTTTTCAATTCAATTCTAAGCGATCATGACATGAAAAGAGTGTTACATTTGTGCAATGTAAAGGTTAATTTTTTCATCAAAATTCTCTCTCGAGCAATTCCAAATCTAAACCTAAGATAGTAAATTTTCTCTCGAACAATTCACAACACTCAAGTTCGCATTAAACAAAATACCTTTATTACTACATAAATTCATGGATTTTATTTCAAAATTAACATGAATTCTTTTATTCGTGTTGTAATTTTCCAAACAAAATATCTCTCGATCATAGAGTTTGAAATACAAAGGGAATTATCATCATAATATGAACATACCAAAAGCATTGCAAAGAACCAATTTCTCAATCTAGCCAATTGCAAATTGTGTACAACAAATAAGTAATTCAAAGGGATGATTAAACTCTTTGTTTGATTGCATAAACACAAATAAAATACTACAAATATAACATAAACAAGGTGATACATGATTACTAGAATGTTCAAAGCAAAATTCATGCAAATTAAAACATAAATTGAAGATGGATCATCAAGAGGAAGGAAGGATTCAAAGGGTTAATGATTAAATAAAAATTACATAAGAAATACCCTTCAATCCTCCTTGTCTTGGATGCTCCTCTTCGGCCTCCAGCAGTTCTCCAATGCAGAAATGATCCAAAAGTCTTAAATAAATTTTTCTACAGGAAATTTATAGTTCCCTTACAAACAGGTCGGACACGGGGTCGCACACGGCCGTGTGCCAGGCCTTGTGGACGGTTCCTAGGCGGTTCCTGGGCGGTTCCCCACGAAAAGGCGTGTCTGGTAGTGGGCCGTGTCATATGATACGGGTATAGACACGGCCGTGTGTGTGGCCGTGTTCCCCAGACACGGGTTGGTCGGCAGCCGTGTGCAAAGATGACACGGGTATGCACACGGGCGTGTGCCATACCCGTGTGAGGCTCCTCTGTCTGCGCCCAAATTCTTCAGCTCCAGGTGCATAGGACACGGGTAGGCACACGGCCGTGTGTCTGGCCGTGTGCACCAAATTGTTGTCCTGTCATCAGCCATGTAGACTCCGTGAACTCCTCTGTTTGCTCCGAAACTTTTAGGTCCATTGGTTGGCATTACCTGCAATAGAAAAATGATAGACTCAGTAAATGGTTTATTATAAGAACTGACAAGGACTTCTAAATATGCTCTTCTATCTATGATACGACAATTTCTTTGATATTATCATGAAATCGACACCAAAAGGGGCAGGAAATGGTAGATATGATTACAATTATGATAGTAAAAAGCCTATCATAATCGTACTCATCAATATTCATTTCTCAAACCAAGTATGCAAAAGAATTGGTTAAGAAATTTGGTATGTCTGAAGCATCATGTATGAAAACACCTATGCCTACTAATGTTGTATTAGATGCTGATGAACATGGGAAACCTATTTATCAGACAACATATAGAGCAATGATTGGTTCTTTATTGTACCTTACAGCAAGTAGACCTGACATAATGTTTGCTACATGCATATGTGCTAGATTCCAAGTGAGCCCTAGAAAGTCACACTTAACCTTAGTAAAAAGGATTCTTAGCTATGTAAAAAGTTGTCCAAATCTAGGTCTCTGGTATCCAAAAGATTCAGCATTTGACTTAACTGGATTTTCAGATGCTGATTATGCTGGATGCAGAATAGATAGGAAAAGCACCAGTGGAACTTGTCAGTTTCTTGGTGACATACTTGTCTCCTGGTTTTTCAAGAAACAAACATCTGTGTCAACTTCAACTGCTGAAGCTGAATATATGGCTGTAGGTAGTTGTTGTTCACAAATCTTGTGGATTCAAAACCAACTCCTAAACTATGGCTACAACTTAGAAAAGTCTAAAATATTTTGTGATAATATTAGTGCTATTTCTATAACACAAAATCCAGTCCTCCATATTAGGACAAAACATATAGAAATTAGGAATCACTTTCTAAGGGATAATGTTGAGAAAAATTAAATTGAAATTCAATATATCCCAACTGATTTGCAAAGGGGAGATATTTTCACCAAACCCTTGGATGAAAAGAAACATACATTCTTCTTGAATCAGTCAGGAATGTTAGATGGAGGAAGTCTAAAATAAGATCCAAGATTTTAAAAATATAAAAATGACCAAGACTAGGAAAATCAATATGTTCTTTTTGTGTATAGAGTATGTTTCTGGTCTCTGAACTGTGCTCGACGATTTTCCCAAAGATCGTCGAACGGAGATCGACGATTTCAGAAATCGTCAACCAGACTTCAGCGCTTCTCAGATTGTGCTAAACTATCTTTCTTCAGGTCAGCGATCGTCGAACGGAGCTCGACGCTCTCCAATATTGTCGAACGGAGATCGACGCTATTGATGACCTTTCAGTTTCCTTTAGAAGCCCAGATCGTCGAACAGAGTTCAACGATCTTTCTTTTTCTACGTCGAACCCTAATATAAAACTCATTTTTCTACCATCGTTCTCCCTTTGCGCTTTCATACTCTCTGCAAATTTTCCATTTCCCTCCAAACCTTTCTACACTTGGTCATTTGTTTGTTCATTTTTGCAGGAATCAATGGCAGTTTCAGTCGCAATCTTGGCCGCAATGAAATTTGACGCTGGCTTTGATATAGACATGGATTCCTTCAATAACAGCGATCAAATCTTCAAGGACATTCTAGAACTTTTCAAGTACCAACAGTTAGTTAACATAATGACTACAAGGATCAAATTAGCTGCATATGATATAAAGGAATGGGTGTATACTGCCCACAATCTGGATCAGAACACAGTGGTCGGAACCTTCTCCGGAAATCAGGTACCTTTAACACCAGCTGTTTTGACAGAGGTTTTTCAATTAAATTCTGGAGAAGATTCTGTTGAGCTTTCTGGAGAGGAATTTTCAAATATGCTTGAAAAGATGGGACATTCCGAAGCTAACCCTAGTAAATTGCTTAAGAAGAATCTGTCTGTTGAGTACAGATTTCTTGCTGATGTTGTTGGAAAAGTGTTGTTGGCAAAACACTCAGCTCATGATACCATATCTAGGTATCACCTCAGTTTGATGGGTGCCCTGGTGGACAAGAAACAACTGAACTGGGGAGAAGTCTTTTTTGATTTAATCAAGAAGAAAATTAACAAGAACTTTGTTAATTTTGAGAGGATTTTAGGGCTGTTTCTTCATAATATATGCCCTGCACTACTTGTTTCCAGTGGGATGAACATCAATACCTCCAAGAGGCTTACATGTGCCCTATTTGGGAAATGGGACACGCAGATTATAAAGCCCAGCAAGCCCTTTGCAATCTCTTCTTCAGGCATAAGGACTACTTCAGTCTCTTTCCCTCAGGTTTCTGCCCCTGCATAAGACTTGCCTGCTTCATCTCCTCCTTCTCCACCGATTGTTTCATCTACAATAGTCACCGTCACAATTTCATCCCCCATTTCCATCCCATCTCCAAGTTCAATCCCTTCTCCAACTCCACCATTAACTGAAGAAATCTTCCATCCACTACATCACTACCCATACCTGGACATTGATTCATCATCTCATATTCCATCATTCACTCTTATAGATGATTCCTATATGGATGATTCTCCTTCATCCCCTCTTCAGCCGCCATCTTCATCCACTTCTTATCAACAACTCCTTCAGGACATCATTGCTCAACCATCATTCATACCATCCATTTACATTCCATTCTCTTCCATCTCCACAATTCCAATATCTCAACCATCACTTCCACCATCCACAGGTTCTCCAACAACATCTCCTGCTACTCCAACTTCCATCCCTACCTCTACTCAAGTCCCTCTTGAGCAAGTAGACATTCCAGCTATTGCAGACAGGCTATATGAGCTGATAGCTCCAAGGCTATCACTACTGCTGGAGACCTCTTTGGCTCCACTTCTAAAACAGTTCAGGAGCTGTCTGCCAGGCTATCCTCTTTTCTTCCTCCTCTGGCAATCCCTTCTTCTGGGTGCCTTAATCCAGTTCTCACTGAATCTAGGCAGGAGTAGATGACTTATGAAGCTGAGAGATTGCCTGCTGCAGAAACTTCAGACCTAGCTCCAGTTGTAGTCATTACAGTGGACCTCAGGTCACTGTTATCAGTATTTGATCATGTATACTTCAACTGCCTTCCAGCCCAGCATACTGAAGATCTTACTAAGGCCATTGTGCCTATTTCCAGCTGTGACCCCAGCTTAATAAGTTCTTATGTCAATTCCTTCAATGTTGTGGACAATGCTCCTTCTGTTTCTATTGCTCCTACTGCTACTGTTGATGTTTCAGCCAGTTCTGTTACTGCTGTTTCAGTTTCTGAAGATCTGCATATGACAGAGGCAATTGTTATTGAGCCTGCTGTGTCTGAGCCTACTATTTCTGAAATTATTTTATCTGAACCTACTGTTACAGTTTCTTCTGCCAGTGCTGCTTCTATTCCAATTCCTGCTGCTGTTGTTGCTCCTGTTGCTGTTTCTGCTGTCTTTTTTGCTCAGTCTCAATAACAGAAAGAATATCTCAAAAGGATTGATGTAGTGTATGATAATCCACAAAGGTCTGACAGTGATCAATTTAGAACTGACTCTGATGATTCCTCTGTAATAATTGCAAGGAAAAGGAAAGCCAGAAGAAAGGCCATGAAGAGAGTTCCCCTAGAGAAAGTGAAAGATACAAATGATATTCCATATTATATATGCATGATTGCCCTATTACAGAACCATGGATGTAGTACTCCAGGAATAAACTAAAAGCCATGAAGAAGAAAAGAAAGTATGATAAAGGATCATCCCATTTAAATCCTCCTCCTCCTCCTCCTTCACCTGATGCAGGTGCAGGTGGAAGTTCTGCCTTCCAATCTACTACTAGAAGCCAAAGTTCATATCAACCTCAAGGAAGATCCCAGTATAGAGGAAATCAGTCTAGAGGTTACCAGTCCAGAAGAGGATAGTACAGAGGAAATCAAAGAGAACTCAAAGTGTACTCTAAAGGATATTCCAGGCAACATCCTTATCAAAGGGAAGGATAAGGTCCCTCTGACACTACTTCTGGTCCCTTCCCTTATAATCTTAAAGATCTAGTCTCTTCCAGAGCTCCTCCTGATAATTCTTCAAATAGATATGAGACTCCTGTTTCATTTGAAGACCCAGAAAATAATCCCACCTCATGGACAACAAGAATTAAAGAATTAGCTGCACTAGACCAAATCAAGAAGGCTAGAGAACAAGGAAAATATACATCCAGTATCACTACTCTATCAGATCAATGAAAGAAAGAACTTGAGAGATACTCCTCCAGAAAAATTTTTGGTTCAGAAAGTTATATGAAGCTGCATCCAGAAGCTGTAGTCCCCAGGCCAAAACATCAAACTTCTCTAGGTGCAGATGATGACAGAAGATCCAAGAAAGAAGCTCTCAACCCCAACAGAAAAATAGTTCTCATAAAGAGCAAGGAAAAGGAATGATTCTGTAAGATGACAGTAAATTTTGTTTTCTGAACTATCTGTGATAATGTCTGTGTTTCTGCAATGTTTTGTTTGTTATATTTCTGCTTTGTATGTTTTTTTTCCAATGTCTGTAAATAGTAATCCTAACCCAAATAGGGGGAGATTGTTGGAACACCCTATTACTGATTTGGGCAAGGATCACTATGTCCTTTAGGAAATTTGTTTTGACCTCCTTGTATAGATCTAAAGGTCAATTAGATTGAGTCTAAGGGTTAGTATTTAGGTTTGAAAGCTGCCCTCAAGACCCTCAAGACCAGATATTTCAGTTCAGGAGACTAAGTCATTTCGTCGAGCTCAGGACGACAAGTCGTCGAACTCCATTCGACGATCTCTGAGCTCACCTCGACGAATCGTCGAACTCCATTCGACGATATCTGAGATCAACTTCAACGAGTCGTCGAACTCCATTCGACGATCTTCGAGCTCAGATCGACGTTCCTGTCTCTAGTTTGTTTCCCTATCTCTGAGCTCAGTTCGACGATAGTTGAGCTCAGATCGATGCTTTCTGCTTCAGTCTAAGTCCAGTCTCTGAGCTCAGTTCAACGATAGTTGAGCTCAGGTCGACATTTTTCTGGAGAGATCGACGTTTTTCAAGATTCAAATTCAGACAGTTATGGAATTATTCTCAGCATTTATGTCAAGGATCTTGTAGCCGTTTCAAATAATCTAGAGCAAGTTTCAAGGGATTTTCAAAGGAATGTTTTATTGAACTTTCCTCCAGAAGACAAAATACAGTTAAGGAAGTCATTTATGATAGGCTAACTGCTATCTTGGACAGAGAATCATTATATTCAGATCTAAGGAATAAAAGATTTATTCATATTCTGCTGGAAAATAACAACAACTATTACAACAATAACAACAGAAAGAGAAAGAGTTGCAGATATTCACAGACAGAATTCATATAGGAACACACATCATTGAAGGAGATCAATATTCTGAAATTTCTAGATCCCTTTTTGATTCCAGTGTTCAAAGGCCATTATCATTCAAGACTCCAGACACCACACATTTCAGCTGCTGCTGGAATCATCTTTTGCTGGAGATCAAATCTTCTAAAGGACTATCACCCTACTGCAAAGCTTCACTTCCTGAACAACTCAAGAACTCAGGGGGAGCTTTGACAACATCCACTATCTTCTCTCTGATTGTTGACAGAGAAGATCATCTCTCTCTCTCTCTCTGCTGTAAAGGGTTTATAAAACTCCCTTCAAAAGTTTATGTTGGTTTCTGAGACCTTGTCAAAACTCAGTGGTGGCAAGACACCTGATCAAAAAATCTGGTTTGGTTTTTGAGTACCTTATCAAAAGCTCATTGGTGCCCAGGACACCTGATCAACTCATCCTACAGTGGATTCCTACCTAGGGTGGTAGAAGAGTGGATGTACCCAGATTGGTTGGGGAACCCACTATAGCTCCTTGTGTCATCTGGTTGCTTATTTTATTTTGTTTTCTGGTTGTGGTTTGTGATTGTTCTGTGATTGCTTTTTGATTAGATAGTTGTTGTGTTTGTTGTATTTCATTTGCTTCCCTGTTCACTTAGAAATACAACAAGAATTGTAAAAAGTTTTCAGCAAGCACCATACTCTATTCACCCCCCCCCCCCCTCTAGAGTATTTCAGATCTAACCTGTACTTTCACCATGCATTCACCAGCCTTTTCCTTAAGGAAGATCCCCAGGATTCTTCCGAAGCAGACTTCCTTCTTGTTATTCTATTTCTTTATTAACTCAAAGAAGATTGTGCCCCATTTGACATGTCTCTTGTTAACCACTGCGCATATAATAAGGAATTGATGTCGGGTGATGTATTCGTGCACTGAGTGCTTTCCCATCAGTACTTTTCCTACAATGTCCACCAGGAACTGGTACACGGAAGATAGTTGTTTCTTCAACAGCTTGTTGGGGTTGCTTCCAGAAAACCCCATTAACTTTAGCATATCACCAAATTCTTCAGAATCCATTTCCATGTCATCTTCTCCATTTACTAATCCAAAAATCTCAGAAAGAATTGCGGGAGATAATGAAACAGCACGACTCCCGATATTTCCTGTCAAAATATTTTCCTCAGTAACAGACGATGTATATATCCATTCCCTGATTTCAGTCGCGTGCAGTTTAATTCGTCTGGTCATGAAATCCTTGAGATGAAGTTCTTCTAGCAGTTCCAAGATATAGAGAAATATGGGGTTAGAATGTTAGATAGAATCGAAATCCATATCAAACCCGGTGTCGAATTTCATTACGGCCAAAGCTCCTGCTGGAATCGCCATTGATGACCTGCAAGAAAGACACAGAGAAAACGGAGATCAAGAGAAAGAGAACTGAAAGCGCGGGACGTAGGTCGAAGAAAACCTAGATATAAGATTTTCAGAATATGAATCGACAATCTCCGTTCCACGAAAAAGAAACAGTTCTTCGAACTGAGGTCAACGAAATAAATTATAGGAAAATAATTCGTCGATCTCATCAGAAGAATCGAACATAGTTCGTCGAACTACGTTCGACGAAATATCTTCAGAAGCAAAGTTCGTCGATCTCTGGTCGACGAAAAATTTTTCCACACAGAGAATTCGTCGATCTCCGTTCGACGAGAATCTCTCAAACTTTCCCTAATTCGTCGAACTCCGTTCGACGAACTCTGGAAAATTCGTCGAATGCAGACAAAAATTAATTTAACTCTTCTCCATTAATCATTCCCAGTTGATTTATAAAGAATAGATGATTTTTCTCATCCAAGGGTTTGGTGAAAATGTATGCTCTTTGTAAATTAGTAGGAATATGGATTAAGTTATCTTCTTTTTGTCTACATTATCTCTAATGAAATGATGTCTTATATCAATATGCTTAGTCCTAGAATGGTGAACTAGATTCTGTGCTATAGTAATAGCACTAGTATTATCACAAAATAATATTGAATTATTTAAGTTGACACCATAGTATAGGAGTTGGTTTTGTATCCATAACATTAGTGAATAGCAGCTGCCAGTAGCCATGTATTCTGCTTCTACAGTTGATGTAGACACAGATGTCTGCTTTTTAGAAAACCAGGAGACAAGTCTCATACCCAGGAACTAGCAAGTTCCAGAGGTACTCTTCCTGTCCACTCTACATCCAGCATAGTCGGCATCTGCGTATCCAGTTAACTCAAACTCTGACTCTGCAGGATACCAGAGTCCTAGATTAGGACAACTCTATATATCTCAAAATTCTTTTTAAGAAAATAAGGTGAGATTCTTTAGGGTTCACTTGGAACCTAGCACAAATTCATGGGGCAAACATTATATCAGACTTGCTAGTTGTTAGGTATAATAGGGATCCAATAATTGCCCTATAATTTTTCTATTCTATAGGTTTCCCTGCTGCATCAGAATCCACAATAGCATTTGTAGCCATAGGTGTTTTCATTTCTGAAGCATCACCCATCCCAAATTTCTTAATAAGCTCTTTAGCATACTTAGCTTGGGAGAGGAAGATACCATCAGGGAGCTGCTTCACTTGGAGACCAAAGAAGTAGGAAAGCTCACCGTTACTACTCATCTCAAATTTTGAATGCATGAGGTCAGCAAACCTCTTGCACAATTTGGGATCTGTAGACCCAAAAATGATGTCATCCACATATATTTGTACTAACAAAATTTGGTCCTTATGATGTCTAGTGAAAAGAGTTTTATCTATGGTTCCTCTTATAAATTTATGCTCTAAAAGAAAGCTTGCTATGGTCTCATACCAAGCTCTTGGAGCTTGCTTTAAACCATAGAGAGCTTTATGCAATTTAAATACAAAAGAGGGTTGAGATAGAGAGATAAAACCTGGAGGTTGTTCTACATAAACCTCTTCTTGAAGTACTCCATTCAAGAATGCACTCTTGACATCCATTTGGAAGACTTTAAATCTCTTGTGAGCTGCATAGGCAAGGAATATTCTTATGGCCTCTAACCTTCCAACAGGGGCACGGTTTGGTCATAGTCAATTCCTTTCTCTTGCCTATAGCCCTGAGCAACAAGCCTAGCCTTGTTTCTCACAATGTTGCCTTGAGCATCTAGCTTGTTCCTGTAGACCCATTTGGTTCAAATAACTGGGTAGTTATGAGGTCTTGGAACCAAATCCCAAACTCTACATCTCTCAAATTGATTTAGTTCCTCATGCATTGTAATGATCTAGTGGGGATCTTGCTCAGCTTCATGGATAGAGAGAGGTTTAATTTGAGAGAAAAAACATGCATGCATCAAGTATTGGTTGAGTTGATGCCTTGTCTGTACACCTGCTGAGATGTATCCAATCACTTGAGATCTAGGATGATCTCTAAGTGTGACAAGATCAGCTGGTGGAGTTTGTTGAGCAACAACTTCTATATTTAATTCCTCTTGAGGAATTGTAGTAGCTGTTGAGGGAAGTTCAGCCACTTCCACTTAAATCTCTTCTTCACTATCTTCAGCAACCTGTGGAGTAGGATGGGTTGACACCTCTTGGGTAAGGTTTAGTCCATCTATAGACTCACACAGTGGTGGAACCTGCAAAGAGCTTATGGTAGAAATCTCTTTCTCCTTATAAGACATGTTAGCTTCATCAAAAGATACATGGACAAATTCTTCAATTTTAAGAGTGGATTTATTAAAAACCCTATAGGCCTTGCTTACTTGGGAATATCCTAGAAAAATCCCTTCTTCAGCCTTAGCCTCAAACTTTCTAATGTATCTTTTGTTATTTGTGTTAATATAACATATACAACCAAAAACTTTAAAATATATGATTTTAGGTTTCTTCCCTTTAAGTAATTCATAGGGGGGTCTTATTTTTCAGCTTATATATAAGCCTTCTATTCAGGACATAGTTAGCAGTGTTTACAGCTTCTGCCCAAAAGAATAGAGGCATGTAAGTATCTGCCAATAATGTGCCTGCAGCTTCAATGAGTGTCCTATTTTTCCTTTCAGCTACCCCATTTTGTTGGGGAGTTTTAGGAGCTGAGAAGCACTGCCTGATACCTTCCTTCTCACAGAACTCATGCATAAGAAGAGACTCAAACTCTGTGCTATGATCACTTCTGATCAATGTAATATGAGTAAAGAACTCAATCTGTATGGTCTTGAGAAAATCTGTAAGAACCTTGAATGTATCTGACTTAGCTCTCAGAAAGGCTACCCAACTGAATCTAGAAAAGTCATCAACAATCACTAAAGTGTAAGACTTCCCTCCTAGGCTTTGTACTGCAATGGGTCCAAATAGATCCACATGATGCAAATACAGAATCCTAGGTGAATCACTTTTATTAATGGATTTTAAACTAATTTTGGTTTGCTTGCCTAATTGACAAGCCCTGCATAGGTTTTCCTTCTTGTAGGGGCCAGAAGGTAATCCTCTAACAAGGTTGTCTTTAGATAACCTATCTATATTCTTAAGGTTTACATGTCCTAATCTTTTATGTCATAACTAATTTTGATTACTAGTAAAATTCAGTAAGCAGATATCAGTTGTGGCAGAAATAAAATCTACTAGATATATATTGGCTTGTCTAAGTCTAATTAAAACAGTATGGTTCTCATTATTAATAATAGAACAAGAAGTCGAGTTAAAGTGTACCTGATAACCTTCATCACATAATTGTCTTATGGATATTAGGTTATGTTTAAGTCCTCTTACATATGTTACTTTCTTGAAGGTAACTGATCCAACTTTGACTGCTCCATATCCTTCTGACTGGCCACTCTTTGAATCACCAAAGATCACCTTTGATCCTAGCTTGGACTTGTAATTGGATAAATTTGCCTTGCAGTCTGTCATATGCTTGGAGCAACCACTGTCCAAGTACCAGGTTTGACTCACCCTTGGACAGCTCTTCACTTATACCTGCAATGAGAAACAAAACTCAATTGTTCTTAACCCAGGTTACCTTGGGTCATTTATTTGGTTGAAAAGAGAAACTGGATATAACTGATAATGCAGGTTGAGATTTATACCCTAAGGGGTGATATCTCCTAGGTGTAATAACCCAATCAGCTACTGGATTGAATGACTTGTTAGCTGGTTTAGAGTTTCTGTAAGAGAAATAGTTTAAGTTTGTTCCTTCTGGGTTCGATGAATTTCTATAAGTTCGTCGACCAGAGTTCGATGAATAGGGCTGAGATAGTTGATCTCTGCTCAGAGAATGACAGTAGTCATTTTCTGCGCCCCAAGTTCGTCGACCTCTGCTCGACGAACCATACAAAGTTCGTCGATCGCAATCAGAAGAATTATTATACCTAAAGTTTGCATTCAGCGTTCGTCGATCTGGGTTCGACGAACTGGCCACATTTCGTCGATCTGAGTTTGACAAATGCTGCTGAACCTTGTTTTTATTAACTGTTTTCTGATTTTTATTTTTCTTGTCTATGGGTTTTATGTTGTTTTTAGACAATGGTTTGTTTGTTATCTTTTCTTTTCCTTTGGCAGAGATAAATTTAATAGGTGTTGTGAGAATATTTTTCTTAATTATGGGGGGCAAACTTGATGAAGCACCCAAGCCCAGCTTGCCATTTAATCTGGCATTTACTGTGCTTGTTATGTCCATCAGCTTGAGGCTTCTCCCATTGAGAGATTACTCAAGTTGTTTGGCCTGACATAATTCAGATTTTAATTTAATTATTTGTTCATTTACTAGAGTTAGTTGGTCTGTTAGCTTAATATTTTCTGAGTTAACAGATTCAAGACTTCCTAGTCTTTCTCTAAGAGTTTTTATTTCCTTTTCTGAACTAATTAAATCTAAACACATGGCTTTGAATTCAATTTTAAATAATTCAGAATTAAAATCAAAGTTTGAAAGAACCTGATCTGCCTCTAAGTTTGAGGTAGCTTCATCTTAAGATTCTCCTTCTGATCCAGAACAGCTCCTTGAGGCATCAATTGCCATTAGGCAAACCTCCTTGGATCTAGCTTCATCCTCTTCTTCACTTGAGCTGGAAGAGGATAATTCTTCTTCAGTGTCACTCCAATTCTCAGCAACAAAGCCCTTGTCTTTCTTTTTATATTTGCTGGAGGAGTTTCTGGTACTGTGCTTTCTCCTGGAGTCCTTTTCTTTATTTTTCTCCTTCTTCTGATTTTCTGGACATTCTAAGATGTAGTGTCCAGTTTTTCTGCATCCAAAGCATACAACCTCCTTTGTTGGTGTCTTGTCAAATCTGGGCTTATCATCCTGCCTGGATGATTTCCTTCTGAAATCCTTTCTAGCCATCTTGTAGAATCTTTTTGCAAAGAGGCTCATCAATTCTTCATTTGAAGTTGAGGTCTCACTTTACTCAGAGGCTTTGAAGGCTATGCTGTGATCCTTTCTAACTGGAGTTGTTGGCTTCTGTTCTGCTGCTTCTCTTGATTTTATTAGCTGCTCATAGGACTTTAATTTGCCTAGCAGAGATTCAGTTGATATCTCATTTAGGCTTCTGGTTTCTTTGATTGTCCAGATCCTGGAGTCCCAAGAGATAGGGAAGCACACCAAAATCGTATCAGTCACCTCTGTCAGGATGATGTCCTTATCAAGGGTTTTAAGCTCATTAATGATTGAGCTCAACCTATTATACATGTCATCCACTGATTCAGCCTCATCCTTCTTGAAATTCTCATACAGGGATATGAGATTAGATCTCCTGTCTTTTCTTTCATCTGCTGTGTAACACCTCCCCTGTAGTGGACGTATAATATGGGTCCGGCCGGGGCCCCACAATATACGAACGCCACAGCTTTAGTATTATAAGTTGATATAGCTACCCAAACTCAAAACACTTGCACAACACAGCGGAAAACCAAGCACAACTAGAAGTTATCCACTAACCAAAAGAGTTACAACTAAGGCCTTAAGGCCTACCACAACAGTCCAAAAGTAAAAAGTACAACAAACATGAATGTGCATAGCACTCCTAGTCTACCTCGGCCTGCAAGCCGGACAAAAGAGTCTCAAACATACATCATCATAAATGTAGTGCTACAAGAGGGAAAAACACTTCATGGGCTTAGGCCTTTTTGGCCGGCGTGCTAGCTCCTGCGTGCGATCCTTGCCCTATAAAAATTATTAGTAACGTGGGTCAGCAAAGGCTGACCTCAAACTGTGTAACAACACATCTCCTCCCGGCCGCCCCTAACGGACCCCGGGGAACCCTCCAACCTGCAAGTCAGCACTTCATATGCAAATAAACATTTATAAATGGAAAGGCAATAAAACAGGCTTGGATGTCTCAATCATCAAACATGTTCTCTATTGGTTGAGCATATAAAGAAAGGGCCTAATATGCAACATGAATGCAACACCCGGGCTTCACCCAAGGTACCCTACAGCGTATGCATCTAGCACAACATCACATCATTTGGGTACTCACATTTCCCCAATTGGCATAAAGCCGCAAACATTGAGGGAGACACGACCCCCTCACACGGCGCACAGGCCGCCACATGGAATTCTTGCCAAGGCCCCACCCGCTCGTGGGCTTAGCCCCGGGCTTGCCTGCAAGCTCTGACGTCTCATGTCAGGATTCCAACAACCACAGACTGACCGATTATAAGAAGCCTTGCTGGACACCACCCGCTCATGGCCTCTTTGCCCGGGCTTTCCCCAAGCTTGGCATTCTCGTCAGTCACACAAAAGGGGACTAGTCTCGCCGGGACACTCTCCACACATGATGCACATGTCACGGGATAGCCAGCCGACCACGGAGACATAGCCACGCCTTGGCACAACACAAACCAAGACTAAATACATCGCAATCCCTCTTTGTACCGCAGCGTTCCCGCGCACCAAGGAAAACATCTCCAACTCGTGCGGAGCTAACCTTGTCCACCAAGGAAACCATCTCCATTCTCATACGGAGCTAACCTTGTCCCTCAAGGAAACCATCTACCGCCACGAGGAGCTGACCTTGTCCGGGTTCGACTACACGTACCTTTTCGAGCAAACGGGACAATCACCACCACAACACAAACGGCATCTTGCCGCAACGAAAATCTCTACGAATCCCTAAGTTCGTATGCAACATCACCGGGCCGGACTAACGGTCGCGACCACGGCTTCACCCACCAGGCCTAATCCACTAGCGAAGCGGATCTCTAATGCAAAATATGTCGGGGACGGACTCAATCAACCCGGAAGTTCCTCTTGAAACTTGGCAAACCAAAACCCCTCTCATTTGAGAGTTCGGTGCCCAGAAATTAGGGAGAAAGAAAACTAAATGATGCTAATACATGCATCCTAAGGACCGAGAGGAGAGATGTCATTACCTTCCGACTCCTCTTCCTTGCCATGGCAAAAATGGCTGGTTGGAAATCTTCGCAGCGGTCTAAGCTTCACGGATCCGGACTCGGTTCGCGATTTGGAGCTCTGAAACCCTTCCTACAGCCCAAGACCTTCTTCTTCTTCCTCCTTGCTCTACCTTTTCTCAAGATCTTAGAAAGAGAAAACTTGGAAAACGATGAGGGTTTCCAACCCTGAATTCGGTCTTAACTCCCCAGGAGATGGCCTGAACCGTTAGATCCTAAAACCAGAAAAAGAAAGGCCGCGATTCGCCTGGAAAACAGAAGATCTGGGACGAACACGGCCTGGCACACGCCCGTGTCCAGGGCTGTGTGCCTCATTTGCCGTCTCAAATCGACGCGCCTGGAATCAGACACGTGCATTCGACACGCCCGTGTTCAATCCGACACGCCCGTGTCCCCAGTGACACGGCCGTGTGGCCTGCCGTGTGCCTCCAACGACACGGCCCCAAAACCAACCCGAGAGGTGACACGGCCTGGGACACGCCCGTGTCCCAAGCCGTGTGCCAAGTCTCGACACCCGTCGACAGGCTTTGTGTCGACACCGCGGAAAAACGTCGAGCGAAGATCGTCGACCAAGCGGGACACGCCCTGTGACACGCCCGTGTCACAGGCCGTGTGCCCAAGTCTCGACACATTGTCGAGCGAGAGTGTCGACACTTGGGCCGAGTGTCGACACGGCCTCGACACGCCCTGCGACACGCCCGTGTCGCAGGCCGTGTGCCCCCCTCTCGACACTTTGTCGAGCGAAAGTGTCGACACTTGGGCCGAGTGTCGACGCGGCCTCAATACGCCCTGCGACACGCCCGTGTCGCAGGCCGTGTGCCTCCTGCCAGAAACCCAAAAATTTCCAGAACTGCAGACTGAACCTCTTGCAAAAAATCTGGGGTGTTACAACTCTCCCCCACTTAACAGAATTTCGTCCCGAAATTACAAAACAAAAGGGTACAAAACTTAAATTGTACCTGACAAAAAAAGTTCTGGATAGTCTTCTAGCATGGCATGTTCTCGCTCCCAAGAGAACTCCTCACGACCGCAGTTGTCCCAACGAACTTTCACAAGTTTAACTTCTTTATTCCGCAACTGCCGAATCTCCGAATCTTCTATAGCGATTGGAAGAACTCGCGTCCTCAAGTCTTCCTCAATCGGCACCGATGCCGGCTCAATCACCACGCTAGCCTCCACCAAGGCTTTCCTCAACACGGAGACGTGGAAGACGTCATGTAATCCACTCAAATCTGCGGACAACGCCAACCGATAGGCTGCTTCTCCTACCCGCTCAACAATTTCAAAAGGCCCCAAAAACCTTGGACTCAACTTCTTGAGTCGGCGGATCCTTGAGACGCCTTTGAACGGCTTGACCTTCAGATAAACCCAATCACCAACTGTAAATTCCAACTTCCGGTGACGAGCATTAAAATATTTTGCTTGCCTGTCTTGTGCCACCTTCATACGCTCTTGGATGGTCCGTACCATCTCACAAGCGTCAACTACCGCACCCTTTACCAAAAGTTTGGTGTCTCCCGCCTCTGCCCAAGACATTGGCGTTCGACACCGCCTCCCATACAAAGCTTCGTATGGCGCCATCTTTATACTAGCTTGAAAACTGTTGTTGTACGCAAATTCTACCATGAAGAGGTGATCCTCCCACCTCTTGCCAAAATCAAGAACGCACATCCTCAACATGTCCTCCATAGTACGGTTCGTTCTCTCCGTTTGCCCATCAGTTTGAGGATGGAACGTCGTACTAAACTTTAGCTTCGTGCCCAAGCTCTTCTGAACCAATCTCCAGTCCTTGGACGTAAACCGTCCATCTCGATCACTGACTATGCTCTTAGGAATTCCGTGCAGTCGCACAATGTTGCGAACATACAACTCCACCAGCTTCTCCACGCTGTCCTCTTTCCGATTTGGGATGAAGTGAGCCACCTTGGTTAGGCGATCCACGATCACCCAAGTAGCATCATTACCATGCTGCGATCTAGGCAACCCATGCACAAAGTCCATGGAGATGTCCTCAAATTTCCATTCAGGAATTGGAAGGGGCTTCAGGAACCCGCCCGGTTTCTGACATTCGGCCTTCACCAAGGCACATGTTTGGCAATGACTCACATACAAAGCTACATCTCGCTTCAACCCCGGCCACCAAAAGGATTTCTTCATATCCAAGTACATCTTTGTACTGCCCGGGTGAATGGAGTACTTTGAGAAGTGAGCCTCAAACATCAACTCCTCACGGAGATTGCCAAACTGCGGTACACAAACCCTTCCATCCTTTCTCAAGATTCCCCCGATCATCTCCCAGGTGCTGCTCTCGCCCGTTTGAGCCTCCAACACAAAAGGTTGAAACTCCACATCTAATCGAGTCGCTTCCCGAATACGATCGGAAAAGTCGTTTTGCACTTCAATCCAGTTCAACCGAGCCACGCTAGACTCGCCTCTCGCAACACATTCCAATCCAAGGGACTCCCATTCCCGTACCAACCGCTCATCATGAGCTTCGATCCAATTTCCTTGCCCCGAGTACTTTCTAGTCAATGCATCCGCCACCACATTGGCTTTACCCGGCGTGTACTGAATCGCCACTTCGTAGTCTCCAAGAAACTCAACCCATCTGCGTTGCCGCATGTTCAAGTCCTTTTGATCCAAGAGATACTTCAGGCTTTTATGGTCCGTGAAGATCTCCACCCTTGCGCCATACACATAGTGTCGCCAAATTTTCAATGCGAAGATTACCGCCGCCAACTCCAAGTCGTGGACGGGGTAATTCCTCTCATGAGGCTTCAGCTGTCTAGACCCAAAAGCTATCACCTTGCCATGCTGCACTAACACGCAGCCCAAACCGCATCCCGATGCGTCACTGAAAATTTGAAATCCATCGGTCCCTTGCGGTAAACTCAGGATCGGAGCCATCATAAGCCTCTCCTTCAGGGCCTCAAATGCTTGACCGCACTCTTGGGTCCACACAAATTTATGGTCTTTATGAGTGAGAGAAGTGAGGGGTAGAGCTATCTTCGAGAAATTCTCCACGAATCTCCTATAATACCCGGCTAGTCCAAGAAAACTTCGGACTTCCGCCACGGTCCTCAACACCGGCCAATCTCTGATGGCCTCCACTTTCGCTGGATCCACTGCCACCCCATCACCACTAATCACGTGGCCCAAAAATGCCACCTTCTCCAACCAAAACTCGCATTTGGAGAATTTTGCATACAACTCATTCTCCCTCAACACTTGCAAAACCAATCTCAAGTGGGTCTCATGCTCCACTTGCGATTTGGAATACACCAAAATGTCATCAATGAAAACAACCACAAAAGAATCCAAGTATTCCCGAAATACCCGATTCATCAGATCCATGAACACCGATGGTGCGTTCGTCAACCCGAACGACATCACCGTAAACTCAAAGTGTCCGTACCTTGTCCCAAAGGCAGTTTTGGGTATGTCCTCATCTCGAATTCGTAGCTGATAGTATCCCGACTTCAAGTCCAACTTCGAATATACCACTGACCCCACCAATTGGTCAAACAAATCATCTATCCGAGGGATCGGATACTTATGTCAACTTATTGAGCTCTCGGTAGTCTATGCACAGGCGCATGCTACCGTCTTTCTTCTTTACAAACAATACCGGTGCGCTCCACGGTGAAGAACTGGGTCTAAAATACCCTTGCTCCAACAGTTCCTGTAACTGTACCTTAAGTTCCGCCAACTCCTTTGGTGCCATCCTAAATGGAGGACGTGACACCGGTCTAGCCTCCGGCACTAACTCGATCGAGAAGTCGATCTCCCGCCGAGGAGGCGCTCCAGGAAGTTCATCCGGAAACACATCCTTGAACTCTGCCACCACAGGCACTTCCTCAATAGACAGTTGGGAGAGACGAACCTCCAATAACGCTACAAGCGCTACACCACCCTGGTTAACCGCCCGCACCAACTGCATGGCCGAAATCAGGGAACCGGCCACCCCACAAAGGCCCTCAAATTTGACTTCTGCTTTCCCCTTACTCTTTAGAGTCACTACCTTGGATAAACAATCAATGCTGGCGCGCTGCTCTGCAAGCCAGTCCATGCCCAAAATGACATCGAACTCTACTAATGGTAACACTGCTGCTTCCAGAGCGAAGACAACTCCGTCTAGCTCCCAACAAATGCGCCCTTTAGCCCCGGTGGTCATAGATGACCCATTGGGCATGCGCACTCTCAGCTCTGCTCCTGACGAGAAAGACTCAACTCCTATTCTCCGGATGAAGCTCTCCGCAAGAAAGGAGTGCGATGCTCCCGTATCAAACAATACCCTAGCGGGGTATCCGGAAACTAACACGAAGCCTACAACATAGACATTCCACAAAAGTCTAAAAGGATGAAGCACAAAATTTAAACTTAAATTTTCTTCATACCTGTCACCACATCAGTCTGGCGGATCGCTTCTTGCTGTCCAAGGTTGTAGGCCCTTGGTTGCACCGGTTGGAACCGAGAAGCGCTCGACTCCGCCATCTTTCCCTTCTCTGCAGCACTGGGGCCGGAGCGCACAGTCTGCTCCTGCCTTGCCTCTTGCCCCGCTCCCCCTTGCTGACAAGCACGGGCTATATGCCCAACCTTCCCGCAGTTGTAGCACGTCGGCGGTCCCCTAGAGTGGGAACCCCCAGGCGTCCAGTTGCTCCTCTCACCAGATCTGGAAGTGTGAGGCTTCTTCCTCCACCTACTCCCATCAGACTTTCCATGAGATTGGGAAGGCTTCCCTTCCCCTTGCTTGGGAGTAAAACCCTTACGGCGTTGGGTTCGCTCCAAATCACTTTCCAAGATCCTGGCAGCCTCAACTAGTTCATTGAATCCGGCTCTCTTCATGGAGATGAGAGGTTGTCTCAAATTCTCCCTCAGCCCTTGGTAGAAGAGGTTATCCCTCTCTACATCATCCGCCATTGTCGTTCCCGCATAACGACCCAAACGGGTGAACTCTTGCACGTACTCATCCACTGTCTTGTCTCGCTGCATTAAATGCAGAAACTGCCTCTACAGGGCCAACCGTGTTGAAACTGGGATATACCTCTTAAGAAAAGCGTCCCCAAACTCTTCCACTGATGGGGTGCGTCCCGGGAACAGGCGGCCGCTATGGCTCACCCACCACAATTTGGCGTCTCCTTCCAACATGAACGCCGCATACTCAGCTTTCTTTTCCTCTGGCATCTCTGCCGCCCTTAACAGTTCTTGAATACGAACCCACCAATCCTCCGCATCCGTTGGCGTTCCAACACCCTTGAAAGACGGGAGATGGAAACTCAGGAAATACTTCATGTGTCGGTCTCCATGTCCTACCACCACTCTTTCCGCCAAAGGCTCCACTCGCCTGGCTTCTCCGCCTGGCACGGCCGTCGCCGTGTCCGGTGTAGCAGGGGTTGCTACCTGGGCTGTAGCCGCCGCTTGGGCTGCCACCATCGCTTCTGCAAGCATACGGCAGAAGTCGGCCGGGTCTACACCCGTGCCCAAAAGGCCTGGAGCAGTAACACTGCTCGCCGAGAGATCATCCCTTGCTCTTGAAGTGCCTGCCTCGTTGCTTGCACTCTTCCGAAAACAAGAAATAAGGGATTAGTCTCCAATCTCAAGACTAAAACATAAGGACACTCACGGTCCCGCGTTACTCTTATGTGGATAACTTCTCTACGCACTAACCTTGAATCTAACCTCCCTCTGATACTAAATTGTAACACCTCCCCTGTAGTGGACGTATAATATGGGTCCGGCCGGGGCCCCACAACATACGAACGCCACAGCTTTAGTATTATAAGTTGATATAGCTACCCAAACTCAAAACACTTGCACAACACAACGGAAAACCAAGCACAACTAGAAGTTATCCACTAACCAAAAGAGTTACAACTAAGGCCTTAAGGCCTACCACAACAGTCCAAAAGTAAAAAGTACAACAAACATGAATGTGCATAGCACTCCTAGTCTACCTCGGCCTGCAAGCCGGACAAAAGAGTCTCAAACATACATCATCATAAATGTAGTGCTACAAGAGGGAAAAACACTTCATGGGCTTAGGCCTTTTTGGCCGGCGTGCTAGCTCCTGCGTGCGATCCTTGCCCTGTAAAAATTATTAGTAACGTGGGTCAGCAAAGGCTGACCTCAAACTGTGTAACAACACATCTCCTCCCGGCCGCCCCTAACGGATCCCGGGGAACCCTCCAACCTGCAAGTCAGCACTTCATATGCAAATAAACATTTATAAATGGAAAGTCAATAAAACAGGCTTGGATGTCTCAATCATCAAACATGTTCTCTATTGGTTGAGCATATAAAGAAAGGGCCTACTATGCAACATGAATGCAACACCCGGGCTTCACCCAAGGTACCCTACAGCGTATGCATCTAGCACAACATCACATCATTTGGGTACTCACATTTCCCCAATTGGCATAAAGCCGCAAACATTGAGGGAGACATGACCCCCTCACACGGCGCACAGGCCGCCACATGGAATTCTTGCCAAGGCCCCACCCGCTCGTGGGCTTAGCCCCGGGCTTGCCTGCAAGCTCTGACGTCTCATGTCAGGATTCCAACAACCACAGACTGACCGATTCTAAGAAGCCTTACTGGACCCCACCCGCTCATGGCCTCTTTGCCCGGGCTTGCCCCAAGCTTGGCATTCTCGTCAGTCACACAAAAGGGGACTAGTCTCGCCGGGACACTCTCCACACATGACGCACATGTCACGGGATAGCCAACCGACCACGGAGACATAGCCACGCCTTGGCACAACACAAACCAAGACTAAATACATCGCAATCCCTCTTTGTACCGCAGCGTTCCCGCGCACTAAGGAAAACATCTCCAACTCGTGCGGAGCTAACCTTGTCCACCAAGGAAACCATCTACATTCTCATACGGAGCTAACCTTGTCCCTCAAGGAAACCATCTACCGCCACGAGGAGCTAACCTTGTCCGGGTTCGACTACACGTACCTTTTCGAGCAAACGGGACAATCACCACCACAACACAAACGGCATCTTGCCGCAACGGAAATCTCTACGAATCCCTAAGTTCGTATGCAACATCACCGGGCCGGACTAACGGTCGCGACCACGGCTTCACCCACCAGGCCTAATCCACTAGCGAAGCGGATCTCTAATGCAAAATATGTCGGGGACGGACTCAATCAACCCGGAAGTTCCTCTTGAAACTTGGCAAACCAAAACCCCTCTCATTTGAGAGTTCGGTGCCCAGAAATTAGGGAGAAAGAAAACTAAATGATGCTAATACATGCATCCTAAGGACCGAGAGGAGAGATGTCGTTACCTTCCGACTCCTCTTCCTTGCCATGGCAAAAATGGCCGGTTGGAAATCTTCGAAGCGGTCTAAGCTTCACGGATCCGGACTCGGTTCGCGATTTGGAGCTCCGAAACCCTTCCTACAGCCCAAGACCTTCTTCTTCTTCCTCCTTGCTCTAGCTTTTCTCAAGATCTTAGAAAGAGAAAACTTGGAAAACGATGAGGGTTTCCAACCCTAAATTCGGTCTTAACTCCCCAGGAGATGGCCTGAACCGTTAGATCCTAAAACCAGAAAAAGAAAGGCCGCGATTCGCCTGGAAAACAGAAGATCTGGGCCGAACACGGCCTGGCACACGCCCGTGTCCAGGGCCGTGTGCCTCATTCGTCGTCTCAAATCGACGCGCCTGGAATCAGACACGGGCATTCGACACGCCCGTGTTCAATCCGACATGCCCGTGTCCCCAGTGACACGGCCGTGTGGCCTGCCGTGTGCCTCCAACGACACGGCCCCAAAACCAACCCGAGAGGTGACACGGCCTGGGACACGCCCGTGTCCCAAGCCGTGTGCCAAGTCTCGACACCCGTCGACAGGCTTTGTGTCGACACTGCAGAAAAACGTCGAGCGAAGATCGTCGACCAAGCGGGACATGCCCTGTGACACGCCCGTGTCACAGGCCGTGTACCCAAGTCTTGACACATTGTCGAGCGAGAGTGTCGACACTTGGGCCGAGTGTCGACACGGCCTCAACACGCCCTGCGACATGCCCGTGTCGCAGGCCGTGTGCCCCCCTCTCGACACTTTGTCGAGCGAAAGTGTCGACACTTGGGCCGAGTGTCGACACGGCCTCGACACGCCCTGCGACACGCCCGTGTCGCAGGCCGTGTGCCTCCTGCCAGAAACCCAAAAATTTCCAGAACTGCAGACTGAACCTCTTGCAAAAAATCTGGGGTGTTACATGCTGAGCCAACTACCATTTGGTTGAGGGAATCCCAAATGGCCTTGGCTGAGGTGCACTCAGCCACCTTTTGAAATATGTCATCTGACATTATCTGAGCCAAGATATTCATTGCCTTGGCATCTGCCATTTTGGCTTTCTTATATGCATCATTATTCTCTGGAGGAGACACTGCAGTCATGTTGGTAGAAGTGCTGGTAGAAGCTGGAGGTGCTGGAGGTACACCTATCAAGATAACATAAAAAAATATCCTCATCAATAAAATTCATATATAATCTGATTCTTGCCTTCCAGATTGCAAACTTGTTAAGATTGCATACTGGAGGTCTTATGCTTGCATAATCTTTGTTTTGGGCCATTTCTGTGAAGAAATAAATCTAATAATAAAAACAAACAAACAGATCTAACAAGAGGGATCTTTTTGGTTCAGGTGTTAACCTGTACAACCAATTAAGGTATGGTATTTTTAACCAACCTCCCTCTAATACCAATTGAAAGTGCAGGTTAGATCTGAGATACTCTAGAGGGGGGGGGGTGAATAAAGTATTGTGCTCACTATAAACTTTTTACAACTCTTGTTGTAAGCCTAGGTGAACAAGTCAGTAAGTAAAATAAAATAAGCACAGCAACCTATTAATCACAGAACAACACAGCCAAAACAAAAAGAAGGGCAATCAGACAACACAAGAATTTTTATAGTAGTTCCCCAACCTGGGTACATCCACTCTTCTAGAACCCTGGTAGGAATCCACTCAGGTTTTTGATCAGGTGTCTGACACCAATGAGCTTTTTTTCAGGTGCTCAAAAACCAAAACCTCAAGTCTTTTGGAAGGAGACTTGTAACCAGGAATAATTTTGAAGGGAATTAAAACCCTGTACAGGAGTTGTAAATGAGGTGATTGTGTCTTCTCTTTCTCAATAACAACTAAGAAGACTGTGGATTGATTTCAGTAGATTTGCCCCCCCTGAGATCTTGAATGTATCAGGAAAACTGGAGCACTACTTCAGGGTGATAGGTCTTCAAAGACCTAGAATGCCTGTACCAGAAATTGCTTCAGGAACTTCTTTGACAGATTTATATTTGTTGTCCTTTGAAGTTGTCCTGTATAGTTGAAGGAAGAAGACTCTTGATACTATTTGAATGTTCTTCTTCTTCTTCTTCTTAAAGAAGTTGTTCTATGGCCAAGGCTTATTGCAGTAGAACTTTTGATTTTGTGTATGATTGTTCTTCTGTGGAATCTGAGTGTGTCTGTCTAATTGTCTGTATTGCTTCCAGTATCTCTTACTGATTAATCCTTTTCTTTTTTGTGTCTTGACTGACTGAGGAACATTCAAAATTTGAATGTTGAGCAGTAATTGCAGTCGGCCTTGGATGGAAGCCGCAATCAATGATTTCCCTAACTGTCCCATGGAAAAACGGCATGAAATAATCCGTGATTAATTGCACGTTCTAACGGTAAAATTCCGAGAAGATCTGGCATTAATTGTTCAGGAATCATCGCCAAGAAACGGGACGGGAAACTGGAGAAGACCTAGTCTGGAATCGTCGAACGAAGAACACAATTCGTCGAGCTGAGTTGGAGTTCATCGAGCTGAGCTTGAGTTCGTCGAGCTGAGCTTGAGTTCGTCGAGCTGAGCTTGAGAGAGTTCGTCGACCTAGCAATCTTCATTCGTCGAACAGACAGTCTTCATTCGTCGAGCTGAGATCCAAATTCATCGAGCTGAGAACAGTTCTGGACTTAGTCAAAATATTCTGTATAACTGATATTCTGTGTCGACATAAGTTGGTGTCGACTGATTGATCTTGGTGTCGACTCAAATCTTCTGGTGTCGACATGAGCTGGTGTTGACTGATATCCTAGTGTCGACACAAATCTTCTGGTGTCGACAAAAATTGTCTTGTGTTGACACATGTCCTAAGTGTCGACACAAATCCTCTGAATTCAGAAATTGTCGAGTAGAGTACTGCATTCGTCGACCTGAGAAGTTGACTTCGTCGACCTGTGAAGTTGAGAACTTGAGGTCCTAGTTCGTCGAGCTCAGAATCTAGTTCGTCGACCAAAGCTTGAAGCTAGACTTAGAAAAATTCTGAAGTTGTCCTGACTTTAGCTTGATGAGGAAACTCAGTCTTCGTTGAACAGAGAACTAAGATCGTCGAGCTCAGCACAAAGAATTGTCTCACGATCGTCGAGCGCAGAACATCGTTCGTCGAGCTGAGTTCAACGTACGTCGAACTCACTTTACTTAGTGTTGAAATCCTCTAAGTCTGGAGTCTCTGATGGTCTTGTTGATAGTTGGTCCATTTGAAGTTGAACCTAAGGACTTGACCTAGAATCTAGGACACAAACTTGACCCTGGCTATACATGATGGGTCACATCCTAAGCTAGTGAACCTAGCCCAAATCAACTAGGGATCCAACATGGTTAAACCGGAACATCCCAGATGTGCACAAAAGAAAACCATCAACACAAAAGAAAACCATCAACTCAAAAGAAAACCATCAATAGTTGATGCAAAAAGAGCTAAACTAGAACATCTAAAACATTTCAAAATCTTCGGATTTACATATATTAGACACAAACATAAGCAATCTTCCTTATGTAAGTAGATAAGGTCATCCCTCATCATTGAATTTAAAATTCATGATTGAACTTGGTTTCACAAACAACATGGAGAGACGGTTTCTACTATTGGAAAAGCTATTCTAAAATTGCAACGCAATCATAGGAGTTCCTGGAGTGATTCCTAGGGGTTGTGCCCTAGCAGGGTTCTCGCTAACTGTTCAATGAGTGGGGTAAAAGAGCAAAGCCCTTGCGAGGTACCGGGTGGAGCCCCCACCATTACTTGAAAAAGTACCGCCATTTTCTCCTAAAATTACATTAATATTTGATGTTCGAGGAATAAAGCTTGAAATTCAGAACAGTTCTAAATTTCCAGATTTACACGAATTGGATCACATACCTGACCCTAATACCACTGTTTGGTTTTCTATGCAAGAGTGGAACAATAGATCACATGTGCGTAGCGGAAAAAATATACAAGAACATCCCAAAAGAGTAAAGTATCTTGCGATCTCCATGAGTCAGGAAATGAACTACGACAATAATTTGCAATATACCAAAGAGGGATTGAGGTAATACTAAAACATGATGCTCCAAAATCCAGTCGATAAATCAACAAATTAGTCCGCAGATAAATAGATCTGTGACTCTACAGGTTTATATACGAGTAAAAAAGAACCCCAAGATCTTGTCACACCAGAACTGAGTTAGAAAAGGAGTGCTCTGTGTCTCCACAAACTACCAAGTTTACTCCAAGAGAGGCGGCGAAAAGATGAATTCAAAATGTGATTTATGGTTAATGATGGCTTCAAAAGCACACACTTATAGTTATATTGAAAACTCTTTTCCAAGTCTATTTATACCCAAGGTTATCAAACAGACAAAATACCATCTTAAAAAATTGGTAAAACTCAACATGAATCTACATGCATTGACGTGCGCCGATAAGAACTTTATGCAATGTCGAGATATACTCGATGGCATTCTACGCAACTACGTCGACACACAGTTGACGTACTTGTGTCAAGTAGAACTTGACGTTGTGTAGATTTCTACTCAACGTAGCATCGATTTCTACTCAACGTAGCGTCAATAAAGAAACTGTTTCGACGTTCAGCTTGGCTGCATTGATATCTAATCGACGTGCATCGATACATACTCAATGTGCATCGATATACACTCGACGTGCGTCGATATGCACTCGACGTGCGTCGATATGCACTCGACGTAACCCATTAATATATTTTATGTTAGAGGTTTGGTCCCTTAATCATATCCAATATGAATTGTGGCCAACACGATCCTTCGTCCAACTTCTCCAAGGACTCTTATGTGCGATCCTGTGGGCTCAAATCGCATTTGTAGCGAGAACAAATGCTTGACTACTTACATATCACCTTGTAAACACCAATATTAACTTCATTATCAAGCACTATAATGATTGGAAGATGTAGTAAGAACTTTAAATTCTTAACTTAGGCGGTAATGCTATTCTGGATGAATCCAGGAATATTTCTAAGTATTGAAAGGATTTCAGTTGAAGTTGGGCAAAGCCTGTAGAGAGGTAGTCATATCAATACTAATTCTGCAGAATGTGCCCTTCTTCACATTGAAAAGATTTGGGGTGAAATCTAGTCGAATGTGGATAGGTGCGGGCAGATTGATGCTTATTCAACTAGAAGCTCCAACCAATAATAGAGGGCAAATCCAAGACGTCAGTCTTATTTTAGTAGAATTGGATGGTACAGATTTAGGAAAATAAGTACACACCCTTTGACATTCTAAAAAAAGCAATATCTAAATAGTCCTTGATGTTAGATTTGGTTATGCTTTTGTAGTCCTTAATCCCTCTGACTAGAACTACATAACCATCTTCTCTCTCTCACAGGATCAATCATCAATGGAGCCGAAGAATTCAAACGTTTGTTCAATGTCAGATGCACACCTGTCCGTGGTGGATTTGAATGGGGGAGAAGCCAGTCTGAAATATTTGATAACCTTGTGCACTGATGTCGGGATGGAATTCATTCTATCTGAACCAACTCAAATTTTTGAATGAGAAATCATCGAGTTCATTCAGAATGCTGTTATATCTTCAATAAGAAATGTAATTCGATTTAATGTTGTTGGAGATTAGGTAAACATTTTTGCATGTTCCATAACTAATGTTATCATACTCTTCAAAATTCCAGAAGGAGAAGAAGAAGTTAACACCTATGATTTTGAATAAGCACTTTAGTGGTGTTGGTATTCAGGGACACCCTTTGGACCCTTTATAGAAACAAAATAACAACCTCAGGAAAACTAATGGTGGATTTATTAAGACAGGTATTCATTTCTGAGCAAGGCTCACACGATAAAATCTCTAAGGAAATGTTTGAACTGATACAGTGGGTCATTTTGAAGAAGAATACTAAATGGGGAATGGTCTTAGTTGGAAGATGAAGGATTCTCTGAGAGCAGCTAATTTTGGGAGAATTCTTTCTTTATTTCTATGCAATTCTTCAGTAGAACTGGTCTTAAATCAGTCCCCGAGAGCAACAGTTCATTATACTAAAATAATTGACCTAAAGGCTATGGCTGTGTGGGACCAAGCCTTTCTAAAGGTTTGGGAAAAGTTGAAACAAAGTAGTTTCAGAGTCATCAAGCAGATCTAGGATGAAGTGGCGAAACCTTGATTGGGAGATGAGGTTGTTGTTAAAGATAACCCGCAATTCCCATCCCAAACTAATGGGAGTGTGGAGAAGATTAAGTTCAATAGGTGATGGACTCAATTAAGGGTGAGGGAGTCCAAATACAAGTTTAGGAACCAGGCTTAAAATTAATGGCTGAACCCATAGTTATTGATGTTCTTATGGTTGATGTATTTGCTACCACTACACAAGGAAGTGTTCAAGTTGAGGGGGAGAGTCAAGATGAGTTCTCAACCTAAGATACCATGAAAAGTTTGGAAGGAATAACTACTATTGAGGTGGAGTACCAAACTGTCTTCTTTAGAGGACAAGGAACCAACACATGTTAAGTTAGCTGGTAAAAAGGACTAAGAATCCTTTTCTAAAAATAAGGACCATAATTTCTATGAAGTATTGAAATGCAACATACTAGATCAGGAGGAGCCAACAGACATTGCTTTAATAATTGACAACACCTTAGAGAGATAATTGGATTCATAGGAGTACATGTGGAAAAAAGAGAATAAAGTCCTATCTAGATAGCAAATACACTTGATGGTGTGTCTGATGAGGATTCTATGGATTGTGTAAATGAGTGGGAAACTGACATTCCAAGTATATCTATAACAACTGTTCAATACAGTTCTTCATGCACTTTCAATGATCAAATGAAAATTCTACAATGTGAATAGATGATGAACTTTGAAAGATATATAGAAAAAGCTATCATGACTATTAAAGATATGCTCAAAATGAAAATTGATGATCTGAAATATTTGTGCAAATTTTGTCACCTAGGTTTTCCACACATAATCACATCCATGCGGATCAGTCTGAGAGAAACCTACACTGCAACGAGTCAGTTATTATATCCTAGGTTAGCACTGCGAACAGAGGGAGAGTGATGAGGAAATGATAAGAAGGGGGGTGCTGGAAGTATAGAAAACCAGACAAGGCCTGCCCCGCCTAATGCCTCTCTTGCGACCGACCTCTACTATTCTCTTGTGGAAAATTACAAGGTGTGGTGCGTCTACCTAGGGGTATGCTTGTGTATAATGACTGAAACAAGAAAAGAATATAACTTACTTTTTGTACCTATAACATGATTGATTCTGGGATAAGTCCATGCGTACCCTCAAAATACCTTGGATCCCTTTTATACTAAAGGGTAGGCTGCGTGGTCGGTTCACAAACCAACAGGCATTCAATGCCTCATTAAACGTGATAATAAATGCATGGCGACCCGAGGTACATGAAGAGTTAGGCGGTAGAGACTAAAAGGAGAGACCACATGAAATCGCATAGAGCTACTTGAGCTGGATCAAAAAAGGAGGAGTCTGCATGGCCTTGGTCATAATGTCCACGTGTTTGTCAGGATGGAGCTTCTAGACTGAATTCTGAGAAACTTCCGTAAGGCCTCCCACTGACTACTCACACTTCTGGTTGGAACTTTCGTGAATACTCCAGAGTGTTGGAGCCGACAGTTCACATTTCCTTCATTTGATAATATCAATTCTCATGTTGTATTTGATCATATCTTCTGTTTGTCATAGTGTGCAAGTTTACAGCTTCATGTGAAGGAAGAAACTCTCTTCTAGAAACTACTGTCGCGTGGTAGCGTTTACCGCTGAGCGGTATCCTTAATTAAATTGACATGATGCTCAGGTTTCTACCACATCATGCCATCCCTATCACTCGTGCTAGCTTGGGTATTTATTTTGACCAGACGCTCTGGAACCTATCGTGCGGCGCTAGCTTCCTTCCACGTAGCACTAGAGCACTCAATGATCATCCAGTCAGATTAATCAAGACAGAGCTACCGCTAAGTGATAGCTTTATACCATGCGATGTTAACACAAAAAAGTAGTAAATATCTTTATGAACATTTTCCAAATATACAGGATAGCTGTCACATTGACGTGTAATGATCTACCGTCGGCGGTAGCCTATTTTTGCAAAGACGTATAAAAGGCACTTGTTTTCTCGTTCCTTGTACGAATCATGACAGACATGAATTCTCTATAGGGTTCAATTTCCGCCTCTGGGCACCGTTCCACCGTCTCTATGAAAGGAAAAGAAAGCTGCCACCCTCGCGATCGTGCACAAAAAACTATGGTGAGCCAAGGACTATAAGGAGTACAAGGAGTGTGATCGGGTGCAACCAATCGAAGATCGTTAGCGTCGGTCACGCATCGCCAAGAGAGAAATTCTTTTGAGTTAGATTCAAACCTAATTCTTCTTTAATCCTCTTTGTACTTTTCTATTTGTTGTGTGATTGAGGTGAGGAAAATCAACTAGTGAAGGTTATCAAAATCTGGGGAGGATTCCGTGAGAAATCGTCCGAGGGAAGAAATTTCTAGATCGAGAGATCTAGCGGGGGCTCTAAGACACTTCTTTGCATGAAGGTGAAGTGATGCAATCTGAAGTGCATCATTAAATTATTTTATTGCATCTTATTTAAATATTTTGTAGTGCATGTCGTCGCGCAAATTTGTCTTTTATTTCATGTATTTGTGTGATTTAAGCAGTGTTCGCGCAATCTTCGTGCGACTTGTTAGTGTGACTGGCCAATATGATCTTAAATATATTTGTTTGTCAAATTAGGACTAGGGTTATTTTAGGCGAGTAGGCAAGCGACAAAATTATTAACTATCTTTTCAAATTTGAAATTATTATATCAAAATATTAATGTAATTTTAGGATACGATATTCCAAACTTTTGGCATTTTCTCATTAATTTTCAATGAATTCCTCCTAGTCTTTTCAACATCCTAAAACTATCGGTCATCTTAAATGTATCCTATTTAATGTGATTAAAAGGCTGGTCTGTTTGGCCTTTCCTCTCTTTGAAAACTGATATCATTAAAGCCTTTTTCATTTAATCCCCATTAAATCACTAATCTTTTTTATGTGCGGCTGCCTCCTTCATTCAAATGGAGGGGGAAAAGAAATCGGGCATAGAGAATTTCTCCACTACTCAGTATTTCCCGATTGCCCGGCCACGAAAGCCTCCCGCTGTTTGTCGACGTGAACCATAGCAAGACGCCGCTGCCAGAAGTTTCCTCCATCCCCGTGACACCGCTCCGCCAGTCGACAGGACTCCCCACCCCCATCGATGCCTCCTGAAGCCTTCTCTGATTCCAGGCGCCGGTTTCCCACCTGAACTGGCCGTGGCCACGCCAGTACACATCCCCGGCAAGGATATGCATCGTTCTCTATTGTGAAGCCCATGTTTCGAGTTGCCACCACCGCCAAAACCCTCGTCAGACCTTCTCTAGCCTAAGCTTTGGTACAACCCCTGTTGGGTACATTGGTCAAATGTACCTGATTTGAAGAAGCCTCACCTAACTCAATGATATACATCATAATGTATTTGATGTGTGTTTGAGTTACTTGTGCAGGTTAGGTATTCACTAGACTGAAGCTAAAAGTTTCTAAGTCCATGTGTCGACACCCAGAGGGAAAGTGTCGACACTTGAGAAAGCTTGTGTCGACACCCAGAAAAGCAGTGTCGACACTTGGAGTCATTGTGTCGACACCTGGGAAGAAGAATCGACACCAGTCAGAAAGTGTCGACACTTGGAGTTGTGTCGACACTCAGTGTAGAAGAATGCAGAAAAGCTGTGTCGACACTTAGCAGAAGTGTCGACACCTAGAAGAGCTGAGTCAACACCAGAAAGTGTCGAGACTTGGAGTTGTGTCGACACTCAGCAAAAGTCTGCAGAATCTAAGTACAAGTGTCGACACTCAACACAATGTGTCGACACTATGCAGAAGAGTCAACACTTAAAGAAAGTGTCTACACCCAGCACAATGTGTCGACACTTAGCTAAAGACTCAGTATTTGAAGTAAGTGTCGACACTCAACACAATGTGTCGACACTATGCTGAAGTGTCAGTATTTGAAGAAAGTGTCGACACTCAACACAATGTGTCGACACTATGCTGAAGAGTCAGTATTTGAAGAAAGTGTCGACACTCAGCACAATGTGTCGACACACAACCAGGAGAGTCAACACTTGAAGAAAGTGTCGACACTCAGCACAATGTGTCGACACTTAGTTGAAGACTCTACACTTGAAGAAAGTGTCGACACAAGGAGCTGTGTCGACACTTAGCAAAGAACAGAAAAGTTACAAAATATTCTAAGTACAAGTGTCGATACTAAGGGAATGTGTCGACACTCAGCTGAAGAAACAAAAGTGAAGACTTGTGTCGACACCAAGAAGTAGTGTCGACACTTGACAGTTTCAACACATAAAGATGTGTCGACACAAAGAACATGTGTCGACACTTAGAAGGATACAGTTAAAGAATGAAGTACAAGTACTTGTGTCGACACTCAATTTCAGTGTCGACACATGCAGAAGAATCTGTGTCGAGACATACAAGGAATTGTGTCGACACCTTGTAGACTTGTGTCGACACTTACACAACATGTGTCGACACTTGGTCTATAAGTGTCGACACTTAAGAACAAAAAGTCTCGACACTATCTGACAGTTAGAGAATTTCAAGAAGTGACTGGTTGACATGACAGCTGCCGATCCAGCCGGTCTACATCAACTGTCAGAGATATCAGAAGTCTGTTAAGAACCGGACCAGCCGGTTACCATGAAGGAAGCCTATAAATAGGCACCCATAGTTTACAGACCAAGATTGATGAAGTGATATAGAAGTGGTTGAAAAAGTTTTTGATAGAGAGAGTTCAGATCTTTGTAAAAGTGGTATATTGAGTATCAACACAAGAAGATCTTGCTGTGCATCGGCAGATCTAAGAAATTGGAGAGAGAGAGCTCCAACCAAGAATTCAGTCTTTGGAACTAAGGCTGAGAAGAAGAATTCAGAGTCATCTGGATTTCAAGAAGCAGAGGTCAAGGAACAACTGCAGAAGATTCAGACTAATTCAGTTCTAATCAAGAAGCTTTGAAGGAAGCTAAGTCAGTTTGGATCTAACTGAGTTCTTCCTAGAACTCTTCAAGAATCTCTCAACTCCTCTCTTATTTTCTGAGTTGTAGAGTTAGCTATTGTACTTTCTATTTTAACTTGTAGGATCCATTGGATCTGAGAGAATTGTAAGCCTATATTATAAAGGCTGAGGGTAGGGCTTGGTTGCATGAGTGTAGGAGTTGAAGAACTCTGAGTGTAGGCCTTAATTGGCTGAGTGTAGGCCTGGGTGGCTGAGTGTAGGCCTTTTGGCTGAGTGTAAGGCTTTGGGCCTGAGGTAGGAACCTAGTTGGGTTCTGAGTTAGTGGAGAAGTTTGGCCGAATCTAGTACACTGCTAGATAGGCGAAGGGGGAAAGTAGATGTACCCAAAGATTGGGGAACCACTATAAATTAGTGTGTCTTCTGTGCTGTGCTGTGCTGTGGAATTACTGTTTATATGCTGTAATTGCTGTTAGCTGTAGAATTCAGTGAAATAGCTGTTGTGCTGCCAAACAAAAGTTAAAAAGGATTAGGTCACCTATTCACCCCCCTCTAGGTGTTTAGGTACCATATCTTTCAAGTGGTATCAGAGGCAGGTTCCTCAAAAAGGACTAACAGTCTGAGGAGATCCAGTTTGGCAGATTTAGGATAAGTCAAAACACAGTTTCAAGAAAATCAAGAATCATGGGTTCTTCAGAGAATCACAAGGAATTGGGTTCAATGAAACTGCCCATATGCAGAAAAGAGATTTTTGGAATCTGGAAAGAAAGGGTAAGGCTGTTCATGGAAGCCTCTGACCCTAGGATCCACATCACAGTCAAAGAAGGGCCTTATGTGCCCATGAAGATTTCAGTCTTGGATGCTACACAGAGAACTCCAAAGGATTTTTCTGAGATGACCAAGGATGAGATTGTCCTAGCTACAATGGACAAAAGGGCACAGAACATCATAGTTAGTGCAATTGATGATGCCACCTTCCAGAACCTTATTCACTGTAAAACAGCAAAACAAAATGTGGGATACCCTCATTGTCTACATGGAAGGTTCTGAAGAAGTAAGACAAGATAGGAAGTCCTTGCTTAATCAAGAATATGAGAGCTTTAGGCAAGGAAGAGGAGATAGCATCACTGAATGCTACAAGAAGTTTTATAGAATTGTTAATGAACTCATGTCCTATGGAAGAGAGTTCACTAACTATGAATTAAATGATAAGTTCTTAAGGTCCCTAACCAAAGATTGGGACACTAAGATCTGTGCCATCAGAGAAATGGCAAAGTTGGGAGAAATTCCTCCTCCCACACTGTTTGGCAAGTTGTTATCTTATGAGATGCAATTGTCAGTAAGAAAAGAGGAGGAAAAGTCAACAAGGACTGAACACAGGGAAAGGACTGTTGCCTTTAAGTCAGAAGTACCTAGAAAGAACAGGACTAAGTCATCAACTCCTCCTCCAGAGGTAGTTGAATCAGAATCTGATGAGTCTATTAGCACTAAATCTACAAGCAGTGAAAGTGATGAAGATTTTGCTTCATTTACCAGACATTTTCAGAAATTCCTTAAGAAGAAACAGTGGAGGTCCAGACCTTCATATTCCAAAGGGAAAGAAGTCCAGTATCAGGAGAAGAAGCCTTCAAAGAAGGATAAGAAAAAGACAAAGACTAGTAAGGCAACTGGGTCTAAGATTGTGTGTTACTGCTGCAATAGACAGGGTCATGTTATTGCAGATTGTCCTGAAAGAAGGAAAGAATCCAGTGACAAAAAGAAGACTCACTTCAAAGGAAAGAAGGAGAAGTCCTTTGTTGCAAAGAATGAGAAGACTCTTTCAGACATTTCTTCTTCAGACACTGAGACAGATGCTGAAGCCTACATAGGGCTATTTGCTGAAGAAGAAGAGGAGTTTATGCAGATCATGGAATCAATATATGAACAAGAAGAGTGTCAGTGCCAAGGACTGATGGCATTGACTGAAAGTAACAAAATCCTGGAGCAGCCAGGACCTAGTCAGGTACAAAGTCCAACTCAAAGTTCTGATTCCAGTTCTAGTTCTGAGTCAGATTCATCTTCATCAAGTGATGGAAGTGTTTCTGAATCTGAGGGAGATATTCATCAGCTCTTAGATGAATATAAAGTACTGTTGCAAGCCTATAAGAAAAGCAAGATTCTAGCCAAAAGTCAGGCTAAGGAGATTGCTGATCTCAAGGCAGCTGCAATAGATTTTGAAAAGCAGTATGATCAAAAACTGAATGAAGTAGCCAGGCTGAAACACATTACTGTGATTCAGATGGGTACTATTACATTTAAGAATGATCAAATTAAGAGACTGGAGACAAATCTTCAGAAAGAAAAAGAACTTGCTGCCAGGTTTTCAAAACCTAAATCAGTACTACCCTTGATTGATGAATTTGTTCATCATAAAGGAAAGGCTGGATTGGGTTTTATTAAACCAGCTAGGACTGTTCAGGATCAGTCCAAGTCCAAGGGCAAAGCCCCAACATTCAACAAGCCTGCTGTAGTCAAAACAGCAAAGGTTGTACCTAAGCAAAGGTACAACAAGTTTGAATGCTGGTGTTGTGGCAAGGTTGGCCACTTTGCCTTGGATTGTTGGCACAATGCCAGTGTCAAGTTGAGTAGCAAGTTACCTGTTGGAAAGCCAGCAGGTAGCTATGTCAAATTGCAAACTAACAATCACCAAGGACCCAAGTTTACTTTGGGTTCTAAGGTTCAGTAATTTGTTTTGCAGGTGAATCCAAGTGGCCATACCCTAACATGGTACTTGGATAGTGGATGTTCCAGACACATGACTGGAACTAGGGGACTACTGAAGGACTACATTCCAATTAAAAATGGTCCTAAAGTGACCTTTGGTGGTTCTGAAAAAGGAATCATCAAAGGGTTTGGTAACATCTCTTCAAACCTTGTTACCATTACTCAAGTGGCTTATGTTAAAGGGTTGAAACACAACCTCATTAGTATAAGTCAGTTAAGTGATGTAGGGTATGACATCTCATTTGTTAAAAATGGTTGTCATATCAAGAGGTCAAGTGATCAAGAGATCATTTTGACTGGATATAGAAAAAGGAATGTCTACTGCTTAGACATTATGATTGAGAACAATGGTTCTCCTGTGTGTCTTGTAGCTGATGAGACAGTCTCTCAATGTGTCAAATGGCACAAGAGGCTTGCCCATCTTAATTACAAGACTATTAGCAAACTCTTTAGCAAAGAGTTAGTGAGGAATGGTCCTCAAGTTAAGTGTGTCAAAGATGGCATTTGCTCAGCTTGTCAAAAGGGCAAGCAGACTAAATCCACCTTTAGAAGCTTAGACAACAAAGATGCTGTGAGGTGTTTATACCTTTTGCATATGGATCTATTTGGTCCAATGCCAGTTCACAGCTTAGGTAGGAAGGTCTATACCTTTGTAGTTGTTGATGACTACTCAAGGTTTTCCTGGGTGTTCTTCCTAAAGCAGAAATCTGAAACACCTAGTGTCTTCTATAGTTTTGTTAAGCAAATTCAGAATGAATTGAACTGTACAGTGGTCAAAATTAGAAGTGACCATGGTACTGAGTTTCAGTCTGAAAGCATGACAAAGCTGTGTGAAGACTATGGGATATTTCAAGAATTCTCTTCACCTAAAACACCTCAGCAAAATGGCATTGCTGAAAGGAAAAATAGGACCTTGATAGAGGCTGGTAGAACCCTATTAAGTGATTCATCACTGCCAGAGTATTTCTGGGCTGAAGCAGTTAACACTGCATGCCATGTGATAAATAGGGCTACCATCACTAAAAGGTTAAACAAGACCCCCTATGAAGTAGTGAAAGGCAGGAAACCAAACCTATCCTATTTCAGGATTTTTGGTTGCAAATGCTTCATACTTAACAATGGAAAGTCTTACATAACTAAGTTTGCTGCCAAATCCCAAGAGGGAGTATTTGTTGGGTACAACAATAATAGTAAGGCTTATAGAGTCTACAACTTGACTACACAAGTTGTAGAGGAGTCTGTGCATGTAGTTTTTGATGAGACACAACTAATTAACAATGAGTTGTCTAGCAATGTATGCAGCCCCACAGGTCTTACTAAGAAGATGGACAAGCTAGCCATAGAAGATGTACCTGCTGCAAGACAGCAAGTAGAAGAAGATGGCTTATGTCCAGGGGGAGAACTACATGTACCAGGAGCTGAAGAAGTACAAGGAACTCAGCATGATGAAGATGCTGTAGAAGTTCAACCAGAAGTAAGGATGCCTCCAGTCAACAGGCATCTAAGAGATCATCCAGTAGAGCTGATCATTGGAGATCCAAGACAAGGTGTTCAGACTAGGAGCAGAAATCAGAATGCTGTAGTATATTCAAGTTTTCTGTCTCAAATAGAACCAAAGAAATTTGAAGAAGCAATACAAGATCCACAGTGGACTGAAGCAATGCAGGAGGAGCTTAATCAGTTCAAAAGGTGCAAGGTTTGGGATCTGGTTCCTAAGCCTAAAGATCACAATGTGATAGGAACAAAGTGGATCTACAGGAACAAGTTAGATGAACAAGGTGTCATCATTAAGAATAAGGCAAGACTGGTTGCAAAAGGATATAGGCAAGAAGAAGGTATTGATTTTGATCAAACCTTTGCTCCAGTAGCCAGACTGGAAGCCATAAGGATGTTCTTGGCCTATGCAACCTATCAAGGATTCAAGGTATACCAAATGGATGTCAAGTCAGCATTCCTAAATGGTAACTTGAAAGAAGAAGTCTATGTGGAGCAGCCTGCAGGTTTTGTTGATCCAACTCTACCTCATTATGTCTATAGACTTAGGAAAGCATTATATGGGTTAAAACAAGCACCTAGAGCTTGGTATGAAACCCTATCTAGTTTCCTCATTGAGAACAAATTCTCAAGGGGGAAAATAGATAAGACTCTATTCCTTAGGGAATCTAGAGGCAAAGTAATACTTGTCCAAATATATGTAGATGACATTATATTTGGGTCTACTGAAAGTAGCCTTTGCAAAAAGTTTGCAAAGCTTATGCAAAGTCAATTTGAGATGAGTAGTATGGGAGAGCTGAAGTTTTTCTTGGGTCTCCAAGTTAAACAGACTGAAAGTGGCTTGTCCATATGTCAGTCAAAGTTCACCCTAGAACTCATAAGAAAATATGGTATGGATTCATCCAGTACCATGAAGACTCCTATGGGGTCAAGTATGTCTCTAAGCAAGGATGATGCAGGGAAACCTGTAGATGAAACCTTGTATAGAGGGATAGTTGGCTCCCTACTATACTTGACTGCAAGTAGGCCTGACATTATGTATGCTACATGTGTTTGTGCCAGGTATCAAGCCTGCCCTAAAGAGTCTCACTTGACTGCAGTCAAGTGAATCTTGAGATATCTAAAGGGCACTCCTTATCTAGGCCTCTGGTACCCTAGGAATGGAGATTTTGATCTAACAGGTTATACAGATACAGACTTTGCAGGATGCAAAGAGGATAGGAAAAGCACAACTGGAACTTGTCAATTCCTAGGTGGAAGAATAATTTCATGGAGCAGCAAAAAGCAGACTAGTGTGGCTATCTCCACAGCTGAGTCAGAATATGTAGCTGCAGGAAGTTGCTGTGCTCAACTTCTGTGGATTCAACATCAGTTAGAAGACTATGGATTTCAGGTAAGTAGAACTCCACTTTACTGTGATTCTACAAGTGCTATTTCAATAGCTAACAATCCTGTATCACATAGTAGAACTAAACATATTGAGATTAAATATCACTTTCTTAGGGAGCATGTAGAAAGAAATGATATTGCACTTGAATATGTTAGAACTGATAATCAGATAGCTGATATGTTTACTAAGCCCTTAGAAGAAGCTAAGTTCAATAGGTTCAAAATTGAACTAGGAATGATAAACTTAGACTAAGTTTACAGAACTAAAAATTGGCTAAGTAAAAAGGTGTTGACACATAGACAAGTCTATGTCGACACAGAATAGTAAGTGTCGACACTTCAGGAAAATGGTGTCGACACATCTAGGAAGTTGGTGTCGACACTTCAGAATGTTAGTGTCGACACATGTCGAGTTGGTGTCGACACTTCAGAATGTTAGTGTCGACACATGTCGAGTAGGTGTCGACACATCCAATAAGGTGTCGACACTTAAGTTTTACTCAGAATTTTCTAAGTAAAGTCTCGACTACATGTCGAGTAGTGTGGTGTCGACACTTAACCAAGTGTCGACACATAAAATCTGTTGACTAAACTTGTGTCGACACATGAGTGTCGAGACATTATAAGTCAGTGTCGACACTTATTGACAGTGTTGACACATGTTTAGCTCGCTATCCCGCCTGTTCATCTTCAAAAATCAACAAGTTTAAATAGGGTTCTATCTTTGTTTGTCGACACGCTTTCAAAAGTTTCGAGACCAAAACTCTTGTGTCGACATTTCTCTCTTCTCAAGACTAAATCTTCAAACCCTAATGGCTCCCAAGCTCGAGGAAAATGTTAACGAAGGGTATGAGCTCGTGCGAGGTGCTTTTGACGATGGCGATCAAGAAATCAAGACGGTGGTAACCCTAGTCACCGATTCAGGATTGGAGTTCTTGGTTTCAGAACCAACCAAAATTTGGAAGAAGGAAGTTATTGAATTCCTTACTGGAGCGTCTGTAGATGACTCAGGCTACAGAATTAAGTCAAGGGTGCATGGCACCAAGGTCAAGGTTTCACCCAAGTCCTTGAGAAAGGTACTTCAGCTACCTAAAGTTCAAGAAGAAGAAGAAATTTCTACATCCAAGACCAGGGAAGCTTTGGTCTGGTGTGGTCTTGATCCTAAGATGAAAATAGGATCAGTTTTCAACAGGAAGGGAATGAATAATCAAGGCAAATTCCTGTCTGAAGTTATAGGCAAAGTTTTACTAAGCAAACCAGGAGGGCATGACAGGGTGTCAGCCTCCATGTTCAATGTCATGACCAGAATTATCTTCAACCTAAGAACAGATTGGTCAATGGTTATCTTTGAGAAGATAAAGGAAAGTTTGAAGAAGCCCAATCTGGGCAGGATACTTAGTCTCTACCTGGCTGGTACAATACCAGAGGTAATGAGCAATGCTGCTGGAGCTAAAATCAACCACATGAGAAGGATGGACATGAGAATCTTCTCCAGGTGGGAAAGGGTGCTGTCAAAGGAATTGACCACCCCTGAGAAACAAGTTACTAAGAAAGATTCTCCTCCCAGGAAGAAAAGAAAAACTGCTGTTGTGACACAAGTGTCCTCAAGCAGTTCTGAGAGTGAAGAACAGGTGGTGTTTACACCTGATGAGCAAGAGGAGGAGATAGTAGAAAAGACCCCAGCTGGTCAAGATGTGGCTGAGATTCAGGGGGAGCTGCCTCACACTAGCCCCATCCCTAGGGATCCAAGCCAGGGGGAGCTGCCAGGTGTAGAAGAACCATCTACACTGGAGAGTGAGCAGGCTACACTTATTATCCAAGAGGTACTTTCTGACCTTAATACATTAGATTTTTCTGTAATGGATTCTGATTTGTCTGATGTCCCTCAGCACATTCAGCAAGCAAGTACAAAACCAGATGTTGTTCTTCAGGACACATCTGCTGTTGTGCCACAAGTTCCTGATAAAGTACTTGATGAAACCAGTACATCTCCTGCACAGTCACCCCCAGAATATACAATGGAAGATCTATTTCTGAATTTAGATCAAGAAGATTTTGACATGGACAAGACTGCTGCTGATGAAGAGAAGACTGCTGCTATTGAGGGGGAGAACAAGGAAGTTGTGGAAGAGCCTATTAGGCTGGAAACTGAGCAAGCACCTGGTGTGCAGACTGCAAGGCCTGAAAGCCCTAAGGATAGGGTGAATATTGCAAGTACATCAGAGTCTGAGGATGATGAAACTGAGCAAGCTAAGAAGAAACAATTCTTTGTTTTCAAAAGAAGGAGCCAGAGCTACAAGAAGGCTCTACAAACTGTTGCTCAACACTCCTTAGTTCAACAAGCTCCATCCACTGATTACAGTGCTCTACTGCTTGCAATGCAAATCAAGATGGATGAGCACAGGAGGGCTATAGAGAAATATATTGATGAAGGCCAAAAGTCCCTACAATTTGATCTAGCTCAAGATATCAAATCAATAAGGTTTGAAATGAATTTGAATAAGAAGGAAATGACTGACTGCTTCCACAAGGGTGGAAATGCAGTGGTCTATCTGGCTACTCATCAGGAAAAGATTAAGACTCAAGTAGATGATATAGCACTAAAGCAAGGCTATGTGCTGGAGAATCAACTCAGAATGAATGATAATTTGACTGCATCCCACAATGCAATAGTCACTGAACTGAAGAGTAAGTCTGATGAACCATCAACCTCCTCTACTGCTGGCAAAGCTGAATTTGATAAAGTATTTCAGGAAGAAATTGCTGCTGTCAAGAATGCAATCAAAGATTCACAGAAGGTCATTTCTGAACAGCTTACAAAGCTTAGACCTTATTTTAAGGAAGGCATCAGGTACTTGGACAGTCAGATAAGATTCCACAAGGATGATGTAAGAGACCATGTTGAACAAGAAGTCATAAAGGGGGAGAGGGTGTTAGTCAAGGCAAGTTCTGAGCATGCCAAATGGATTTCTAATTCCATCAGAGCTACACTGGGCTATCCTCCCCTGTGTGATGATGATAATGTAGCTGAATCTGGTATTCAAAGTGCATATCTTGGAGGTGAGCAACAGGAAGTAGCTCAGGTGATCTATCCACCTCCAGATTTTGAAATGGTTCATGCTGATGTAAGCACAATGTATAGTCCAACTGCTGGTAAGCCTAATATTGTTCTGGAAAAGGTTGTTCAACCTATTACAGCAGCTATGCAAGAGGCTTTGGACAAAGAAGAAGAGACTAGGCTATCAAAGAAGAAGTTCAGGGAACTGGCTGAGCAAAAACCAGATTTTGAACAATGGAGCCCTACTTCTAGGAACATCATTCTCACAGCCTGGAAAGCAGCCAAGGACAATGCACATGAGAGGAATAAATGGTTCTCAGAAGCAGAGTGGAGGAAGCATGAAATCAGGCAGGAAGCCATTGTCCAACATAGAAGGAAGGCTAAGTTAGGAAAGCTACCTCCAACAGCTGTGGAGCCTAGCAAGTACTTTCCTAAGCCCTATCATTACTTTGAGAGGCAAAAAATCAAGGCTGAAGAACAGAAAAAGAAGGACTCCAAAGGGAAGAAGACTGCTGAAGCTGAGCCTGCTGCTGCTGCTGCTGCTGTAAAGGCCAAAGTGCAAGCTGGCAAAGGCATAGTCATAAAAGAACCAGAGCAGAATTAGACTAAGCTTAGACTGAAGAATGTTGTACTCTGTTACATCTAAACATTATTGTAAATCTTTGAAAATATATTGCAAACAATGTATGAACAATTTTTGATAAATATATATTTCATGATTGTTTAGTAGAATGTGTCTAATTCTTGTTTGTTCTGTAATGCTGTATGAGTATACATGTGTGCTTTATTACATGTTTAAGTTTAACTATGTTGACATATACCTGTTTTACATCATTTTATAATTTTTAATTATGAGTGGTGTATATCATTGACTAAGGGTTATGACTTCTCCAAATAGGGGGAGATTGTTGGGTACATTGGTCAAATGTACCTGATTTGAAGAAGCCTCACCTAACTCAATGATATACATCATAATGTATTTGATGTGTGTTTGAGTTACTTGTGCAGGTTAGGTATTCACTAGACTGAAGCTAAAAGTTTCTAAGTCCATGTGTCGACACCCAGAGGGAAAGTGTCGACACTTGAGAAAGCTTGTGTCGACACCCAGACAAGCAGTGTCGACACTTGGAGTCATTGTGTCGACACCTGGGAAGAAGAGTCGACACCAGTCAGAAAGTGTCGACACTTGGAGTTGTGTCGACACTCAGTGTAGAAGAATGCAGAAAAGCTGTGTCGACACTTAGCAGAAGTGTCGACACCTAGAAGAGCTGAGTCAACACCAGAAAGTGTCGACACTTGGAGTTGTGTCGACACTCAGCAAAAGTCTGCAGAATCTAAGTACAAGTGTCGACACTCAACACAATGTGTCGACACTATGCAGAAGAGTCAACACTTAAAGAAAGTGTCGACACCCAGCACAATGTGTCGACACTTAGCTAAAGACTCAGTATTTGAAGTAAGTGTCGACACTCAACACAATGTGTCGACACTATGCTGAAGTGTCAGTATTTGAAGAAAGTGTCGACACTCAACACAATGTGTCGACACTATGCTGAAGAGTCAGTATTTGAAGAAAGTGTCGACACTCAGCACAATGTGTCGACACACAACCAGGAGAGTCAACACTTGAAGAAAGTGTCGACACTCAGCACAATGTGTCGACACTTAGTTGAAGACTCTACACTTGAAGAAAGTGTCGACACATAGCAAAGAACAGAAAAGTTACAAAATATTCTAAGTACAAGTGTCGACACTAAGGGAATGTGTCGACACTCAGCTGAAGAAACAAAAGTGAAGACTTGTGTCGACACCAAGAAGTAGTGTCGACACTTGATAGTTTCAACACATAAAGATGTGTCGACACAAAGAACATGTGTCGACACTTAGAAGGATACAGTTAAAGAATGAAGTACAAGTACTTGTGTCGACACTCAATTTCAGTGTCGACACATGCAAAAGAATCTGTGTCGAGACATACAAGGAATTGTGTCGACACCTTGTAGACTTGTGTCGACACTTACACAACATGTGTCGACACTTGGTCTATAAGTGTCGACACTTAAGAACAGAAAGTCTCGACACTATCTGACAGTTAGAGAATTTCAAGAAGTGACTGGTTGACATGACAGCTGTCGATCCAGCCGGTCTACATCAACTGTCAGAGATATCAGAAGTCTGTTAAGAACCGGACCAGCCGGTTACCATGAAGGAAGCCTATAAATAGGCACCCATAGTTTACAGACCAAGATTGATGAAGTGATATAGAAGTGGTTGAAAAAGTTTTTGATAGAGAGAGTTCAGATCTTTGTAAAAGTGGTATATTGAGTATCAACACAAGAAGATCTTGCTGTGCATCGGCAGATCTAAGAAGTTGGAGAGAGAGAGCTCCAACCAAGAATTCAGTCTTTGGAACTAAGGCTGAGAAGAAGAATTCAGAGTCATCTGGATTTCAAGAAGCAGAGGTCAAGGAACAACTGCAGAAGATTCAGACTAATTCAGTTCTAATCAAGAAGCTTTGAAGGAAGCTAAGTCAGTTTGGATCTAACTGAGTTCTTCCTAGAACTCTTCAAGAATCTCTCAACTCCTCTCTTATTTTCTGAGTTGTAGAGTTAGCTATTGTACTTTCTATTTTAACTTGTAGGATCCATTGGATCTGAGAGAATTGTAAGCCTATATTATAAAGGCTGAGGGTAGGGCTTGGTTGCCTGAGTGTAGGAGTTGAAGAACTCTGAGTGTAGGCCTTAATTGGCTGAGTGTAGGCCTGGGTGGCTGAGTGTAGGCCTTTTGGCTGAGTGTAAGGCTTTGGGCCTGAGGTAGGAACCTAGTTGGGTTCTGAGTTAGTGGAGAAGTTTGGCCGAATCTAGTACACTGCTAGATAGGCGAAGGGGGAAAGTGGATGTACCCAAAGATTGGGGAACCACTATAAATTAGTGTGTCTTCTGTGCTGTGCTGTGCTGTGGAATTACTGTTTATATGCTGTAATTGCTGTTAGCTGTAGAATTCAGTGAAATAGCTGTTGTGCTGCCAAAAAAAGTTAAAAAGGATTAGGTCACCTATTCACCCCCCCCCCTCTAGGTGTTTAGGTACCATATCTTTCAACCCCTTCATCCTCATGGCCTTCCGTTGTCCATCCCCAGTCCAGAGTTCCATAATTTCAACCTCTCTATACACAGCCGGGCCTTTGTCTCCGAACAAGCAAATGGTATGATCCGCTCTCTTCTCGTATCTCGATTAACTTTTAGTCCACTATTCGCGAATGCATGTTGAGGTTTAATATTTTTTAGAGCTTGCTTGCCCAACTTTAACCTTATTACTATTTTGTCATTAATTCTTTACTACGATAGTCCCTCTCTCTCAAGGTGTCGTTTGTGGATGAGTTGGAATTATTGCTGAATACGAGCAAGAGATAGACACAACGGAGGTTTTGCGAAACTTTTGAGTAAACTATTGAGTGTCAAAACCCACGTAGTCAAAATTTCACCGCCTACTTTAATTTGAGCACAAAAATTATCATTAAAAAATAAATTATGGATTCTGATATGCATCAGTTTGCTATCAGAGGTCGGTTTGATTCACTCCTATTGTGAATCGAAAGATCCTTTTTAAAAAAAAAATCGAAAAAGAAGGAACTTTTTTTTTATATTTAAAAAAAATATTTGTCAAAAAATTTTATTGTGAGTCCTTCATTTCAAAAAAAATAAGTCCACTTTTGTTTTAATTTTCTAAAACATTTTGGAGGGTAGAGCGGACAAACTCAAATCGAGATTCAATGACTTAAATCTGCGCATGTGCAACCTCATGCAGATGATGGAAACACTCACCCTCCAAGTGGGAGATGTTACCCAAGTCGTAAATGAGTTACGAATCTCCATCAATACCTTAGAAGTTGCTCAACACCTAAGACTAAATATGCCCCCTCAGCAAAATCCTAGGCAAGAGGAACAAAATCCTATACCCGTAGATCCTACATAGCCTGACCTTGGACTCTGTCTCCAATCCCGTTGGGACGATGGAGTTAAGCTTGATGTCGATGATTTTGAGGGTCATGTAGAGCCCGAGAAATGCCTCGATTGGTGTGAGCAAGTGGAAAGGTTCTTGTTGTGGAAACAAATGCCTGTGAATCATCAAGTCGAGTATGTTATCCTTAGGCTTAAAGGACCCGCACTAGTCTGGTGGGTTCAACTTGATCATACCCGATACACCTTAGGCTTAGTGATGAGTCCGATTTATATAGGGTTTTTCGGACTCATCTGGGCTAGTTTTCACCTGTTTGCACTTCACTTTTAGTTTGTTATCGTATATATTTCATCTTATCTTTATTTCCATAGGAAGTGCACACTTAGGCCCGTGGTTGTGTATTTTTGTACATTTAATGTTTGTACTCCCTTTTTGTGATTGCCTGGAATGTCTGTTTTTCCTATTGGTACATGCATCGTGTGCGTGTTCCGAGGACGTTTGGAAGCAGGAATACTGCGCACGATCATCGGATATAGTGCACACGACCACTGGTCGTGTGCCACTGCTCGTGCGCAATGTTCCCTGATTCCAGAATCTGTCTAGGGTATACGCACTATCACTGGACACAGTGCTCACAACCACTGGTCGTGCGCCGCTGATCGTGTGCATTGATTCCATATTTTTCCAAGTTCTGGCTGGGGAAAACACACTACCACTTGGCATAGTGCGCACGACCACAGGTTGTGCGCCACTGGTCGTGTGCATTATAATTTCTGCAATCTATAAATTTGCAGGTTCTGCCCTAATTCGGGATCGCTCGACATTTCTCCGCCATTTTCATCTCTGAGGAAGAGTTCCGCCGTTCCCCTTCATCTTCCACCGTAGGGAGGTGCTCCGGGCAAGCTTTCACCGCCAAATCCAAGTTGGAGCTTCCTCTCGGCCTCCTCCTTCATTTTTAAGCTTCAAGAAGTGCTTGACCTAGCTTTCTCCATCAAGCTAGGAGAAGTTGTGCCATCCTCCATCGGATCGTGACACGAAGAAGATGTGCCATTGGAAGGTGATGACAGCCCTTCTCTACCCCGCATGCAGTTGAGGACCGAGCTTGGACGCATATTGATAACCTGACGATTCCAATCGTGAATCCTCAGCAAGACTTCGGATTCGGTCGATTTTGCACACTTTTCTTCTCTTGTTGTTGAATAGTATAGTTGATCTCTTGTTTATGATGAAGTTGTACTTATTTTGATATACATTTGTATAAAATCATGTCTATGTGATTTCATATTTTCGTTATATTTTCTTGAGGAGCGTCATATTCCATCCACCACCATCCACCCTTGCTGCACTAGCAATTGCTAGTGGCGTGCGTAGAGAAGAGGTGCTCACGACACTCATTCCACCATTCTCACCACCTCATCTGCAAGCCTACTCGCCCATCTGCCTAGTGATTCGGTGCATAGCGGCATGACTAGTCTTCCATCCCGCCTGGCGAAGCATCGCATAGCGGCATTGCATAGGAGTTGTTGTTAGATTTTTACTTTCTTTTTCCGCAAATATCAAAACCCCCCTTAGTTAACTCTGACCTAAGGACTTCAATCTCAAGTCCTCCTCGAAATTAACTCCACCTTACTGTGTTCCTTGAGAGATCAATACTTGCGAAAACTCGCCCATTTTATATTACTTGTACGACCGGTTCACTGCCATGATCTTTAGCATCACTTAGCACCTATCACCACATGGGTAGAGTTTAAGTTTCATCAAGGAAGCATTATGTAACATCCCATGTTACTTCTAGACCCCTCAACTTAGATTGGGTTAGGCATGGGGTGAGATTTGAGGAGACCAGCTAGGTTTGACCCCAGGTAGTGGGTGGTAGCCATGTGGGGCCCACTATAAGACCATAGTCAAACTAGGTCAAACTAGCCTAAGTGGGGACCCTAGCCACACCATGACCCCACCACATTGCCCTAACCCTAAAAACAATCTAAGTGGCCCCTAGGGTATGTCACTGGGTCAACATTTTGACCCCAGTTGACCAAGGTCAACCTTGGGCTTAATTTGGTCAAACCCACACCCATAGGCCTAATTAATCTAAGTGGGGCACCCCCTTGACCCAAACCAAGTTGGGTTGTGCCACTAGACCGATTTCCACCAGGTGGGGCCAGTCCACCCACCATAGTTGACCAGTCAACCCCAAAAGTCAAATTGGTCAACAATTTGACCTAAGGAATGAAATGAAGGCCAAGTCATTTCCCCTTGGACCAAGCCCACCAAAATTGGCCCATAGTCAGTCCAAGTGAACAAGACCAACCCTACCCCTCTAAATCAGGAGAGAGAATGCATGCAAGGGGGTAAATTTGGAAATTTTAGGAGAAGAGGAGAGAGAAAGAGGAATGAAGGAAATGGTGGCCACATGGCCACCCCATCAGCTGACTTAGGCTGCCCAAAACCAAGTGGCTGACCTCCCCTCTTCATTTCCAGCAGAATTCCAGAGCTGAGAGCCACATGGCAGCTGGGTGAAATCTCCAAAGCCCAAAACCGAGCTAGCATTGGAGATATCTCCACTTATAGCCCACCTCAGTCCAAACAGAGCTCACCATCAGCTTCAGAAGGCCGAGAGGAGTGGAATTCGACTACTTACACATGGAGAACGGTGGAGAATGCAACTTTCGGGGAGGAGCTCGCCGGCGCACCACCACCACGGCAAACCGCCGCCTGACCCGCAGCCAAGCCCCGATTATGGTGCGTTTCACTTCACCTCTACCCGCACTAGCTTCTTAGATCAAATAGGCGAGAGATCGGGCTCAATTGAGCCCGATGCCATGTGAGAAAATCTAGAAAATCCTAAGTTTCTGAAACCGCTCGGGATCGCCGTCGCCGCCGTCTCCCGCCGCCCCATCGCCGGGAAACGATAGCCACCACCACCGTGAAGGTGATGGCACCATTGGCCGGAGGTGGCGACGTCTCAGCTGGCCGGAAACCGCCGGCAAAATCGTTCCAGGTCGGCTCGATCTCAGCTGTTGGCTGGAGGTAGACGATGACCCGATCCCGTCAATTATTGCTTTAAGATTCGTGCGCCGATTTTAATATAAATCAGTTTAATAAATGAATAGTAACATTTCTGTCACATATATTCAGCCCTCTTGCATGTTAAATTTAGGCCTCCTAGAGGCATTTTCAGACCTTAGACCCTCAATGAAAAATGTAGCCTAGGGTCTTACCGTTAAAATGCCACCCTAAACATACATTTTGGAGTAGTATACAGCCCTGTAGGACATTTCTCTTAGGATTGGTCCTAGACTAGGACAAAAATTATAATGGATGCCCTGGTCTCAATATTAGTCACCATGATCCCAAATTTTGGGCTCATGCATGATTAGGGCTTACCTACCTCCTGCCAAAATTTAGGAATTTTTAGAAAACATTTTCCTATAGTTTTTTGTAAAATATCAAAATTTAAATTAATGGCATATATGGAGTTCTACTCCTCCCCATGGCCCCAAATTTTGGTGGTGGAGCTCAATTGGTGATGAGAGTTGAAAGAACTCCATAGTTAAGCGTGCTCGGGCTGGAGTAGTACCAGTTTGTAAGACCCCCCTCCCCCTTACCAAGGAGGGCTACCGGATCTTATGCCCAGAACCGCCGTCTTACGGTGGCACTAACACACGGGTTAGTCGACACCGCAACACGCCGATCCTGCCGGCTAGTACGATCATAAACCTGTAGGCCAATAAGAGAAGAAAGAAGTAAAACTGTATATGTAAAAATACCAGTCCACAAGCCACTGTATAATCATGAAAAAGAGATGAATAGTACATCATATAGTCCACAAATAAGTACAACTGAAAGAGTAAAAAGGGCTTATGCCCAGTACATCAAATCTCTTTCTCTCTCACAAAATAGTAAATGCGGAAGCTAAACTAGAACATCAAGACTCGTCCCACCTGAGGACGCACAGTAGTAGTGGTAGCCTGCTGAAGCGGTATCTGCTCCTCATGTCCTGCCTCCTCGACGTGCTGGTGCTCCATCTCCACGGGCTCCTAAAAATAGTTGGTCACCGACCATTAGTCAAAAAGACTAAGTCGTTTCCTCCGCACCTCGCCCCGCAGCTCCTAGGCACCGAGCGGGAGGACGAAGCGGAGGACAACAAGGGGTAGCAAAATGGAAGCAGGTGACAATATCTATCTAAAGTGGTACTAAGTAATGAAATTCTACACTAGCAATGCTAAGTACAGTACAAGTAGTAAGTAAGTAAGTGCGGTGCAGTAAAGGAGAGTAAAGAAGCAGCAGTATAAACAATAAATAAACTAAGCTACCACTAAGCTATCATCCAACGTACCCTAACTTATATAAGTGCCCATACAAATATATAAGTTAGGATTTCCGGAAAATTTAACTTATCATATAAAAGAGCCCATACTAATTTATATGATAAGGATCTATGAAGCGTATGACCTAATATGAATGAATGATATGATGCAATTTTATGCGCAGGCAAGTGCAACTCACACACAACGACTCTGTGATCACAGACCTTTAGTTCCCACTTTTTGAGAGCTAGCATCACTCTCGGGTACCACCGCTGTGGCTACGGCAGCAGCGGAGCGGGCGTCTCCGCTTCTAGACCGGTATGCACACTACCAAGCCTTAGACCCCTCTCATACGCCTCTGTACACGTCCAAGGTGCACTCTAGAGTCTCGCATACGTACTTTGCTGACAAACCCGTCAGTCTTGTTGGGTCGGATGTGTGTTATCGGGGGTCGTCCTCCAGACCGCAGTGTAAAACAACCCACTGGCCCCTCTAACTCCCACAACCGCCTGGTGCACCGTACTGCCATCGGTGTGACGATCGGCCAGTACCGCATGCCCCGCCACGATATTTATGCACATACAAGTAATTCATACCGAGCCTCCCGCTCGCAGGACCAAAACCCGTCCTGAATCCCTCAAACCCAAACCCGGGTGAGAACGCACATTAGTGCCTTTATGTCACCTCCAACCCTAAACGGGTGAGCATATATCATGAAACTCTCCAACCCCAAACACGGGCGAGAAGGTACAACCATGTCCTAACCTATTAAGCTACTCTTGTCTACGGTTTATTATACTTAGAGATTTAAGGTTAATCCCAGGACTGCCCCCGGTATTCCCTGTGAAGGGCTCTCAAGGGGCACTAGGAACTGTGTTGGGATTACGCCCAGCGTTCCCTTTCGCAAGGATACTTATTTTAGTTGATGACTACCCATGTATCTCCCCAGCTCTCCTTATTGCTTAAGTATAACCCTAGTGACTTAAGGTATTACCGGGAACCGACGGTCTTCCGCCGATCCCCGCTCCAGTTGATGACCAAGACTTGCACTTTTGATCCCTCACTAAGACAAATCTACCCACCAAGGTTACTCATGTTGAACTCTCTCTTATTTCTGCCGATAATCAATCCCCTGGTAATTCCCCTAAGGTAAGACCTATTTGTGTTATATGCAGACCATGACCTATGTTTACCCTAGAAATGTGATCTTCCAAAACTTAAGGTATCTTGCCTCTAATTAATTATCCTAAGGTATTATGGACTAAGAGAACTACCCTAAGGATTCTCATAATTTTTCCTGGCCAAATGGTCATTTAATTAATTCTTTTAATTTAAATGCTCGGCCACTTTACACATGAAGTGATTTAATTAAGCATCCTCTGACTTAGGAAATTTTTCCTGAGATGTATATTAACCAAATATCACTGCCTTCAGAATTTCATAATTTTCCTTAAATTATTTATTGTCATTTTCTATTTAATAACAATCCCGTATAAATTCCATTTTACACATGAAGTATAAGCATTATATTCTCAAAAATTCCAGAAAAATTACAGAGCCTTTAAGACACTAAATTATGGCTATTGGCAGAGAATCATCAAAATTGAATGTAAGATGGCCTATGGGGTTCCATTATAAATTATTTACCAAAATGCCATTGTACTAATTTAACACAAGTAATGCATCCAATAAATTCTGAGAAATTCATGAAAAACTCATAACAACATTTTATGACAGTAGAATAAATCCCAAATTTTTCAGAGGTATAAATATATCATTTCAAGAATTATCATGATAAGGGTAAAATGAGAAATTTAGGGTATCTACTCCAAGGTTCTTCAAAACAGAGAAATCATAATTTTCCTAAGTCAAATGTGATGTAATCTATGCCTTGGCAAAGTTGTTTGGATTTGTACTTGAATAAATCCCATTTTCCAATTTTTTAATTCCAAAATAGCTATTTTAAAATAAATTCCAATAAATGGAATTTTGATTCCAAAAATTCCCTTATTAATTTGAGGAGTGAAATTTACCCTAATGAACCACTGTAAATAATTTCATGACTCATGCATGTAACTATTAGGCTAAATTCACCAAATTGCATTTTTACTATTTGCACACCAAGCCTTAACATAGGCTAGCACATGCAAGTGGATTCTCCCACATGCAGTGATCCCAAGGTGCTGAAAATTTTATCATGCACCAAGGGTGACCTCACTGACCCACCACCAAGAAACTGCGGATGTCAGATGCGGTCTTCGGCCGTGGCCAATCCCTCACCGTCTCTATCTTGGCTGGGTCCACAGCCAACCCAGCCCCACTGATCGTGTGCCCCAGGAATGCCACCTCCTGCAACCAGAACTGGCACTTCGAAAATTTTGCGTACATCTGCGTCTCCCTCAACCTCTGCAGGACCTGTGCCAAGTGCTCCGTATGCTCCTCCTGAGTCCGAGAATAAATGAGGATGTCGTCGATGAATACTATCACGAAGCGATCCAAGAAAGGCTCGAAGACACGGTTCATCAGACTCATGAATGCAGCATGGACACGTTATCGCTTATGCTTCGAGACAGTTGAAGAAGCATGAGCATAACTATCCAGTACATGATCTAGAGCTCGGGGCTGTGGTTTTCGCCCTGAAGATATGGAGGCATTACTTATATGGGATTCATTGTGACATCTTCTCAGATCACAAGAATCTCAAGTATATCGATACTCAGAAGGACCTAAACCTGAGACAGAGGAGGTGGCTGGAGTTTCTCTGTGATTATGATTACAAGATCCACTATCATCCGGGAAAAGCGAACACGGTTGCGGATGCTTTGAGCAGGAGGGCCGGCACTTCTGGACCGGAGCCCCGATTGATGTCCATAGAGCTGCTTCAGATGATGGAGGACATGCACATTACCGTGGTGTCCGAGACCGAGCCAGTGGTATATAGAGAGTATTTGAGCTCAGTGATCAGCTGCGATGATATACAGGAGCGCATCCGAGCACATCAGAGGCTGGATGCTGCGTTACAGCCGATTTTCAGTGCCCTAGAGAGGGGCAAGGTCGAGGACTACACACTACAGGATGATCTTCTTCGGTTCCGGGGGCGCATCTACATACCAGCAGGGGGCAGTATTCGAGATGACGTACTCCGAGAGGCACATTGCTCGAGATATTCAGTGCACCCCGGCATCACCAAGATGTGGGCAGATTTGCGGAGATCTATGTATTGGCCCGGGATGAAGAGGGAGATCACGGATTTTGTGACCCATTGCGAGACCTGCCAGCATGTGAAGGCGGAATGCAAGAGCCCGGGGGGTTTATTACAGCCACTGCCAGTTCCAGAGTGGAAGTTCGAGGACATTGCTATGGACTTTGTACACGGATTGCCTCGCTCCCACTCCGGACATGATTCTATATGGGTTATAGTGGACAGATTGACCAAAGTCGCGCGGTTTATTCCAGTTCGGAAGGATGCCCCAGTTGCAGTTCTGGTGAGACTATTTGTGGAGCAGTACATCAGATATCATGGTATCCCCAGGACTATTGTTTCGGACCGTGATGGTCGGTTCACTTCGAGCGAGTGGAGGGCCGTGCATGCTCACTTGGGATCTCGGCTTACCTTTAGTACCGCCTTCCACCCGCAGACCGACGGGCAGACCGAGCGGACCATCCGGACCATGGAGGACCTGCTCAGATTATGCATATTGGATACGGGGAGGCCCTGGGAGAGGCTGCTACCATTGATCGAGTTCTCGTATAATAACAGCCACCAGGCTAGCATCAGGATGGCTCCGTACGAGGCGCTCTATGGGAGGAGATGCCGGACACCGCTATCATGGGTACAGGATGTGGACACCAGGGCTCTGGGATCCGATTATATAGAGGACACTGAGGCTCAGATTCGATTGATCAGGGATCGGCTACTGGAGGCCCAGAGCAGACAGGCAAAGTATTATGATGCTCGGCACAGGCAGGTGGAGTTCCAGGTTGGAGACAGGGTATTCTTGAAGATACGTCCGGTACACGGTGTTTCACGGGTGCGGAGGCACAAGAAGCTCAGTCCACGATACATGGGGCCCTACCTGATCCTGGAGCGGATCGGCCCCTTAGCTTACCGACTGCAGCTGCCACCGGAGTTGGGTGCACTACATGACGTCTTCCATGTCTCTTCCTTACGGAGAGCTCTCCTTCGGCCGGAGCAGCACATTACTACTACAGCCGGACCAGTAGAGCCTGACAGATCAGTGAGATTGGAACCGATCCGGATTGACGATACAGCCATCCGAGTGTTGCGGAAGAAGAAGGTTCCCCTTGTGAAGGTGCTGTGGTCCAACCATGGACGGGAAGAGCACACTTGGGAGCCGAGAGATCTGATGCTGGAGCAACACCCGGAGCTATTCGCATCAGGTACATTTAAGTTATGCTTTTAAGATTCTTGATAATTCTTGCAATTAGAACCCCGTAGACCCGAACTTGAATTTCGGGGACGAAATTATTTTCTTGTTTATTGGAATTTGTAACATCCCATGTTACTTCTAGACCCCTCAACTTAGATTGGGTTAGGCATGGGGTGAGATTTGAGGAGACCAGCTAGGTTTGACCCCAGGTAGTGGGTGGTAGCCATGTGGGGCCCACTATAAGACCATAGTCAAACTAGGTCAAACTAGCCTAAGTGGGGACCCTAGCCACACCATGACCCCACCACATTGCCCTAACCCTAAAAACAATCTAAGTGGCCCCTAGGGTATGTCACTGGGTCAACATTTTGACCCCAGTTGACCAAGGTCAACCTTGGGCTTAATTTGGTCAAACCCACACCCATAGGCCTAATTAATCTAAGTGGGGCACCCCCTTGACCCAAACCAAGTTGGGTTGTGCCACTAGACCCATTTCCACCAGGTGGGGCCAGTCCACCCACCATAGTTGACCAGTCAACCCCAAAAGTCAAATTGGTCAACAATTTGACCTAAGGAATGAAATGAAGGCCAAGTCATTTCCCCTTGGACCAAGCCCACCAAAATTGGCCCATAGTCAGTCCAAGTGAACAAGACCAACCCTACCCCTCTAAATCAGGAGAGAGAATGCATGCAAGGGGGTAAATTTGGAAATTTTAGGAGAAGAGGAGAGAGAAAGAGGAATGAAGGAAATGGTGGCCACATGGCCACCCCATCAGCTGACTTAGGCTGCCCAAAACCAAGTGGCTGACCTCCCCTCTTCATTTCCAGCAGAATTCCAGAGCTGAGAGCCACATGGCAGCTGGGTGAAATCTCCAAAGCCCAAAACCGAGCTAGCATTGGAGATATCTCCACTTATAGCCCACCTCAGTCCAAACAGAGCTCACCATCAGCTTCAGAAGGCCGAGAGGAGTGGAATTCGACTACTTACACATGGAGAACGGTGGAGAATGCAACTTTCGGGGAGGAGCTCGCCGGCGCACCACCACCACGGCAAACCGCCGCCTGACCCGCAGCCAAGCCCCGATTATGGTGCGTTTCACTTCACCTCTACCCGCACTAGCTTCTTAGATCAAATAGGCGAGAGATCGGGCTCAATTGAGCCCGATGCCATGTGAGAAAATCTAGAAAATCCTAAGTTTCTGAAACCGCTCGGGATCGCCGTCGCCGCCGTCTCCCGCCGCCCCATCGCCGGGAAACGATAGCCACCACCACCGTGAAGGTGATGGCACCATTGGCCGGAGGTGGCGACGTCTCAGCTGGCCGGAAACCGCCGGCAAAATCGTTCCAGGTCGGCTCGATCTCAGCCGTTGGCTGGAGGTAGACGATGACCCGATCCCGTCAATTATTGCTTTAAGATTCGTGCGCCGATTTTAATATAAATCAGTTTAATAAATGAATAGTAACATTTCTGTCACATATATTCAGCCCTCTTGCATGTTAAATTTAGGCCTCCTAGAGGCATTTTCAGACCTTAGACCCTCAATGAAAAATGTAGCCTAGGGTCTTACCTTTAAAATGCCACCATAAACATACATTTTGGAGTAGTATACAGCCCTGTAGGACATTTCTCTTAGGATTGGTCCTAGACTAGGACAAAAATTATAATGGATGCCCTGGTCTCAATATTAGTCACCATGATCCCAAATTTTGGGCTCATGCATGATTAGGGCTTACCTACCTCCTGCCAAAATTTAGGATTTTTTAGAAAACATTTTCCTATAGGTTTTTGTAAAATATCAAAATTTAAATTAATGGCATATATGGAGTTCTACTCCTCCCCATGGCCCCAAATTTTGGTGGTGGGTCAGTGAGGTCACCCTTGGTGCATGATAAAATTTTCAGCACCTTGGGATCACTGCATGTGGGAGAATCCACTTGCATGTGCTAGCCTATGTTAAGGCTTGGTGTGCAAATAGTAAAAATGCAATTTGGTGAATTTAGCCTAATAGTTACATGCATGAGTCATGAAATTATTTACAGTGGTTCATTAGGGTAAATTTCACTCCTCAAATTAATAAGGGAATTTTTGGAATCAAAATTCCATTTATTGGAATTTATTTTAAAATAGCTATTTTGGAATTAAAAATTGGAAAATGGGATTTATTCAAGTACAAATCCAAACAACTTTGCCAAGGCATAGATTACATCACATTTGACTTAGGAAAATTATGATTTCTCTGTTTTGAAGAACCTTGGAGTAGATACCCTAAATTTCCCATTTTACCCTTATCATGATAATTCTTGAAATGATATATTTATACCTCTGAAAAATTTGGGATTTATTCTACTGTCATAAAATGTTGTTATGAGTTTTTCATGAATTTCTCAGAATTTATTGGATGCATTACTTGTGTTAAATTAGTACAATGGCATTTTGGTAAATAACTTATAATGGAACCCCATAGGCCATCTTACATTCAATTTTGATGATTCTCTGCCAATAGACATAATTTAGTGTCTTAAAGGCTCTGTAATTGTTCTGGAATTTTTGAGAATATAATGCTTATACTTCATGTGTAAAATGGAATTTATATGGGATTGTTATTAAATAGAAAATGACAATAAATAATTTAAGGAAAATTATGAAATTCTGAAGGCAGTGATATTTGGTTAATATACATCTCAGAAAAAATTTCCTAAGTCAGAGGATGCTTAATTAAATCACTTCATGTGTAAAGTGGCCGAGCATTTAAATTAAAAGAATTAATTAAATGACCATTTGGCCAGGAAAAATTATGAGAATCCTTAGGGTAGTTCCCTTAGTCCATAATACCTTAGGATAATTAATTAGAGGCAAGATACCTTAAGTTTTGGAAGATCACATTTCTAGGGTAAACATAGGTCATGGTCTGCATATAACACAAATAGGTCTTACCTTAGGGGAATTACCAGGGGATTGATTATCGGCAGAAATAAGAGAGAGTCCAACATGAGTAACCCTGGTGGGTAGAGTTGTCTTAGTGAGGGATTAAAAGTGCAAGTCTTAGCTAGCAACTGGAGCGGGGATCGGCGGAAGACCGTCGGTTCCCGGTAATACCTTAAGTCACTAGGGTTATACTTAAGCAATAAGGAGAGCTGGGGAGATACATGGGTAGTCATCAACTAAAATAAGTATCCTTGCGAAAGGGAACGCTGGGCGTAATCCCAACACAGTTCCTAGTGCCCCTTGAGAGCCCTTCACAGGGAATACCGGGGGCAGTCCTGGGATTAACCTTAAATCTCTAAGTATAATAAACCGTAGACAAGAGTAGCTTAATAGGTTAGGACATGGTTGTACCCTTCTCGCCCGTGTTTGGGGTTGGAGAGTTTCATGATATATGCTCACCCGTTTAGGGTTGGAGGGAATTGACATAAAGGCACTAATGTGCGTTCTCACCCGGGTTTGGGTTTGAGGGATTCAGGACGGGTTTTGGTCCTGCGAGCGGGAGGCTCGGTATGAATTACTTGTATGTGCATAAATATCGTGGCGGGGCATGCGGTACTGGCCGATCGTCACACCGATGGCAGTACGGTGCACCAGGCGGTTGTGGGAGTTAGAGGGGCCAGTGGGTTGTTTTACACTGCGGTCTGGAGGACGACCCCGGATAACACACATCCGACCCAACAAGACTGACGGGTTTGTCAGCAAAGTACGTACGCGAGACTCTAGAGTGCACCTTGGACGTGTACAGAGGCGTATGAGAGGGGTCTAAGGCTTGGTAGTGTGCATACCGGTCTAGAAGCGGAGACGCCCGCTCCGCTGCTGCCGTAGCCACAGCGGTGGTACCCGAGAGTGATGCTAGCTCTCAAAAAGTGGGAACTAAAGGTCTGTGATCACAGAGTCGTTGTGTGTGAGTTGCACTTGCCTGCGCATAAAATTGCATCATATCATTCATTCATATTAGGTCATACGCTTCATAGATCCTTATCATATAAATTAGTATGGGCTCTTTTATATGATAAGTTAAATTTTCCGGAAATCCTAACTTATATATTTGTATGGGCACTTATATAAGTTAGGGTACGTTGGATGATAGCTTAGTGGTAGCTTAGTTTATTTATTGTTTATACTGCTGCTTCTTTACTCTCCTTTACTGCACCGCACTTACTTACTTACTACTTGTACTGTACTTAGCATTGCTAGTGTAGAATTTCATTACTTAGTACCACTTTAGATAGATATTGTCACCTGCTTCCATTTTGCTACCCCTTGTTGTCCTCCGCTTCGTCCTCCCGCTCGGTGCCTAGGAGCTGCGGGGCGAGGTGCGGAGGAAACGACTTAGTCTTTTTGACTAATGGTCGGTGACCAACTATTTTTAGGAGCCCGTGGAGATGGAGCACCAGCACGTCGAGGAGGCAGGACATGAGGAGCAGATACCGCTTCAGCAGGCTACCACTACTACTGTGCGTCCTCAGGTGGGACGAGTCTTGATGTTCTAGTTTAGCTTCCGCATTTACTATTTTGTGTGAGAGAGAGAGATTTGATGTACTGGGCATAAGCCCTTTTTACTCTTTCAGTTGTACTTATTTGTGGACTATATGATGTACTATTCATCTCTTTTTCATGATTATACAGTGGCTTGTGGACTGGTATTTTTACATATACAGTTTTACTTCTTTCTTCTCATATTGGCCTACAGGTTTATGATCGTACTAGCCGGCAGGATCGGCGTGTTGCGGTGTCGACTAACCCGTGTGTTAGTGCCACCGTAAGACGGCGGTTCTGGGCATAAGATCCGGTAGCCCTCCTTGGTAAGGGGGAGGGGGGTCTTACAAACTGGTATCACTTGAACAACGATCATATGAGAAAGAAGTCCACAACATGGGACCACCCCCGCCCCAGCATTAGTTTGCGGACAAACTATGCAGCGGAAGCAGTGGTGTGCCCATGTACAAAAGTCACAGAAATGGTCCACAAAGTACAATTTGATAGGCCAATTTTGCTTTAACCTTACCTTTATGCAACCTCCACAGGTCGCAGCGCCGCAAAATGTGGCTCCTCCCCCTCCAGCTACCACTCCATTCCTACATACGGAGATGGGGCAGACCCTGACGGCGATTTTGGATGCCTTTAGAGCCCAGCAAGTCCCGGCTCCACAGCCAAATCCGGGGTCGAGCTGGCTGAGTGCATTCAAGAGCCTGTCCCCACCGACGTACCGTGGGACAGAGGATGCAGTGAAGACGGAAGAATGGCTGGAGGCCATACACGAGATCTTAGCGGGCATCAGCTGCCCAGTCAGCCAGGCAGTACCTCTAGCCACCTCCGTGCTAGAGGCCCACGCGAAGAGATGGTGGAAGTCAGTCCGCGAGACTACTTATGCGGACTTTGAGTTGTCAGAGATTTCTTGGGAGGAGTTTGGCGATGTGTTCCTGGAGCACTTCGTCTCTGCTACGGACAGGGATGCCTTGGAGGAGAGGTTTTTGAACCTCAAGCAGGGGACCAGATCTGTGATAGAGTACCAGAGGGAGTTCTCCCACTTGGCCAGGTTCGCGGGGATTCAGGACACCGACGACAGGAGGTACGCAAAGAGGTTCTACCGGGGCCTCAGGGATGATCTGAGGCAGGCTCTGTTATTCATTTCACATGGCACATCCAGGCAGATCATCGAGATGGCAAAGAAGCTGGAGGCTGACCAGCTGATGGTGCGAGCCGGAGGGAAGAGACCATTTGATGGATCGACATCAGGTGAGAGCAGTAGGGGCTCTCAGAGGGGCAGGACCATTGGATACAGGAGGGGTGGGGGACGTCGTCGTCCCAACTTCAGGCAGGAGCAGGGGCCTCCTCCAGCTTTGGCTCCCCCACCTCTACAGATGCACGATCCGAGGAGACAGGATGACCGAGGCCACCGACAAGTGGTTTGTTATGGATGCCGCCAGCCAGGGCACATCAGGTCGGAGTGCCCGCATCGATTCCATCCCCCTCCTCCTCCTCCACCTCCAGTGGCCCCCGTACAGCAGGGCCGAGGACGAGGCCGAGGACGAGGCCGAGGCAGGGGATATCATGGCAGGAGGCGCGAGCAGGAGCAGATATACGCCTTGGACCTCACAGAGCCGAGAAATCCCGAGGAGGTCATTACAGGTACTTGAAGTTAATTTTGAGTTTCCTTAAATTTTCCAATGATATATATATAGTACTTGGAACCATAGGATAACCATTAACCTTCACATAAACAAACCCCAGGCATAGTCATGATCAGCGGCAAGCCCGCTCATACTCTTTTCGACACGGGTGCTTCGCACTCGTTCGTATCCGAGGCCTTCATCGACGGACTCGAAGGCGTGGAGAGGTTCCCTGGACTAGAGATGAGGGTACGCCTACCCGATGGATCGGAGCTGCGGACTACTGCACATTGTGACATGGAGGCCGAGATAGGCGGCAAGGCTTTCGAGGCGCCGGCAACTATCCTGAAGCTGCAAGACTTTGACTTGATATTGGGCATGGCCTGGTTGCATCGGAACCATGCCCAGATAGATTGTCCGTCCAGAAGGATCACGCTGAGACATGGCGACTCCCATGTTATCGTTGAAGGTATCCAGCCTATCTGCCACCTACTATTATCTTCTATACAGGCTGTGAAGGCCCATGAGCAGGGTGAAGAAGTCTATATTGTCTGCTTCGAGATGGTGGGAACGGAGGCGACTATCTCAGATATTCCGGTGGTTCGGGATTTCACCGACGTATTCCCGGAGAAATTGCCCGGGCTACCGCCTGCTAGAGACTTGGATTTCAGGATCCAGCTAGTGCCGGGAGCGAAGCCGGTGTCCCGAGCACCCTACAGGATGGCTCCTAGAGAGTTAGCAGAGTTCAGAACTCAACTGCAGGAGCTAGTCGAGTCAGGATTTGTACGGCCTAGTTCATCGCCATGGGGAGCACCAGTTCTATTTGTGAAGAAGAAGGACGGATCACTGCGATTATGTATAGATTACCGGGAGCTGAACCGGTTGACGGTCCGCAACACCTATCCTTTGCCTCGGATAGATGAGTTATTTGACCAGCTACAGGGAGCATTCTGGTTCTCCAAGTTAGATCTGCGATCCGGCTACTATCAGCTCCGTATCAGGGAAGAAGACATACCGAAGACGGCGGTTCTGGGCATAAGATCCGGTAGCCCTCCTTGGTAAGGGGGAGGGGGGTCTTACACATTATGTCCCCTCGGACAATCTGCAAACACTTTATCGAAGGTTCCACAACATTCGACATGACAAGCTTTCTGTGGATGAGTTCACCGACGAGTTTTTAATTTTGCAGTCTAGATTAGACTTGCACGAGGAGGTCAATATGATAGTGTCCCGTTATCTGAACGGGTTCCTCTACACTATTTGTGGTGAGCTGGAGTTGTATGGCTTTAGAGATTTGTGTGAATTGTCTTCACGAGCACATAGAGTGGAGGCAAAGCTTCAGAAGAGGACATATGGGCACATGTCGGCGGTTAGGACTTCCTCGAGCACCACCAAAACTGCACCCACCCCTAAGAATTTTGATTCTCCTCCTCATGTTACTACTGGGGCCCCAGCTCCTCCCACTATCCTCACCCGAGGAAAGGAGCCCATGAGATCCAAGCCCAACACTGGAGTATTTCGATGCTTCAAGTTTGTGGAGCCTGGGCATAAATCTTCTGAGTGCCCACGACGCCACTTCAACGCAGTTACTGACTCCTCTAATGTGTGTGAACCACAATATGGAGTCTTTCTTAATGGCTCAAAACTTGAGCCTAAGCCCGAGTCTGATAACTTTATTGAGGTCGAGGAATAACAAGCTGAGAACTTAGTTTATTTCCTTCGTTATACCTTGATTTCCCCTAACGAGACCATAAAGCGTGATTTTCAAAGACACGAGATTTTTGCACAACTACGCGCATTCTGGGGCAATTTTGTTCCATCATCATTGACAGCGGTGGCATGGAAAATTTTGTTTCCCAATGTATGTCATATATTGTTAGGTAGTGCATGGCAGTATGATAGGTGCATTGTGCATAATGGTGTAAGGAACTCCCATACCTTTGATCACCGTGGGCGCAAGATTGTTCTTCTTTCCCAGAAGAATAGTCTTGTTCCTAAGGCTCCTTTGAGGGCCTCATCACCATCTCCATAACCTTCCTTAGTTACCACTCTGCCACATCTATTTAGTGCCACTCTTTTTCCTGGACCCCCGCTCCAGGAAGACACACTTGATTCTTGTGAGACATTCGACTTGGATGTTGCTCACACTTTTGGTGATTCCACTTTTGATCAACCTTATATAGATTTTGCTTTATCTGATCGCACTTTTAGATCAATGCATTATCCTATAGTTATGAGTGAGCTTGAATTTAAACTTTTGAGGCATAGCCATGATAGGAGAATTGGCTCAGTCCATAGATTATTTTTTTCCTCATGGGACACCTGTATTGAAGGATTTCTGTGGTTAGTTTTAGATGAACAAATTATGCTCGATTTAAAATTTTATGGTGCTAGTCAGATATCCGTGTGTGAGGATATGGAGATAGTTGATCTTGGTTTTGTGGAATTTCATTGGTGTCTAGCACTAGTGAGTATGATTCATTATGTTCTAATAAATCCACCAGTTGATCATGTCTCCTTTTGTCCTTGTCTGTTTTTCTATTTTATTTTCTCACTTTCTTTCTTACTTTATCGTACTCACCTCCTTCCAGCTTTAATTTTTATTAAGCAATTGCATGTCAAGCAAGAATTTTTGGCTAACAATTTTCGAGAAACTTTGGAAAACTAGAAACCCGAAGTTGATTTCATCGCCTGGAGTTATATTTTTCCAATGGAAATGGGTTTTCTATTCCTTTCAAGAAAGACGGTTTCCCAAACATTCTTGTGTTGTGATAATGGGTCCTCCCTGTGTTTGATTATCTATCACGGCGGGGCAGAGATAGTGTATGATCCAGATTGTAGTTTGAAAGTTTCAGTGACATGTTCCATCACAGTCTCGACGGGGTCGAGACACTTCAACCACGGGACAATTGATGCAACCTGGAGTGCATCGTTAATTTATATTATCCCATTTTATTTATATATTTTGTAGCACATGTCGTCGTGCAAATTCGTCTTTTATTTCATGTATTTTTGTGTTTTACGCCGTGTTTGCGCAATCTTCATGCTACTTATTTGTGTGACCGGCCAATAGCATCATAAATATATTGGTCTGCCAAATTACGACGAGGGTTATTTTGGGCAAGCAAGCAAACAACAAAATTTATTAACTATCATTTCAAATCTGAAATTATTATCTCAAAATATTAATGTAATTTCAGGTTTGGATATTCCAAACTTTTGGCATTTCCTCATTAATTTTCATTGGATTACTCCTAGTCTTTTCAACAACATAAAACTATCGGTCCTCTTAAATGTCTCTTATTTAATGTGATAAAAAGGCTGGTCTGTTTGGCCTTTCCTCTCTTTGAAAACTCATATCATTAAAGCCTTTTTCATTTAATCCCCATTAAAGCCCAAATCTTATTAATATTCTGTCGCCACCTTCACGCAAATGGACGGGGAAAAGAAATCAAGCAAATAGAATTTATACACTGCTCGATATTTCTAGATCGCCAGACCAAGCCAGCCTCACTTTGGTTGCCGATCTACACCAAAGCCAGATGTCACAGCCAGAAGTTTCCTCCGACCCCGATGACACATCTTCGCCCATCGACTGGGCTCCCCGTCCCCATCGATGCCTCCTAAAGCCTTCTACGACGCAAGCGACCGGCTTCCCTCCTAAACTGGTCGTCGTCGCGCCTGGACCCATCCCCTACAAGGATATTGGTCATTCTCTACTTGAAGCCCATGTCCTGGTCCGCCACCACCGCTAGAACTCTCGTCAGTCCTCCTCTAGCCTAAGATTTAGTCGACCCTTCATCACTGTGGCCCTCCAATGTCTGTCCCCTGTCCAGTGTTCCACTATTTCCACCCCTTTATACATAACTGGTCCTTTGTCTCTGCACAAGCCGATGGTATGATTCACTCTCTTCTCATATCTCGATTTACTTTTAGTCCACTTTTCGCGAATGCATGTTGAGGTTTAATATTTTTCAGAGCTTGCTTGCCCAGATTTAAACTTATTACTATTTAGTCGTTAATTCATTACTCTGATAGTCGCTCTCTCCCCTATGGTGTCATTTGTGGATGACTTTGAATTATTGTTGAATACAAGCAAAACTTAGAGGCCACGGGTGTTTTGCGAAACTTTTGAGTAAACTATTGAGTGTCAAAAGCCACCTAGTCGAAATTTCACCGCCTACTTTATTTTGAGCACAAAAATTGCCATTAAAAATAAATTATGGATTCCAATATGCATCATAAAGTGTCGTATTGAAGGCCTTTCTTAGAGGGAAAGGGAGAAAGCCAGCCTGTCCGGGTAGTGGGTCGATATAGAAAAACAAATGAGTTTCTTCATTCACAGCCTTTGATCTCTAACATCACGGAGATCCAAGTTTTGTAATTATAAAACTCTTTTAGATTTTGATTGAAAAAAAATTATTTGTGTTCTTATTTGTTTCATATAACATTTTGGTTGTTCTTCGGTGGATATCTTAAGGGGGTGTATTTCTTGAAGGAGAACTTTGCCCAGGAAAATGTGGTCTGTGACCTACCGTCGCGTGCTAGCAAGATAACGCCTTGCGGTAGCTTCCAGAACTGGTTTTTCTTGATCAAATTATCTGAAAATTTTTAATTAATGCTTAAAACCTTATTCACCCCCCTCTAAGGTTTGCCACACGATGCAACAAGTGGTATCAGAGTTGGTTACTTCAAAAAGGCTTAAAATCCTAAAGTAAGACGACCAATGCACTTCATGTTTTCAATGAGGGACAAGGTGTGAGTAGAGCTCAACTCTTCATGGGGAGTGACTACCATCACTGGAGAACATGAATGAAAATCGTTTTGATGACACAAAACAAAGATGTGGGGGACATGATCGAAACGAAATACACTGCACCCTGTATCACTGTTTGCGATTCCGTACTAATCCAACCACAGGATAAATGGTATGAGATGTACGAACAATGCAAAAACCATGAACTCTTTATTCTGTGCATTGGATAAAATTTAATTTAAAATAATATGCAATTGTAAAAGTGCCGATGATATATGGCATTTACTTGAGATTACTCATGAAGGTTCCTGGCATGTGACAGAGTCGAAACTGTTCCGACATGATTCTTTTTTTATATGAACAATTCTTGATTGAGATTGACGAGGAGGTGGAAAATATGTATACTCGCTTCACCAAGATTGTCAATGCCTCAATATCTCTCAGGAAGAGCTACTCAAATGGATATCTAGTGAGGAAGATCATTCAATCTTTGCCTCCACATTTCAACCCAAAGGTGATGGCTAATGATATATCACATGATGTCAGCACCCTGGAGATAGAGAGCCTCATTGGAATACTAAAGACACATGAGCTCGAATTAAAGATACATGCAGAGGAATATCCTAGGAAGATTAAGAAGAAGGGGTTGGCATAGAAGGCTACGAGGGAGAGGAAGGCTTCTGAAGAATCTGAGGACGGAGTTGAAAAAAGCCTTTATATTCGAGAGTTCAGAAGGTTCATGAAGAATCCCATGAGGTAGGGAAGGTTTAAGAAATTTTTTAAGAAAGGCACTGGATAAGCAAAGAGGTGGAAAAATTGTCAAAGGAGACGAAGAGTGATGATGAGAAGTCTCTACCCGAGTGCTACCACTATCACAAGCCTGGACACATCAAGAGGGAATGTCCAAGGCTCCAGAAGGAGGAAAAGGAGAAACAGAGCCAGCACAATGGAAAGAATAAGGTGCTGATGGCGCTAACATGGGACGAGTATGGATCTGATGAGTCAAGCACTTCTGACTCAAGTAGTGAAGAGGAATCGAATTTGTGCCTCATGAGGAGGAATCATGATGAGTCAGAAGATGAGTCTAGTGTCCAAAGTGACTCTAAGGTAACTCCACCCTCTTATAATGAACTTCTTCAAATTTATGAACATCTATGTGATAAGCTAGATAGTGTTATACTTGACAAAAAGGTCGTTAGAAATGAAAATAAGAAAATTAAAAAGGTCTTAGAAAATATATAGAGTGAATTAATAAAATTCATCAAAGAGAAGATTGAGTGCTAGAGTGTACTCACTCGTTGGCAACGACCAAAGAGCTAAAAGTAAGTCTCTCCAAGGCATTGTTGAAAATGAACAATCTTATTAATGAAAGGAATATCGTGGAGAAAAGATTTCAGATATCTCTTACTAAAATAGAAGAAGGTAAAAAAAAGTCATCAATCGGTGTGTAATGCTAGATGTAAAACACCACCCTAAAGGTTAGGATCCATGATCTTCACTGTGCTATCCAGATATTTGGCATAGAACAAAAATCTCTGAATATGTTGTTGGGTGCATAGTTTCATGGATCTAGAAAGTTTGGACTAGGGTGAATAAGTCCAACGCTACTACCGAGCAGTAATCATTTTTAAGCTAATCCTAAAATCAGTTATGAAAATCACAAAATAAACTCAATAATTCTGAAAGGCTATCCCCATACTCCAAAACGAGCCCTAGGAACACGAAAAAAAAGCAACATCTACTCCTTATACCTTATGTGCCAACTATCAAAAGTTTGGTCACACATTTGCCTCATGTCTGAGTAAATGTGCCAAGAATACTATACAAGTCTGGCGACCAAAGTCTTCTACCTATCGCATGGGTGGGACAACTTGGGTAACCAGATCTTTACCCTCGTCTTCCTTTAAGGTGTGTTGGCAGGCTAAGGACAAGTAGAACATGTGGTACTTGGACTCTGGGTATTCCAAGCACATGACGGGAGATAAAGAAAAGTTTTTTTAGCCTAGAGAAGAAGAAGAGGGGCATGATGATGTTCGGGGACAAAACAAAGGATGTATTCTTGGAATCGGCACTATAGGTAACAAAATATTTTCAATTTCAAATGTGTTATTTATATATGAACTTAAGCATAATTTAATTTCAAATGGTCAACTCTGTGATAGAGGCCTGAATGTTATATTTGAATCCTCTACAAATACATCCAAGATTATAGATGCTAAAACAAATAGTGCTTTACTTACTGCTCATAGGACTTATAATATTTACACTGTTAGTTTTGAAGAAATATTTTCTTCTAATTTTAAATGCTTAGTTGCCAATAATGTGGAATAAAATCTTTGGCATATGAGATTAGGACACTCTGGAAGTAAACTGATTGTCAAACTATCAAAACATAAACTTGTTCATGGAACACAAATTTAAGCGGTAGTTTGAATTCCTTATGCGCTCTATGTCAAAAATGGAAATTTGTTAAAATCTCATTCAAAAGCAAAAATGACATTCCCATGTCTAGACCACTTGAGATCATACACATGGATCTATTTGGCCCTCTTAGTACATGCAGTCTAGGTGGAAAATAATACAAATTTGTTCTTATAGTTGACTACTCCTGTTATTTCTGGACGATCTTCTTATGAATAAATCTAACACATTCGTTGAATTCAATAATCTATGCAATAGACTTCAAAATGATAGGGAACAAAAAATAAAATGCATAATGTCAGATCATGGGGGAGATTTTGAGAATAAAAACTTCACAAACTACTGTAATAATTTAGGAATTAAGCACAAATTTTTAGAACCACACACTCTTCAATAGAACATGGTAGTAGAAAGAAAGAATCGTACACTTCAAGAACTAGCACACACAATGCTCTCTGAGTTTGGCTTTCCTCGATATTTTTGGGCAGAAGCGGTTAACACAGCAAGCTATGTGATGAACCGGTTCATGGGGTTCATGCTTTGCCCCAATCTTAAGCTAACTCTGTATGAGCTCTACTTCAATAAGAAGCCATCAGTATCATTTTTAGAGTCTTTAGTTTCTCATGCTTCATTATAAACACTAAGGATCACTTAGGAAAATGTGACGAAAAATCAGACCATGGAATCCTCTTAGGATACTCTAGTATGAGTCGGTCTTATAGGGTATATAACAAACAAAACTTAGTTGTTGAAGAATCGGCTCATGTACACTTTAACAAAAATACACCAACCGAAGAACCTATGTTAAATGAAGAGGAAGGTGACGACGATGTCGAGTTAGGAGATAAGGGTGAGGGGAGAGAAGTGGTGATTGATGTTCCAACTCAAGTAGAAGGATATAGGCCTCCAAGAACTCTAAATTTCTTAATACAACATCCACGAGAACTAGTAATAGGAGAGCCCTCACATGGAGTTAGAACTCGGCCGGCCTTGAGTGAATCCTTCTCAAACCTATGTTTTTTTATCTGAAATTGAACCTAAGAATATCTTAGAAGCTTTAAAGGATGAATCATATTTCTTGGCTATGAATGAAGAAGTAAATTAGTTCGAGAGAAGAAAGGTCTCAATATTAGTGTAGTGTCCTGATAGCCATCCAATCATCAATCTAAAATGGGTTTGGAAAAATAAAATTAATGGTGAATCTAGGATAACTAGGAACAAGGCTCAGTTGGTGGCACAAGGTTACTCACAAATAGAGGGTGTGAACATTATGGAATCATTTGCACCGCTAGCACGTTTTAAATCCATTCGTATGTTTTTTGCGTTTGCAAGTTATAAAAAAATTAATTTTTATCAAATGGATGTTATGAGTACTTTCTTAAATTGATATATCAAGGAATAGGTGTATGTCAAGCAACCACCCGGTTTCAAGAATGCTGACTACCCAAATCCTATATACAACTTAGTTAATGCCTTGTATGGACTGAAGCAGACACCCCGTAATTTGTATGACAGGCTCACGACTTTTCTCCTAGAACATGGCTTTAGGATGGTTAGTGCGCAAACCATTCTTTTTGTGAAGCACGAGAATCTCGATCTAATTCTATTACAAATTTAAGCTGATAATATCATATTTGGGGCCACAAATGAAAAATTATGCAAAGAAATTGTCACTTTAATTCAATCTGAATTCAAAATGAGCTTAGTTGGAGAGTTAACATATTTCTTAGGATTTTAGATTTCTCAACGTAATGATGGAATTTTATAAGTCAATCAAAATACATAAATTATATGCTTGTGCGATTCGGAATTGAAAATCTGAAACAAGTCAAAACTCCAATGAGTGCTTCTCTAAAATTAAGAAAGGATGAAAGTGACATTTTGGTGGACCAAGCTGTATTTAGAGGAATGATCGGATCACTACTCTATTTAAGTGCTTCTAGGCTCGATATTACATTCACGGTGTGTCTTTGTACTAGGTATCAAGTCAATCTTAAAGAATCTCACTTAAAAGGTGTTAAACATGTCTTTAGGTATCTTATAGGAACCCAAAATCTATTTGTGTTACCATTGTGATCTGGAAATGATCAAGTATATAGTCTCACTGCCAATGCAGTATGAGCCTATCAGTGTCGCACATAAGATCAGTGATGCATCAAATAAAATCTTCACAAACAATGACCGACATCTTGCAATGCACCACTGCTCCCAAGAAATAAGTGTTTAGAACTCGAAATCCATTGTGACCAATGTATCAGTGTTGTCGTGTCCCATCATCCCTTACATACGTATTGAACTAGAGGTATAGACCATGTCTCCCTCAAAATTATTTAATCCCAGTTTCCTGATCTAAAATGGACTTCCAGAAATTGGTGACTCCAATATCACATATTGACTCAACCAAACATGGTCATGCATTTCTCAGTCCCATTCCATCAAGGGGTCCATTGATGTAACTCCTATCATATAGGAAAACAAATCACATCTCTACACAGACGCAAACACCCAAATGATTCATAACGTACCCAATAATCACCTTTATCATCCAACTTTCTGAAAATTGGGCATTTATAGCATCAAAGCACGGTCTTACTCACTCAATGAATGTTGTGGCTTCAGGTGAAAGGACCAAAAACACCATTGCCACTTGAGTCATACTTATGACACGTTCATATACCTATCTATAAAGTTTTCTCATGGTGGGTCTATCAAGTACAACCTGTTCACTAACAAGTACCCATGTGATGCCTTGACTTCACAACATTATGACTTGTGAGAACCAGTCATCAGTAAAGCACATGCTAGTCTTAATGCATCATCATCACCCTTATATTCTAATATGATACTCGACCATGGACCATTTAATAATGAAGCTTCTAAGAGCATAGGTTCACACATTCAAGTCTCCACTTGACTCCTATGGAAGCAAATATTCAAAGGGCATTTATTACGTTAAATTAATCTAACACAATAGAAATGAATTTACACAATAAAAGAATTTGCCAGAATATAAAATGAAATGTATGGTATACTATTCATCAAATGAATTATTATAATAACTGACAAATACATAATTCACAAGACTCCCACAAGGACTGATCATTAAGGTATCGTATACCCATAGGTCTAACATGACCATCATGCTTCATCTGTACTAGAGGCTTTCTTAGTGGATCAGTTATATTTTCTTCAGTTAGCACTCTGCAATGGTTCAAATCTCTTCGATCAACAATCTCTCGAATATGATGTAACTGTAGAAGTATGTGCTTGGAGCGCTGATGAGATCTACATTCCGAAGCAAGTGCAAATGCACTATTGTTGTCATAGTAGAGAACTACGGAATCAACAATGCTAGGAACTACAACTAACTCGCCGATGAATTTACTAATCCATACAACATCCTTCTCCACATTTGTTGCAGCGATATACTCAACCTTAGTTGTAAAATTGACAACTGTCTCCTACTTGGAACTCTTCCAACTAACATCTCATCCATTTAGGCAAAATATAAATTCTGACTGAGACTTTGAGTCATCCCTATCAGTTTGGAAGCTAGCATCCATGTAACCCTTTATAACAAGCTCTTCCTCTCCACCAAATTCCAAGAACTTATCCTTAGTCCTTCTTAAGTTCTTTAGGATATTCCTGACAGCAATCCAATGACTTTCACTAGGATCAGTCTGATACCTACTAGTCATGCTCAAGGTAGAAGAGAGATTGGGTCGAGTACATATCATTTCATATAGTATTGATCCAATTGTCGAAGCATATGGAATCAACTTCATGCAATCATTATCTTCACAAGATTTAGGACATTGTTCCGTAGAGAGACTCACACCACGAGACATGGGTAAGAATCCATTATTGGACTCAAGCATGTTGAACTGTTTTAACACCATATCAATGTATGTACTTTGGGTCAAATGTCACAACTCACATTTTCTCAACGTTGAATTTATATCAGTGCAAGAGAAAATATGCGCCATGATGTCACGCCATGCAGGGGATAACTGCAGGCACTTATCCAAAACCCCAAACTATATAGTTTATGTGAAATCCATAAGTTATTAAGTAAAAATCCAGTTTAAATTGGATGGTCGTATTTCTCGGCACAGTCGATCAACTAGTCCACGAGTAAAAGTATAGTTATGGCTGTGAAAAATACTTTGGTTAAGTTGATTAACACCCTACATGAGTATAAAACATCCCAAAAAGACAACTCATGGCAAGCAAGACTCTAGATTTATTATAAGTATAGAAATAGTTTTTACATTAGCTAGAAAAATAGTATTTTAATTTTAGAAATATGAGATGTATGAAATACAAGTAGTAATGCTTTTATAAGTGAAAATACCTAACATGTAACCTACCATAAAACATTCCCAGAGAGTAAGTAAAAATAGCCACAAAAGGCAAAACTAGCATCTTAGCAGAGCATTCAACAATTCTATAGAAAACCACTAGTGGGCGTCAACAAACTGACACGAACCCACTAGTCAGTATGAGTGTCTGTACTCTAAAGAAAACAATAAAGATCTACCTCCCAAGGCAGTGAAAACCTCTGCAACTCTGTAGTCCACAAGCAAACACCAAACCTAGCCGCTTAATAGACTACTGTTCGGAACCTGATGCATTCAAAGAAAGAACACCTCTGCAAGAAAAATACAAGTGGCAAACAAAACTATCAATAAACAAGGGAGTAGCAAGATTACTAATCCCAAACCTAAATAGCTATAAAAATAAAACACAGTAAACAACTAGGGATTTAGAATGAAGAGTTAACTTATAAAGTTTAAAGGTATTGAAATTTGCACCAAGTGCGAATAGAGTTATACATCATAAACAATTTGCAAGAAATGGCAGGAGTAGCATAAGTTTTATCCATAGGTAACTAAAACAAGGCAAAGGCTCAATAAACACATGAATAATTAACACTGTAACGCAACCGAATCTGAGTTGGGACCAAACCGGTCAAAACCGATCTAACAGATCCAAACATCTCAAAAATGGGACTGTGGTGATAACCATATAACCCAACAGCCGAAAAACGAGACCCAAACATGCCCAGGTGTAATGATTCACAAAACTAAGCCAAACAAACCAACCCCATATCCAAATTCCCACAAACCCAAACTTCAACAAATTCAACAGAAAACCGACGAGTCTATCTTGGTTAGACTAAGCCTTTGTAATATACGTCAAATCAGTGAAAGGAAACCAAGCTAAGGAAAAAGCGTCGAGTACACTCGACGCCGCGTCGAGTGTAGTCAACGCACTTGATGCCCTAACACAGCACACACAATACTTAAACACGACAGCAAGAAAAAACGATGGCGTTGAGTGAGTTCAGCCCACTCAATGCCTAAACACAGCGCGACGACATTGAGTGAGTTCAGCTAACTCAACATCCTCGACGCTTTTACATAACTTGAAGAATAAAGTGCGGGCATTGAGTGAGTTAAGCTCACTCAATGTTGTCTATAACACCTCCCCTGTAATGATCGTATAATATGGGTCCGGCAGGGGCCCCACAACATATGGATGCCACAGCTTTAGTATTATAAGATGATATAACTACCCACACTCGAAACTCTTGCACAACACAGTGGAAACACAAGCAAGACAAGAAGTTATCCATTACAAGAAGAGTAATAACAATGGCCTTATGGCCTTACAACAAGTGTCCAAACTCAAATAATACAACAGTCAAGAAAGTGCATAGCACTCCTAGTCTACCTCGGCATGCAAGCCGGACAACATGAATCTCAAACATACAACATCATATAAGTAGAGCTACAAAAGAGAGAAGCACTTCATGAGGCTTAGGCCTTTCTAGCCGGCGAGCTAACTCCTGCATGTGATCCTTGCCCTGTAAAATTTATTAGTAACGTGGGTCAGAAAAGGCTGACCTCAAACTGTGTAACAAACACATCTCCTCCCAGCCACCCCTAACGGACCCCGGGGTATTCCTCCAACCTGCAAGTTAGCAATTCGTATGCAATATTCATAAGCAATAAAAACAACTACAAAAACAGGCTTGGATGTCACACACATCATACATGTTCTCTACTGGTTGAGCATATAATGAAAAGGGCCTACTTATACAACATGTATGCAACATCCCGGGCTTCACCCAAGGCACCCTATCTCGTATGCATCTAGCACATCATCACATCATATGGGTACTCATCGATTCCCCATTGGCATAAAGCCACAAACAAAGGGGTAACACCATTTCCCCCAACGGCACACAGGCCGCCACATGGAACTCTTGCAAAGGCCCCACCCGCTCAAGGTCTTAGCCCCGGGATTGCCTACAAGCTCTGACGTCTCATGTTAGGATTCCAACAAACACAAAACTGACCGATTCTAAGAAGCCTTGCCGGACCCCACCCGCTCATGGCCTCATTGCCCGGGCTTGCCCCCATGCTTGGCATTCTCGTCAGTCTCACAGAAGGGGACTAGTCTCACCGGGACACTCTCCACACATGACGTGAACGTCACGAGATAGCCAGCCGACCACGGAGACATAGCCACGCCTTGGCACATCACAAACCAAGACAATTCCACCCTAGTCCCTCATTTGTACTACAGCGTTCCCGCGCCCCAAGGAAACCATCTACAACTCATGCGGAGCTAACCTTGTCCACCAAGGAAACCATCTACCGCCATTGAGGAGCTAACCTTGTCCGGTTCCGACTACACGTACTCACTCGAGAAAAGGGGGAAAACATCACCACATCACAAATGACATCTTGCCGCAACGGAATCTCTATGAATCCTTAAAGTTCGTATGCAACATCACCGAGTCGGACTAACGGTCGTGACTACGGCTTCACCCACCATGCCTAATCCACTAACAGAGCGGATCTCTAATGCAAAACATGCCGGGGACGGACTCAATCGACCCGGAGGTTCCTCTTGAACCTTGGCGACCCAAAACCCCTCTCATTTGAGTGTTTGGTGCCCAAAACTAGAAAAGAAAATGATGCTAAAGAAATGCATCCTAAAATCGAGAGTAGAAGTGTCGTTACCTTCCGAATCCTCTTCCTAGCCATAGCAAAATAGTCGGATGAAAACCTTCGCAACGATCTAGACTCCACGGATCTGGACTCGGCTCGCGATTTGGAGCACCGAAGCCTCTCCTACACCCAAATCTTCCTTCACTTTCCTCCTTGCTCTCCCTTCTCTCTAGAATGTAGTAAGAGAAAAGCTTGAAGAATAATGAGGGTTTCCAACCCTATTCTCCGACTTAACTCCTCAAGAACAGTCCTGAACCATCAGATCCTGAAATCAGGGAAAGAATGGCCACGATCCGCCTGAAAAAATAAAACACCTGGGCCGAACACGGCCTGGCACACGCCCGTGTCCAGGGCCGTGTCCCCCATTCACCGTCACAAATCGACGCGCCAGGAACAGAATACGGGCATTCGACACGCCCGTGTTCGATCCGACACGCCCGTGTCCCAACTGACACAGCCGTGTTCCTCCATCGACACAGCCCCAAAAACAACCCGAGAAGGACACGGCCTGGGACACGCCCGTGTCCCAAGCCGTGTGCGAAGTCTCGACACTCATCGACTGCCTTTGTGTCGACACCGCGGAAAAACATCGAGCAAAGATCGTCGACCAAGCGGGACACGCCCTGTGACACGCCCGTGTCACAAGCCATGTGCCCCAGTCTCGACACTCGACACTCGACACTCGTCGAGTGAACATCGTCGATTGAAGTTCATCGACTGATCCACACGGCCTTGGACACGCCCGTATCCTAGGCCGTGTGCCTTGTCTCGACACATTGTCGAGCGAAAATGTCGACACCCCGGACCGAGTGTCGACACGGGCTCGACACACCCTGCGACACGCCCGTGTCGCAGGCCGTGTGCCCTGTCTCGACACATCGTTGAGCGCAAAGTGTCGACTACGCGGCCAAGTCGTCGACTCCAGCCTGACACGGCCTGGGACACGCCCGTATCCCGGGCCATGTTCCCCTGCCAGAAACCAAAAATTGGCCAGAAACGCAGATCGACCCTCTCTCAAAATATGGGGTGTTACAACTCTTCCCCCTTAATAGAATTTCGTCCCGAAATTACAAAACAAAAGGAAACACACTTAAATGGTACATGAAATGAAGAGTTCTGGATACTCTTCTAGCATGGCTTGTTCTCTCTCCCACGAGAGCTACTCACGACCGCAGTTGTCCCATCGGACTTTCATGAGTTTAACCTCTTTATTCCGCAACTGTCGAGTCTCTGAATCCTCTATAGAAATTGGAATGACTCACGTCGTCAAGTCTTCCTCAATTGGCACCGATGCCGGCTCGATCACCACACTAGCCTCCACCAAGGCTTTCCTCAAGACAGAGATATGGAAGACGTCATGCAATCCACTCAGCTCTGCGGACAAAGATAACCGATAGGCTGCTTCTCCCACCCGTTCAACAACTTCAAAAGGCCCCAAAAACCTTGGACTCAACTTCTTGAGTCGGCGAATCCGTGAGACGCCTTTGAACGGTTTGATCTTCAAATAGACCCAATCACCTATTGCAAACTCCAACTTCCTGTGGCGAGCATTAAAGTATTTTGCTTGCCGGTCTTGCGCCACCTTCATACGCTCTTGAATGGTCCGTACCAACTCACAAGCGTCAACTACCACCTCCTTTCCCAAAATTTTGGTGTCTCCCGCTTCTGCCCAAGACTTCGGTGTTCGACACCGTCTCCCATACAAGGCTTCGTATGGCGCCATTTTTATACTTGCTTGATAACTATTATTGTACGCGAACTCCACCATGAAGAGGTGATTCTCCCACTTCTTGCCGAAGTCAAGAATGCACATTCTCAGCATATCCTCCATAGTACGGTTCGTTCTTTCAGTTTTCCCATCAGTTTGAGGATGGAACGTCGTACTGAACTTTAACTTCGTGCCCAAACTCTTTTGAACCAATCTCAAGTCCATGGACGTAAACCGTCCATCTCGATCGCTGACTATACTCTTTGGAATCCCATGCAGTCGCACAATGTTGCGAACATACAACTCCACCAGCTTCTCCACGCTATCCTCTTTTCGATTTGGGATGAAGTGGGCCACCTTGGTTAAGCGGTCCACGATCACCCAAATAGCATCATTACCCTGCTGCGATCTAGGAAAACCATGTACAAAGTCCGTGGAGATGTCAACAAATTTCCATTCAGGGATTGGAAGGGGCTTCAGGAACCCGCCCGGCTTCTGACATTCGGCCTTCACCAAGGCGCAAGTCTGGCAACGACTCACATACAAAGCTACGTCCCGCTTCAACCCAGGCCACCAAAAGGATTTCTTCATATCCAAGTACATCTTTGTATTGCCCGGGTGAATGGAGTACTTTGTGAAGTGAGCCTCAAACATCAACTCCTCACGGAGTTTGCCGAACTGCGGTACACAAACCCTTCTGTCCTTCCTCAAAATACCATCACGCATCTCCCAGGCGCTGCTCTCGCCCTTTTGAGCCTCCAACACAAATGGTTGAAACTCCACATCCAACCGAGTCGCTTCCCGAATGCGATCGGACAAGTCATTCTGCACTTCAATCCAGTTCAAACGAGCCACGCTGGAATCGCCTCTCGCAACACATTCCAACCTAAGGGACTCTCATTCCCGTACCAAACGCTCATCATGAGCTTCGATCCAATTTCCTTGCCTCGAGTACTTTCTACTCAAAGCATCCACCACCACGTTGGCTTTACCTGGCGTATATTGAATCGCCACCTCGTAGTCTCCAAGAAACTCAACCCACCTGCGCTGCCGCATGTTCAAGTCCTTTTGATCCAAGAGATACTTCAGGCTTTTATGATCCGTGAAGATCTCCACCTTTGCACCATACACATAATGTCGCCATATTTTCAACGCAAAAATTACCGCTGCCAACTCCAAATCATGGACGGGGTAATTCCTTTCATGAGGCTTCAGCTGTCTCGACCCAAAAGCTATCACCTTGCCATGTTGCACCAAAACGCAACCCAAACCGCAACCCGATGCGTCACTGAAGATCTGAAATCCCTCGGTCCCTTGCAGTAGACTTAGGATTGGAGCCATCATAAGCCTCTCCTTCAGTGCCTCGAATGCTTGACTGCACTCTTGAGTCCACACAAACTTATGATCCTTACGAGTGAGTGAGGTGAGGGGTAGAGCTATCCGCAAAAAATTCTCGACGAATCTTCTATAATACCCGGCTAGTACAAGAAAACTTCGGACTTCCGCCATGGTCCTCAAGACTGGCCAATCTCTGATGGCCTCCACTTTTGTTGGATCCACTGCCACCCCATCCCCACTAATCATGTGGCCCAAAAATGCCACCTTCTCTAACCAGAACTCGCACTTTGAGAACTTTGCATACAATTGATTTTCCCACAACACTTGCAAGACCACTCTCAAGTGGGTCTCATGCTCCTCTTCAGATTTGAAATACACCAAGATGTCATCAATGAAGACAACCACAAAAGAATCCAAGTATTCCCGAAATACCCGATTCATAAGGTCCATGAACATAGATGGCGCGTTCGTCAGCCCGAACGGCATCACCGTAAACGCAAAGTGTCCGTACCTTGTACCAAAAGCAGTCTTGGGTATGTCCTCGTCCCGAATTCGCAGCTGATAATATCCTGACTTCAAGTCCAATTTTGAATACACCACTGACCCCACCAATTGATCGAACAAGTCATCTATCCGAGGAATCAGATACTTATTTTTGACGGTCAATTTATTCAGCTCTCGGCAGTCTATGCACAGCCGCATGCTACCGTCTTTCTTCTTTACAAACAACAACGGCGCACTCCGCGGCGAAGAACTGGGTCTGATATACCCTTGATCTAACAGTTCCTGCAACTGTACTTTGAGTCCTACCAACTCCTTTGGTGCCATCCTAAACAGATGACGTGACACCGGCCTAGCCTCCGGCACTAACTCGATCGAGAAGTTGATCTCCCACCGAGGAGGCGCTCCTGGAATTTCATCCGGAAACACATCCTTGAACTCTGCCACTACGGGCACTTCCTTAATAGACAGCTGGGAGAGACGAACCTCCAATAAAGCTACAAGCGCTACACCACCCTGGTTAACCGCCCGCATCAACTGCATGGCCGAAATCAGGGAACAGGCCACTCCACAAAGGCCCTCAAATTTGACCTCTGCCTGCCCTTCGCTCCTTAGGGTCACTACCTTAGATAGGCAGTCAATACTGGCGCGCTGCTCTGTAAGCCAGTCCATGCCCAAAATGACATCGAACTCAACCAATGGTAAAATCGATGCTACCAAAACGAAGTCAACACCGTGTAACTCCCAACAGATGCGCCCTTTGGCCCCCAGTGGTCATGGATGACCCATTAGGCGTGCGCACTTTCAGCTCTGCGTCCACCGAGAAAGACTCAACTCCTATTCGCCGGATAAAGCTCTCCACGAGAAAGGAGTGCGATGCACCCGTATCGAACAATACCCTAGCAGGGTATCTGGAAACTAAAATGAAGCCTACAACATAGACATCACACAAAAAGGGGCTAAAAGTATGAAGCACAAAATTTCAACTTAAATTTTCTTCATACCTATCACCACATCGGTTTGGAGGATCGCTTCTTGCTGTCCAAGGTTGTAAGCGCTTGGTTGCACCGGTTGGAACCAAGAAGCGCTCGACTCCTCCATCTTCCCTTTCTCTGCAGCACTGGGGCCGGAGCGCACAGTCTGCTCCTGCCTTGCCTCTTGCCCCGCTCCTCCTTAGGGACAAACCCGAGCTATGTGCCCCACCTTACCGCAGTTGTAACATGTCGGCGGTCCCCTAGAGTGGGAACCTCCAGGCGTCCAATTGCTCTTCTCACCGGATCTGGAAGTGTGCGGCTTCTTCCTCCACCTACTCCCTTCAGACATTCCGTGGGATTGGGAAGGCTTCCCTTCCCCTTGCTTGGGAGTAAAACCCTTACGACGCTGGGTTCACTCCAGATCACTTTCCAAAATCCTGGTGGCCTCAACAAATTCATTGAAACCAGCTCTCTTCATGGAAATGAGGGGTTGTCTCAGGTTCTCCCTCAGCCCCTGATAGAAGAGGTTATCCCTCTCTATATCATCTGCCATCGTCGTTCCCGCGTAACGACTCAAACGGGTGAACTCCTGCACATACTCATCCACCGTCTTGTCTCGCTGCATTAAATGCAGAAACTGTCTCTGAAGGGCCAACCTTGTCGAAACGGGAATGTACCTCTTTAGAAAAGCATCACCAAATTCCTCCATCGATGGGATGCGTCCAGGGAACTGGCGGCCGCTATGGCTCACCCACCACAACTTGGCGTCTCCTTCCAACATGAACGCCGCATACTCAGCTTTCTTTTCTTCTGGCGTCTCTGCCGCCCTCAAAAACTCTTGAATGTGAACCCACCAATCCTGCGCATCCGTTGCCGTACCAACTCCTTTGAAAGACGGAGGATGGAAACTCAGGAAGAACTTCATGTGTCGGTCTCCACGTCCGACAACCACCCTTTCCGCCAAAGCCTCCAATCGCCTGGCTTCTCCTCCGGGCACGACCGTCGCCGTGTCCGGTGTAGCAGGGGTTGCTACCTGAGCTACCACTGTAGCTTGGGCTGCCACCATCGCTTCTGCAAGCATGCGGCAGAAGTCGGCCGGGTTTACACCCGTGCCCAAAAGACCTGGTGCAGTGGCACTGCTCGCCGAGAGTTCCTCTCTTGCTCTTTACGTACCCGCCACGTTGCTTGCACTCTTCAAGAAAACAAGAAACAAGGAATCAGTCTCTAAACTCAAGACTTAAACATAAGGACACTCATGGTCCCACGTTACTCTTATGTGGATAACTTCTCTACGTATTGACCTTGAATCTAACCTGGCTCTGATACCAAATTGTAACACCTCCCCTGTAATGACCGTATAATATGGGTCCGGCCGGGGCCCCAGAACATACGGACGCCACATCTTTAGTATTATAAGATGATATAACTACCCACACTCGAAACTCTTGCACAACACAGCGGAAACACAAGCAAGACAAGAAGTTATCCACTACAAGAAGAGTAATAACAATGGACTTATGGCCTTACAACAAGTGTCCAAACTCAAATAATACAGCAGTCAAGAAAGTGCATAGCACTCCTAGTCTACATCGGCATGCAAGCCGGACAACATGAATCTCAAACATACAACATCATATAAGTAGAGCTACAAAAGAGAGAAGCACTTCATGAGGCTTAGGCCTTTCTGGCCGGTGAGCTAACTCCTGCATGTGGTCCTTGCCCTGTAAAATTTATTAGTAACGTGGGTCAGCAAAGGCTGACCTCAAACTGTATAACAAACACATCTCCTCCCGGCCGCCCCTAACGGACCCTGGGGTACTCCTCCAACCTGCAAGGTAGCACTTCGTATGCAATATTCATAAGCAAGAAAAACAACTACAGAAACAGGCTTGGATGTCACACACATCATACATGTTCTCTACTGGTTGAGCATATAATGAAAAGGGCCTACTTATGCAACATGTATGCAACAACCCGGGCTTCACCCAAGGCAACCTATCTCGTATGCATCTAGCACATCATCACATCATATGGGTACTCATCGATTCCCCATTGGCATAAAGCCACAAACAAATGGGTAACACCATTTCCCCCAACGATACACAGGACGCCACATGGAACTCTTGCAAAGGCCCCACCCGCTCAAGGTCTTAGCCCCGGGTTTGCCTACAAGCTCTGACGTCTCATGTCAGGATTCCAACAAACACAAAACAGACCGATTCTAAGAAGCCTTGCCGGACCCCTCCCGCTCATGGCCTCATTGCCCGGGCTTGCCCCCATGCTTGACATTCTCGTCAATCTCACAAAAGGGGACTAGTCTCGCCGGGACACTCTCCACACATGACTTGAACGTCACGGGATAGCCAGCCGACCACAGAGACATAGCCATGCCTTCGCACATCACAATCCAAGACAATTCCACCCTATTCCCTCATTTGTACTGCAGCATTCCCGCGCACCAAGGAAACCATCTACAACTCATGCGAAGCTAACCTTGTCCACCAAGGAAACCATCTACCGCCATTGAGGAGCTAACCTTGTCCGGTTCCGACTACACGTACTCACTCGATAAAAAGGGGAAAACATCACCACATCACAAACAACATCTTGCCGCAACGGAATCTCTACGAATCCTTAAAGTTCGTATGCAACATCACCGAGTCGGACTAACGGTCGCAACTACGGCTTCACCTACCATGCCTAATCCACTAACGGAGCGGATCTCTAATTCAAAACATGTCGGGGACGGACTCAATCGACCCGGAGGTTCCTCTTGAACCTTGGCGACCCAAAACACCTCTCATTTGAGTGTTTGGTGCCCAAAACTAGAAAAGAAAATGGTGCGGAAGACATGCATCCTAAAACTAAGAGGAGAAGTGTCATTACCTTCCGACTCCTCTTCCTAGCCATGGCAAAATAGTCGGATGAAAACCTTCGCAACGATTTAGCCTCCACAGATTTGGACTCGGCTTGCGATTTGGAGCACCGAAGCCTCTCCTACAGCCCAAATCTTCCTTCACTTTCTTCCTTGATCTCCCTTCTCTCTAGAATGTAGTAAGAGAAAAGCTTGAAGAAGAATGAGGGTTTCCAACCCTATACTCTGACTTAACTCCTCAAGAACAGTCTTGAACCATCAGATCCTAAAATCAGGGAAAGAATGGCCATGATCCGCCTGAAAAAATAAAACACCCGGGGCGAACACGGCCTGGCACACGCCCGTGTCCAGGGTCGTGTCCCCCATTCGCCATCACAAATCGACACGCCTTGAACAGCACATGGGCATTCGACACGCCCGTGTTCGATTTGACACGCCCGTGTCCCAACTGACACGGCCGTGTGGTCGGCCGTGTGCCCCCATCGACACAGCCCCGAAAACAACCCGAGAAGGACACGGCCTGGGACACGCCCGTGTCCCACGCCGTGTGCGAAGTCTCGACACTCGTCGATTGCCTTTGTGTCGACACCGCGGAAAAACGTCGAGCGAAGATCGTCGACCAAGCGGGACACGCCAGTGACACGCCCGTGTCACAGGCCATGTGCCCCAGTCTCGACACTCGACACTCGACACTCGTCGAGTGAACATCATCGACTGAAGTTCGTCGAACGATCCACACGGCCTTGGACACGCCCGTGTCGTAGGCCGTGTGCCTTGTCTCAACACATTGTCGAGTGAAAATGTCGACACCCCGGACCGAGTGTCAACACGGGCTCGACACGCCCTGCGACACGCCCGTGTCGCAGGCTGTGTGCCCTGTCTCGACACATCGTCGAGCGCAAAGTGTCGACTACGCAGCCAAGTCGTCAAATCCAGCCTGACACGGCCCGGGACACACCCGTATCCTGGGCCGTGTGCCCCTGCCAGAAACCAAAAATTGGCCAGAAATGCAGATCGACCCTCTCTCAAAATCTGGGGTGTTGCACTGTCAAAGCTTTCATATTTAGACTCCAAGATTTCTTGATGGCGTCGAGTGTATGCAGCAAACCCAACACCATGTTGAGTGCACTCAACGCACTCAATGCTTTTAAACTTAGTGTCATAGACATCACAGCAAGGCGTTGAGTGTATACAACACACTCAACACCGCATTGAGTGCACTCAACACACTCAACGCTTTTTGAAAATGTTTAAGTTGTCTTACCTTAATCACCTAGAGCGGGGTGAATCGGTGAGTTGTTTGTCTTTTTACGGAATAAAAAATTAAGGAGCGATGGACAAAAAATTATCCAAGCATTCACAGACGACAACAAGAGTTATAGTGCTTCCCCAACCTTGGGTATATCCACTTTCCACTCACCGATCTAGTAATGCACTGGACTCGGCTACTCCACTAATCTCGAATTGAAAACAATCCTACACCTCGGAACAATGTTCCTATAACTCGATCCCAAAAACTGGATCTAAACTCGGAAGATAAAACTTCCAACAAGAACTCAAAGAGCAAAGCTCCTACGACTCGGAGAAAGATCTCCTATAAGAATAGATTGAAATAAACAAATACAAATAGTGATTTGATCTCAGATCTTGAAAACTTCTGCATGTTCTTCTTCCTTGAACTTTGCATCTTTATTGCTCTATCTCAATCCTTCAATCACGGTCTCATTCTGAGCACCAGACGACTCACCATCTGACTGGGGAGTTTACCTCATCGCAGGATGTCTCTACATGCTAATAATTTCAACAAGGAACTAGTCAAAACCACGCTTAACCACTAGAACCCAACAACCTAGTACAGACCAAACATACATAAATACTTGCTCTTGCTGCTAACTTGCTCTGAGAATTTTATAAACGATGAAATGCTTAAACCTAGGATGACATACCATCATCCTATTAATTCTTGTGTAAAGTCCATGAATACATGAATTTGTATTCTTTTGACTCAAAACAATGTGTGTATATATGTCATCATATAAATCTTTAGCTTGGCATGTGTGCAAATGCTATGTTATGCTATGCATGATGTGTTATGCATTCTAAAAAGTCCTTAATGCATGCTATGAGTGGCGTACAAATGAAATATTATGCATCCCATAGTACATAATATCGCATGTAATGAAAAAGTATAATGTGCTAATGGGCACCCATGTGATGATGGTTATGCATCCCATACTACATAATCATCACATGTTGCCACCTATGGTGGATCCATATACAAACACATATTATGCATCCCATACTACATAATATGCTCCATATACTTATTTTCATGCTACGAGTGTAGTTGTCATGCTTCAGGCAAGACGTACTGATGACACAATGGTGTGTGTATGAAATGACTTTAGACAGCTAACACTAACAAAAGAAGGTTGCTCAACCAATTGTCAAAGCAACCTCCCTCTGATACCAACTGTCACAACATGCATTTTCTCAACATTTGAGTGATATCAGAGTAAGCGAAAATACGTGTCATGATGTCATGCCGTGTAGAGGATAACTGCAGTTGCTCAGGCAAAACCCCAAACACTACAGTTTATGTGAAATCCATAAATTATTAAGAAAAAATCTAGTTTAAATTGGATGGTCGTATCCCTCGGCATAGCAGATCAACTAGTCCACGAGTAAAATTATAGTTATGCGCTGTGAAAAATACTTTGGTTAAGTTGATTAACACCCTACATGCGTATAAAACATCTCCAAAGGACAACTCATGGCAAGCAAGAGTCTAGATTTATTATAAGTATTGAAATAGTTTTTACGTTAACTAGAAAAATAGTATTTTAATTTTATAAATATGAGATGTATGAAATACAAGTAGTAATGCTCTTATAAGTGAAAATACCTAACATGCAACCTAGAATAAAACATTACCAGAGAGCAAGTAAAAAACAACCATAAAAGGCAAAACTAGAAGCTTAGCAGAGCACTCAGCAATTCTAAAGAAGACCACCAGTGGGAGTCAACAAACTGACACGAACCCACTGGTCAGTATGTGTGTCTGTACTCTAAAGAAAACAACAAGGATCTACCTCCCAAGGTGGTGAAATCCTCTACAACTCTATAGTCCACAAGCAAACACCAAACCTAGCCGCTCAACCGACTACTGCTCGGAACCTGAGGTATTCAAAGAAAGAATACATCGGTAAGAAAAATACAAGTGGAAAACAAAACTGTCAGTAAACAAAGGAGTGGCAAGATTACTAATCCCAAACCTGAATTGTTGTCAAAAGAAAACACAACAAACAACTAGTTATTTATAATGAAGAGTTAACTTATAATGTTAAAAGGTAATAAATTTGCACCAAGTGCGAACAGAGTTATACTTAGTAAAAAATCTGCAGGAAAAGGCAGAAGTAGCATAAGTTTAATCCATAGGAAACTAAAACGGGGCAAAGGCTCAATAAACACATGAATCATTAATACCATAACGCAACAAGATCTGAGTCGAGACCAAATAGGTCAAACCCGAACTAGTAGACCCAAACATCTCAAAAATAGGACTGCGGTGAAAGTCATATAACCCAACAGAACAAAAATGAGACTCAAACATGCTCGGGTGTAATGATTCATAAAACTAAGCCAAACAAACCAACCCCATATCCAAATACCAATAAACCCAAACTTCAATAAATTCAGTAGAAAACCAACGATTCAAGCTTCGCAAGACTAAGCCTTAGTGTTATACGTCAAATCGGTGAAAGGACACCAAGCTAAAGAAAAAGCGTCGAGTACACTCGACACTGCGTCGAGTGCAGTCGTTACACTCGACGCCATAACACAGCACACTCAATGCTTAAACATGACAGCAAGAATAGACGATGCCATTGAGTGAGTTCAGCTCACTCAACGCCTAAACACAGCGCGATGACGTTGAGTGAGTTCAGCTCACTCAACACTGTCGACGCTTTTACATAACTTGATGAATAAAGTGTCAGCGTTAAGTGAGTTAATCTCACTCAACACTGTCAACGCTTTCACACTTAGACTCCAAGATTTCCTGATGGCGTCGACTTTATGCAACAGAGTCAACGCTGCATTGAGTGCATTCAACGCACTCAACGCTTTTACACTTAGCATCACAGACATCACAACAAGGCATTGAGTGTATACAACACACTAAACATCACGTTGAGTGCACTCAAGGCACTCAACGCTTTTACACTTAGCATGACAGACTCATAGCAAGGCGTTGAGTGTATACAGCACATTCAACGTCGTGTTGTGTGCACTCAATGCACTCAACGCTTTTACACTTAGATTTATGGACTCACAGCAAGGCATTGAGTGTATATAGCACACTCAATGCCATGTTGAGTGCACACAACGCATTCAACTCTTTTACAATTATCGTCACAGACTCACATCATGGCGTTGAGTGTATACAGCACACTCAATGCTGCGTTGAGTGCACTCAACGCTTTTGGACTTAGGCTAGAAATTGGATTCTGTTCTAAGGCTACACTCAACGCCTAAAGGCTACTCAATGCCTAATGGTTATACTCAACGAATCTTGCTCCATTCGACGAAATGTCCTAGCTCATCGAACTCCGTTCGACGAAATTCCTCTGTTCGTCGAACTACGTTCGACGAAATTCCTCTGTTCGTCGAACTCCATTCGACGAAATAACTTCAGTTTGACGAACGCTGACCACTCCAAACCGACAACTATTTTAAGAAACTAATACATTGAATGATATACAAGAAGAACATTATGGAAAATATACAGGAAAAGACAATCTAAGCAAGGGGAAGAAGTCACCACAAACCTCAAATCGCCAATACAGCCACATAAACGCTCCTGAAACTTCCTAAGCAACAGTTCCTGAAACCTTTCCGGACAAAAAGGGGTCAAAACCGTATACCTATACCTCTAAAAATACAAGAAACTAGAAAAGCTTACCATAGAAACGTAGATCTAGGCGAGATCTACCCGGATCCACTCTCCAAAGAAGAAACTGAGCACCAAAGCTCCAGAAATCGGCGACCGAAAGCTTAGGAATGTCTACCGCTCTTGTTCTTCCGCAACAAGCTGATGGTTTTCATGAGGGAGACAATGAATAGGGTTTTGATGCGATGGGTTCTATTTATACTACCTTATCCGATTATTTTAATATAGGATATCATAATTAATTAAGTAAAGCGTCAAAACGACCCGAAAAACAAACTTACCAAAAATTTAACGAAAATCTCACCGTAGCTAAATAACGATGCTACGAACCCAACAACGCAGTCAAAATTAAGATTCGATGAACAAAACTGGGGTAAAACCTCACGAAGCCAAAACACAAGCATTCCCAAAGACTCTCCAGCGAGTCACCAAAACAATCCCGGCTCGCTAGGACATCTGGCAAACAGGCTAAACCCAGCCATACACACAGAAACCCTAAGAGCTAAAACCACGCTCTAACAATGATAAATGCTGAAAATGCGTCAACGTAACGCCCTGACGTCATAAACACGCCAAATAACGACTTAAAACAAATATCAAAAAAATTGGGGGCATTACATTAAACCCGGCAACTTCATCGATCTTTCTCTATAAATCTTAATACCAAGTATATATATCGCTTCGCTCAGTACTTCATAGAAAATTTGTTCCCTAGGTTATTCTTAACAACTTGTAGTGTCAGTTTGTCATTCACGATCAACAGTATGTCATCTACATATAATATCAGAAAGACAATAATGCTCCCACTAATCCTCTTATAAACACATGGTTCATCGTCATTCTTGATAAAACCAAACTCTTTGATCTTGCCCTCAAAACGAAGATTCCAACTTCGAGAAGCCTGTTTTAATCCATAGATGAATATCTGCAACATGGATATTTTAGTGCCTTCACCTAGAGATACATATCCCATGGGGTGTGTCATATACATTTCCTCAAGGAGGTTTACATTAAATAAAGCAATTTTGACATCGATCTGACAGATCTTGTAGTCATAATACATAGCAATAACAAGCAGAATTCTGATGGAATTAACCTTGACAGATCTCATAGTTGCCCTTTGAATGTCTGTATATTCTCATCAATGTCGGTCTTTTTCTTAAGGACCCTCTTGAACCCTTTGGGTCGTACCCCTTCAGGTGCTTCCACGAAGGTCAAAACTTAGTTTGGATACATGGAGTCCATTTCAAATTTCATGGCCTCGATCCACTTCTCGGAGTCTGGTCACACATAGATTCTTGGTATATTACAAACGCATCATCATGATCCATAAGCAACACATTACATATTTGAGATGCGAGAAATTCATATCTCTCAGGCTCAAACCTTAGTCTATCAGATCTACGTGGAACTTGTGTTTCTTAAGCAAGCTCTCCAGCAACAACAACTTGTAGTCCATGATCAAGTTTCAATTCAGGTTCATTCACGGTTTGTGGAACTTGAACTTCTTCAAGTTCTACCATGATAGCCTTTCTACTTAAGAACTCTTTCTTAAGAAAGACACAAGTTCTCGTGACAAACACTTTACCCTCAGACAGTATGTAAAAATAGTATCATTTAGTTTCCTTAGGATACCCCACAAGATAACATTTAACTAACTTGGGTTCCAGCTTGTCAGGCATTTGACATCTCACGTATTCCTCACAGCTCCATATCTTAATGAAAGACATACTAGGATGCTTCTTAGTCCATATCGCATATGGTGTCTTTAGAATCGCTTTTGTTAGAGCGCGATTTAGTCTAAAAGCAGCAGTTTCTATAGTAAAATCTGTTGGATCCCTATTTTGATTTGGGCTAGGTTCAATAACATAGGATTATATGACCCACAATGTATAGCCAGTGTCATGGTTGTGTCCTAGAGTCTAGGCCAAGTCCTCAGTAGCAACATCACATGGACTAGCCGTCATCAGACTGCCAGAGACTAAAAGACTTAGAGATTTTCCAGAGACCAAAGAAAATGAGTTCGACGTTCGTCGAACTCAGATCCACGATAGTCATGCTCAGCTCGATGATCACAGAGAAAAATTCTTCGAGCTGAGCTCGACGAAATTCATTCCCAGGTCGACGATCTTTGGACTCAACCATCAACATTCCAAGTTTAGTTGTTCTCTAGACTCAGGTCGACGAACTTAGTTCTCTGGTCGACGATTTCTGAATTCTTTACTTCAACCAGAAGCTTCTCAATTTTTCTAAGTCCAGAATCATCTCCAGTCGATGAACTCAGGATTCTCAGCACGACGAACTTTGATCACAATATCTAGAGTTATTCAGTAGTAGTTAGTGGTCCTCAGCTTGAAGAAATAAATTCTTAGATCGACGAATTCTGGATACTTCACTTCAACACTTTCATCCAGAAGCATCTGAAATTATTCTAAGTCCAGAAATATTTTGCTGAACTTCAGTCGACGAAACCAGATATTACGTTCGACGAACTCCAGACACAGAAAAGGAAATGTTTCTAGAGAATATAGTTCTGCTCTCAGCTCGACGATCTTGGAACTCAGCTTGACGAACAGAAGTCATCTGGTCGACAAACTCAGCAGCTCAGCTCGACGAACTGTGAACTCAGCTCGAGGATTTCTGTTATCAGTTCGACGAATCCAGACCTAGTCATTTTCCATCCTTTTGTCCCCTTCTTACTGCAATAATTCCTGAGTAATTAATGCTGAAATATTCTCTGGAATATAACCATTAGACAGAGCATTGATTATGGTCTTCTTCAGGATTATTGCTTGCCGCTTTTCCATGGGACAGTTGGAGAAATAATTAAATGTCGTTTATTCTCAAGGCCGTCAGCATTAATTGTAGAGGATTTCAAATTTCGAAAGACAATTTTGACATAAAATATAAAAGAGCTTTTCTCTTTTTCCCTGTAGACAGAATACAAAAGAACAAGAGAGATAGACACACAGAAAAAGACAATCAGTCTAAAAAATAAGGATCTCTCTATCTCTAATCCTTCTTACAAAGAACTCTGCTTATAAAAAACAATCCCAAGACCAGAAGAACATCTGCTTCTTGAAGATGAAGAACAATCAATCAAATATCAAGAGTCTTCCTTCTTGAAGACCAGAAGAACATCTGCTTTGACAACATCACTGAACCCACATAGTCTTTTCATTGTCATTGAGAAAAGAAGACTTTCATCACTCTCTCATCCCCACCACTGTACAGGGTTTTAATTCCCTTCAAAATTATTTTGGTTCACAAGTCTCCTTCTAAAAGACTTGAGGTTTGGTTTTTGAGCACCTGATCAAAAGCTCATTGGTGTCAGGCACTTGATCAAAAATCTGAGTGGATTTCTACTAGGGTAGTAGAAGAGTGGATCTACCGAAATTAAGGGAACCAATATAAATTCTTGTGTTGGCTGGATTGCTCTTTTCTTTTATTTTTTGTGTTGTGGCTGTTTGTTAGGATTGTTGTTTTAATTTTGTTCCTGCACTAGATTAAATCATAAGAAAATTTTATAAACCCTGAATACTCTATTCACCCCCCCTCTAGAGTATTCCTGATCTAACAGCTCACTTTCAATTGGTATCAGAGCAGGTTCCTTTGGTTGTACAAGCTAACCCTTGAACTAAAGATCCTTTGTTAGATCTAAATTTTATTTTTATTTCCATTTAGATTTATATACACAGCTATGCCACAAAACAAGGACTATGCAAGCACCAGACCTCCAGTTTGCAACCTAAATAGGTTTGCCATCTGTAAGGCAAGAATCAAATTGTACATGAACTCTATTGAGGAAGATATCTACAATTCCATCTTGACAGGTCCTCCTCAAGCCACTGCATCTACCTCTATAGCAACATCTTCAAGCACAACTGCAGTTCCACCACCTGAGTGGACTGAGGCCCAGAAGAAAGCAAAGATTATTGATGCCAAGGCAATGAACATACTGGCATAAACAATGTCTGATGACATTTTTCAAAAGGTTGCTGAATGCACTTCAGCCAAAGCCATATGGGATTCCCTAAACCAAATGGTGACTGGATCAGTAGATGAAAGAAAGGATAGGAGATCCAACCTCATATCCTTATATGATAATTTCAAGAAAGAGGAAGTTGAGTCAGTAGCTGACATGTATAACAGGCTAAGTTCAATTATCAATGCACTAAAAATCTTGGACAAGGACATCACCCTCACTGAGGTGAATGACAAGATCCTAATGTGCTTCCCAAGCTCATGGGATTCAAGGATCTTTCCTATCAAGGAAGCCAGAAGCCTGAATGAGATCTCCACTGAATCTCTTTTAGGCAAGTTAAAGTCCTATGAACAGCTGATCAAGTCTAGGGAGGCAGCTGAGCAAAGAACTCCTCCTCCAACCAGAAACTAACAAAGCATAGCATTCAAAGCTGCTGATGAGACAGAGACTCCCTCAACAAATGAAGAACTGATGAGTTTATTTGCCAAAAGATTCTACAAAATGGAAAGAAAATATTTTAGGAGGAAGTCATCAAGGCAAGAAAAGATTTTAGGATGACAAGCCTAGATATGATAAGACACCAACCAAAGAAGTTGTTTGTTTTGGATGTAGGAAGTCTGGGCACTTCATCTCTGAGTGTCCAGAGAATCAGAAGAAAGATAAGAGAAGAGAGAAAGATAACAGGAGACAGCACAACAGCAGGCCTTCTTCCAGCAAATATAAGAAGAAGGAGAAGGGTTTTGTGGCTGAAACCTGGAGTGAGACTGAATAAGAATCAACATCTCCTAGCTCCAGTGAAGATGAGGAAGAGGCAAGGGCCAAGGAGGCTTTCCTCATGGCAATTGATGCTTCCAGGAGCCATTTAGAAGAAGAGGACACAGACAATGAAGCAGCTTCAGATTCTGAAGCTGACAAGGTATTGTCTTATTTTGATTACAGTTCTGATTCCTTTAAATTTGAATTTAAAATAATGTGTATAGATTTGATTAATTCAGAAAAGGATATTAAAACTCTTAGGGAGAAACTAGGAATTTTAGAAAATGTAAACTCTGAAAATAATAGATTAAAAGATGAATTAACCTTAGCTAATGACCAAATAATAATGTTAAAGACTAAGCTTTGTGAGGCTAAACAACTTGAGGAAACACTTAATGGAAGAAGCCTCAAGCTGATGGACATCACAAGCACTGCAAATGCCAGATTCAATGGCAAGCTAGGCTTGGGTGCTTCATCAGGTTTGCCCCTCATCCTCATGAAAAATATTCTGACTACCCCTATTAAATTTGTTTCTGAAAAAGGGAAAGAGAAAATAAACAATAAACCAACCTTTGATCAAATCCCAAAATCGATAAGTCAGAACAACAAAAATCAGAAAACTATTAAAAACAAGGTTCAGCCGAATTCGTCGAACTTAGATTGATGAAATGCAGCGAGTTCATCGAACCCAGATCGACGAACTCTGAATGAAAACTATAGTTATAATCATTCGCCTAACTGCGATCGACGAACTCCGTATTGTTCATCGAGCAGAGGTGAAAGAAATTGTACCTAATCACCTAGAGAGGGGGGGGGGGTGAATAGGTGACTTTGATCTTTTTAAACTTTTAGGCAGAATCACAGAATTTTACACACAACATACACAGCACAGCAATTACAGAATCAAGCACACACAGAGTACACACAGTTTTATAGTGGTTCCCCAAGGTCTGGGTACATCCACTTTCCCCCTTCGCCTATCTAGTAGTGTACTAGATTCGGCCCAACTTCTCCACTATTCCTCAGATCCTCAGATCTTACACTCAGAACCCCAAATAGGTTCCTACACTCAGGCTCAAAGCCCTACCACTCAGTCTTCACCAAGACCTACACTCAGCCTTCAACAAGGCCTACACTCAGCCCTCAACAAGGCCTACACTCAGAGAAATGGATCTCCTACACTCAGGCAGACAGGCTCTACCACTCAGCCTTTATAATTTCAGGCTTACAACTCAGATCCCTAAGGATCCTACAAGAAATTAAAATTACAAAGTGTAAACCTACAACTCAGAATAAGAGAGAAGAGTTGATAGGTTTCTTGATGAGTTCTTGGAAGAACTTTGCTGAGATCAACCTCCATTGGCTTTCTTCAAAGCTTCTTGAATTTAGAACACAATAGGGTTGAGTCTCTATGCAGCTGATCTTCAATCACTGCTAACTTAAGAATCAGAATTCAATATGAAACTTTCTTCACAGCCTGGTTCAACAGCTGTCTTCTTGGAAGGAGCTCTCTTTCTCCAACTTTTTAGATCTTCTGATCACTTCAGTTGATTGTTGTTAATCATTGTTGATTTCCAACTCTTTTCAATCATCTCTTTCTGTTGAAGTAATAGGCCTTTATATAGGCCTTCTTCATGGTGACCGGCTGATCCGGTTTCTAACAGCTTTCTGACATCTCTGACAGTTGCAGTAGACCGGCTGGAATGGCAGCTGTCAAGTCATCCAGTCACTTCTTGAATTTTCTGTAACTGTCTAAAAGTGTCGAGACAGTCAGTCTTTAAGTGTTGACACAAATAGACCATATGTCGACACAAGTAGACTAAGTGTCGACACTAGCCTTCATGATGTCGAAACAACTCCTTGTGTTGTAGAATCTGCTTCTCGACACTTCTTCTTCAACATGTGTCTACACTGATCCTGTGTGTCGACACAAGTCCTTCTTTGAAACTTAGCTGATTTCTTGTAAGTATCGACACAACTCCTTTGTGTCGACACATCTTCTTGTGTTGAACTCGCTGAGTGTCGACACATTTTCTTAGTGTCGACACATACCTTCTGTGTTGATACTTGTTGAGTGTCGACACATCTCCTTTGTGTCAACACTTGTACTTAGACTTCATTGAAATTTGCTGAGTGTTGACACAACCTCCTAGTGTCGACACTTTCTTCATGTGTTGAGACTTTTGCTGTGTGTCGACACATTCTTCATTATGTCGACACTTGTACTTAAACTTTGTTGAAGTTTTTTGAGTGTCGAAACAGCCTCCTAGTGTCGACACTTGCACTTGAGCTTTGTTGAACTTTTGCTGAGTGTCGACACAGCCTCCAAGTGTCGACACATTCTGATGTCGACAAAGTTCCTCTGGGTGTCGACACTGCTTCTAAGTGTCGACACTGCTTCATTGGACATTTCTTCATTGTGTGTCGACACAGCCTGTATGTGTCGACACTTTCCTTCTGGTGTCGACTCTGCATCCCTAGTGTCGACACAATTACTCCAAGTGTCGACACTGCTTCTCTCGGTGTCGACACAAGCCTTCTTAAGTGTCGACACTTTTCTTCTAGGTGTCAACACATGGACTTAGAAACTTTTCAGCTTTCCCTGCAAATACTTAACCTGCACAACTAAACTCAAAACACATCAAATACATTTTGATGTATATCATTGAGTAGGGTGAGGCTTCTTCAAATCAGGTACATTTATTCCAATGTACTCAACAATCTCCACCTATTTGGAGAAGTCATAACCCTTAGTCAATGATATACACCATACATAACAAATTCACAGTATGATGTAAAACAATATTAAATGACAGGGTAAGTACATAAACATGTATAAACAAAACATGTATACACAAATTTCTCAAAACATTAATGTAATAGATTTAACATATATCACATTGTTCTAACAACTTCAACATATTCATTATTCAAAAGTTTACAGAGTTTAAAATCTAATGATTACAACTGTAAACTAAAGAAAAATTCTATCCTATTGCTGCTCAGGCTCCTTGATCACAATGCCCTTTTCTGATTGTATCTTTGCTTGGACTGGGGCTTCAGCATCTTCAGCAGCAGCAGGCTTCTTTCCTTTAAGATCCTTCTTTTTCAATTCTTCAGCTTTTATCTTTTGCCTTTCAAAGTAATGATAAGGCTTGGGAAAGTACTTGCTAGGCTCCTGTGCAGTAGGAGGTTGCTTTCCCATCTTAGCATTTCTTCTATACTGCACAATGGCCTCTTGCCTACTCTCATGCTTCCTCCACTCCAGTTCAGAATACCACTTGTTTCTATCCTGGATATTGTCCTTGGCAGCCTTCCATGCAGTCAAGATGATATTCCTGGAGGTGGGGCTCCATTGTTCAAAGTCAGGCCTAAGTTCAGCTTGCTCTCTGAATCTCTTCTTAGACAATTGAGTCTCTTGTTCTTTTAATAAGGCCTCTTGTTCTTTCAGTATAGCCTCTGGCACTGGCTGAACTACTTTTTCTATGATGACATTTTGATTTCCTTCAGGTGGACTATACATGGTCTGTATCTCTTGCTGTACCATGTCAAAGTCTGGTGGAGGGTATATTACTTCAGCCACTTCAGCTTGCTCCCCTCCAAGATATGCAGGATTAATTCCAGACTCTGCAACATTGTAATCATCACATAATGGAGGATATCCAAGGGTGGCTCTGATGGAATTTGAAATCCACTTTGCATGATCAGAGCTGGCTTTGACTAACACCCTCTCCCCCTTTATGACTTCTCTTTCAATGTGATCCCTCAGATCATCTTTTTGAAATCTGATTTGTGCATTTAGGTAATTTACTCCATCTTTGTAGAAAGGTTTCAACCTTTGGAGCTTTTCAGTTATTAACTTCTGGGAATCCTGAAGTGCAGAAGTAATAGCAGTTATACCTTCTTGTAATACTTTATCAAATTCTGCCTTGGCTGTAGTCATGGATGTAGTCATGGATGTAGTCTGACCAGTAGCTATATTCTTCATTTCTGTTACTGTTGCATTGTGTGAAGCAGTGAGATTATCATTCATTCTCAGCTGATTCTCCAGGACATAGCCTTGCTTCACTGCAATATCATCCACTTGAGCTTTGATCTTTTCCTGATGAGTTGCTAGATAGACTACTGCAATTCCTCCCTTATGAAGGCAGTCAGTCATCTCTTTCTTATTCAGATTCATTTCAAATCTGATTGACTTAATATCTTGTGCAAGATCAAACTGCAGAGACTTATGTCCTTCATCCATATAAGATTGCAAAGCCTGTCTTTACTCATCCATCTTTATCTGTAATGCAACCATCAGAGAACTGAAATCTGTAGATGGGGCTGGCTGTGGTGCAGGCTGTGGTGCAATTGTTTGTAAAGCTTTCTTATATGTCTGGCTCCTCCTCTTGAAGACTTGAAATTTCCTCTTCTTTGCTCTTGCTGCCTCTTCATCCTCTCAAGCAGATGTGCTAGCAATATCAACCCGGTCCTTAGGGCTTGAAGTTAAATCCTTGTCAGTCTTAGGAACCTGCTCAGCATCCTTTGGCACTTTAGGTTCTTTGCTTGCAGTTTCTTCTATAATCTCCACATGCTCCCCCTCAATAATTACTTTCTCCCCCTCAGCAACAGCATTTCCACTTCAATGTCAGTTTGAAGAAGGTCAGGGAATAGTTCTTCCAAAGTAAATTCCTGTTGAGGATGGGGTGGAGAATCTCTTATATCATCAATCACTTGATCAGCAACAGATGTGTCCTCCATGACAACATCTTGGGGTTGGCTATGTGTCTGTGTTTGCTGATTAACATGAGGTAATGAATCAGACAAAACATCATCCTCAATAGGGAAGTCTAATTTATTAATTTTAGTTATTACCTAAAGTATTGTGTGGGTAGCTTGTTCACCTTCTATAGGAGTTGGCTCTTCCACAAGTAGAGGCTCCCCCTGGATTGAATCCTGGTGTATTGGGCTTGCTGTGGGTAGCTCCCCCTGCCTCTCTGCATCTTCTTGTCTTGCTGGAGATTGTCCAGCATTTCCAGTGTCTTCCTCATCAGAGTAAAAACAACCTTCTCTTCAGAGCTGCTTGAGGATTCTTGAGCCACAGGGGCTGTCTTTTTCTTCTTCTTCAAGGGTGTTTCCTTCTCAGGAGTTGGCATTTCCTTGGTCAAGACTCTATCCCACCTAGAGAAGATTCTCAAATCCATTCTCCTCATGTGGTTAATCTTAGTTCCAGCTGCTTGACTCATGACCTCTGGTATACTACCAGCCAGGTAAAGACTTAGAATCCTACCCAAATTGGGCTTTTTCATACTCTCTTTTATCTTCTCAAACACAACTGAAGACCAATCAGTTTCTAGTTTGAAGATAATTCTTGTCATTAGACTAAACATATGAGCCGATATTCTATCATGCCCTCCAGGCTTGCTCAAGATAACCTTGCCAACAATTTCAGATAAGAATTTGTCTTGCATGTTCATTCCCTTCCTATTGAAAACAGATCCTATTTTCAGATTTGAGTCCAAACCACACCATGTTAATGCTTCTCTAGTCTTAGTAGCAGAAACATCTTCTTCTTCCTTAGTCCTAGGTAGTTGAAGTACCTTTCTCAGACTCTTAGGAGAGACCTTCACCTTTGCCCCATGAACTCTTGACTTAATTTTGAGTCCTGATTCATCTAGGGTTGCTGCATTCAGAAATTCCAGGACTTCTTTCTTCCATATCTTGGTCGGTTCGGAAACAAGAAATTCTAACCTTGTCTCTTCTATTAGGGTTTCACGCCTTTGATCTCTGGTTCCGCGTCATCAAAAGCATGCCGCACGAGTTCATATCCTTCATTCACATTCTCTTCTAGCTTGGGCGCCATTAGGGTTTGAAGAAATTTGAATCTAGAGAAGAGAGATGTCGACACACAAGTTTGGTCTCGATAGTTTGGTGAGCGTGTCGACAGACAATGACAAAAACCTATTTATACCTTTCTAGAATCGGAGATGAAAGGGCGCGTCAAAATACTTTAATTGTGTCGACACTGTTGATAAGTGTCGACACAGACTTATAATGTCTCGACAACTATGTGTCGACATAAGTATAGTCGACAGAATATATGTGTCGACACTTGTTTATGTGTCGACACCGCTTTGCTCGACACTTAGTCGAGACTTTACTAGACTAATTCTAAGTAAAGCCGAAGTGTCGACACCACCATGGATGTGTCGACACCTACACTGTATGTGTCGACACTAATTCTCTGAAGTGTCGACACAGACTTCCTAGATGTGTCGACACCATTTCTCTGAAGTGTCGACATCGCTTCTATGTGTCGACACAGTCATCTCTATGTGTCGACACCTTTTTACTTAGACAATTTTGAAAACTTATTCTAAGTTTATTATCCCTAATTCAATTTTGAATTTATTGAATTTGGTTTCATCTAAGGGCTTAGTATACATGTCAGCTAGTTGATTATCTGTATTAATATACTCTAGTGAAATATCTCCTTTTTCCACATGTTCTCTTAGAAAATGGTATTTTATTTCTATATGCTTAGTCCTACTATGGGAGACAGGATTCTTTGCAATAGAAATAGCACTAGTAGAATCACAAAATAGAGGTGATCTACTTACTTGTATACCATAGTCTACTAGCTGATGTTGAATCCATAGAAGTTGAGCACAGCAACTTCCTGCAGCAACATACTCTGATTCTGCTGTGGAGATAGCCACACTTGTTTGTTTCTTGCTACTCCATGAAATCAGTCTTCCACCTAGGAATTGACAGGTTCCAGTTGTACTTTTCCTATGTTCCTTGCAGCCTGCAAAATCTGCATTTGAATAACCTGTTAGTTCAAAGTCTCCATTCCTAGGGTACCAAAGGCCTAGATAAGGAGTGCCCTTAAGATATCTCAGAATTCTTTTGACTGCTGTCAAATGAGATTCTTTAGGGCATGCTTGGTACCTAGCACAGACATATGTAGCATACATGATATCTGGTCTACTTGCAGTCAAATATAGTAGGGAGCCAACTATCCCTCTATACAAAGTCTCATCTACAGGTTTCCCTGCATCATCTTTGCTAAGAGACATACTTGACCCCATAGGAGTTTTCATGGTACTGGATGATTTCATACCATACTTCCTTATCAATTTTAGAGTGAACTTAGACTGGCATATGGATAAACCATTCTCAGTCTGTCTAACTTGGAGACCCAAGAAGAACTTAAGTTCCCCCATACTGCTTATTTCAAATTGTCCTTGCATAAGTTTTGCAAACTTTCTGCAAAGACTGTTTTTTGTAGACCCAAATATGATGCCATCTACATATATTTGGACTAGAATGATCTTGCCTCTGGATTCCCTAAGGAATAGAGTCTTGTCTATTTTCCCCCTTATGAATTTATTCTCAATGAGGAAACTAGACAGGGTTTCATACCGAGCCCTAGGGGCTTGTTTTAACCCATACAAAGCCTTCCTAAGTCTATAAACATAATTATGTTTAGTAGAATCAACAAAACCTGGTGGCTGTTCCACATAGACTTCTTCTTTTAGATTTCCATTCAGAAAAACTGACTTAACATCCATTTGGTATACTTTAAACCCTTGATAGGTTGCATAAGGCAGGAACATCCTTATAGCTTCCAGTCTGCCTACTGGAGCAAAGGTTTGATCAAAGTCAATACCTTCTTCCTACCTATATCCCTTAGCAACCAGTCTAGCTTTGTTCTTTATAATCACTCCATGTTCATCCATCTTGTTCCTAAAGATCCACTTAGTTCCAATTTTGTTGTGGTCTTTTAGTTTAGGAATAAGCTCCCAGACATTGCATCTTTTGAACTGGTTCAGCTCCTCTTGCATTGCCTCAATCCAATGAGGGTGTATGATGGCCTCTTCAAATTTCTTTGGCTCAACTTGGGATATAAAGCTGGAGTAGAGTACTAAACTTAGATTTCTGCTCCTTGTTTGTACCCCTTGTCTGAGATCACCAATAATTTGATTGGCTGGATGATCTTTTAGATGTCTATTAGCTGGAGGCAGCCTGTCTTCAGGTTGTACTCCTTCAGCTTCTTCAACTTGCTGCACCCCTTGGTCTTCTTCTACATCAGGTGCATCTAGTACTCCCCCTGGACAACAGCTACTATCATCTACATGCTGACTTGCAGTACATCCTTCTTCTATAGTAAGCTTGTCCATCTTCTTAGTCACACCTGTGGAATTGCAAATACTTCTAGACAATTCATTGTTAATGAGTCTAGCTTCATCAAATACTACATGTACTGACTCTTCTACAACTTGAGTAGTCAAGTTGTAGACCCTATAAGCCTTACTGTTGTTGATGTACCCAACATAGATCCCCTCTTGGGATTTGGCAGCAAACTTGGTTAAGTAATACTTACCATTGTTAAGTATATAGCATTTACAAACAAAGATCCTGAAATAGGATAGATTTAGCTTTCTGCCTTTCACAATCTCATAGGGGTCTTATTGTGACTTTTGGTGATACTAGCCATATTAATTACATGGCATGTAGTGTTTACTGCCTCAGCCCAAAAATATTCTGGGAGAGATGTGTCACTTAATAGGGTTCTGCCAGCCTCTATCAAGGTTCTATTTTTCCTTTTAGCAATGCCATTTTGCTGAGGTGTTCTTGGTGAAGAAAATTCCTGAAATATCCCAAATTCTTCACATAGCTTTGTCATACTGTCAGACTGGAATTCAGTACCATGGTCACTTCTTATTTTGACCACTGTACTGTCTAACTCATTCTGAATTTGTTTGACAAAACTATAAAAGATACTAGGAGTTTTAGATTTCTGTCTAAGGAAGAACACACAGGAAAACCTTGAGTAGTCGTCTACAACTACAAATGTGTAGACCTTCCTACCTAGGCTGTGAACTAGCATAGGACCAAAAAGATCCATATGCAAGAGGTATAAGCACCTCACAACATCTTTGTTTTCAATACTATTAAAGGTGGATCTAGTCTGTTTGCCCTTTTGACAAGCTGAGCATATCCCATCTTTAATACACTTAACCTGAGGACCATTCCTTACTAACTCTTTGCTATAGAGTTGGCCAATTGTCTTATAGTTAAGATGGGCTAGCCTCTTGTTCCATTTGACACAATGAGAGACTTTCTCATCAGCTACAAGACACACAGGAGAAGCATTATTCTCACACATAATGTCTAGACAATAGACATTTCTCTTCCTATAACCAGTCAGAATGATCTCTTGATCATTTGATTTAATGATATGACAACCATCTTTGACAAATGAGATGTCATATCCTAAATCACTCAACTGACTTATACTAATGAGGTTGTGTTTCAAACCTTTAACATAAGCCACTTGAGTAATTGTTATAAGGTTGCTAGAAATGTTACCAAAACCTTTGATGATTCCTTTTTAAGAACCACCAAAGGTGACTTTAGGACCATCCTTGATTGGTGTGTAGTCCTTTAGCAATCCCCTAGTTCCAGTCATGTGCCTAGAACATCCACTGTCCAAGTACCATATTGGGGCATGGTCACTTGGACTCACCTACAAAACAGATTAGTTAACCTTAGAACCCAAAGAATTCTTGGGTCCTTGGTGCTGGTTAGTTTGCCTCTTAACAAAACTACCTGTAGCTTTTCTAGCAGGCAGATTGCTACTCACCTTGGCACTTGAATTGTGCCAACAGTCTATGCCAAAGTGGCCTACCTTGCCACAACACCAGCACTCAAATCTGTTGTACCTTTGCTTAGGTACAACCCTGGCTGTTTTATTTATAGCAGGCTCCTTGTTGAGTACTGGGGCTTTGCCCTTAGACTTGGACTTTACAGTCCTAGCAGGTTTTGTAAACCCTAATCCAGTTTTACCCTTTTGATGTACAAATTCATCTATCAAAGGTAGAACAGACTTTGGTTTAGAAAACCTTGCAACTATGTCTCTCTCTTTCTGAAGACTAATCTCCAGATTTCTGATTTGATAATTTTTAAATGTTATAGTCCCCATCTGAATAACAGTTATATTCTTCAACCTGGCTATTTCATTTAGTTTTTGATCAATCAACTTATCAAAATCTGTTGCAGCCACTTTGATATTAGTAATCTCCTTAGCCTGACTCTTGGTCAAGGATTTGCTTTTCTTCAAAGCTTGCAACACTACTCTATATTCATCAATTAATTGATGAATATATCCTTCAGATTCAAATCCACTCTCATCACTTGATGATGATGTATCTGATTCTGATCCAGTACTAGAAATTGAACAAACAGAACAATTTTGTACCTGACTTGGTCCAGGCTGATCCTGGATTTTGTATCCTTCTGATAAGGCCATCAGTCCCCGGCACTGATTGTCCTCTTGCTCATATATTAAGTTCATTAATTGGATGAACTCATCTTCTTCTTCTTCTTCAGCAAACAGTCCAATGTAAGCTTCAGCTTCTGAATCAGTTTCTGAAGAAGACATATCTGACAGACTTTTGTCCTTCTTAGCAACAAATGACCTTTCCTTTTTGCCCTTGATCTGAGTCTTCTTCTTGTCAGTTGACTCTTTCCTTTTCTCTGGACAGTCAGCAACAACATGTCCTTGTCTGTTACAACAATAACAAACTATCTTTGAAGATGTAGTTCTACTTGACTTGGGCTTTCTCCTGTCATTCTTTGATGACTTCTGTGAAGTGGATGGCTTAGACCTCCACTGTTTCTTCTTTAGGAACTTCTGAAAATGTCTTGTGAAAGCTGCAAAGTCCTCATCACTCTCACTGCTTTCAGAATTCTTACTTTCTGACTCATCTGTCTCAGTCTCAGCAACTTTTGGAGGTGAAGATGGAGACTTACTTTTATATTTCCTGGTGGCTTCTATCTTGAATGTCACTGCTCTTTCTTTATGCCCAAATCTGGTAGTCTTCTCTTCCTCCTTCCTAACCATTAGCTGTATTTCATAGGATAACAGCTTTCCAAACAATATTGGAGGAGGAATGTCTGTTAATTTGGTCATTTCCCTTATGGCACAAATCTTGGTATCCCAGTGTTTAGTTAGGGATCTCAAGAACTTATCATTTAACTCATAATTGCTAAATTATCTTCCATAAGACATCAACTCATTGACAATCCTGTAGAATTTCTTGTAGCATTCTGTTATACTATCAGACCTTCCTTGTCTGAAGCTCTCATATTCTTGGTTTAATAAAGACTTTCTGTCCTGTCTAACTTCATCAGAGCCCTCCATGTACACTATCAGTGTGTCCCACATTTCCTTTGATGTTTTACAGTGAATCAAATTTTGAAATGTGGCATCATCTATTGCACTCACAATAATATTCTGGGCCCTCTTGTCCATAGTGCCCAGAATAATCTCATCTTTAGTCATCTCTGAAAAGTCCTTAGGGGTTCTCTGATTTGCATCCAGGACTGATACTTTCATAGGCACATATGGCCCTTCTTTGACTGTGATATAAATTCTAGGGTCAGAGGCTTCCATAAATAGTCTAACCCTTTCCTTCCAGATGTCAAAGATCTCCTTTCTGCAGATTGGCAACTTCATGGATCCAAGTTCTTTGTGATTCTATGTTGAACCCATTTTCTTGATTTTCTTGATTCTGCACTTGATTATACTGAATCTGCCAACAGGATCTTTTACTCAGACTATTATGTCCTTTTTGAGTAACCTGGCTCTGATACCACTTGAAAGAAATTGTACCTAATCACCTAGAGGGGGGGGGGGTGAATTGGTGACTTTGATCTTTTTAAACTTTTAGGCAGAATCACAGAATTTTACACACAGCATACACAGCACAGCAATTACAGAATCAAGCACACACAGAGTACACACAGTTTTATAGTGGTTCCCCAAGGTCTGGGTACATCCACTTTCCCCCTTCGCCTATCTAGTAGTGTACTAGATTCGGCCCAACTTCTCCACTATTCCTCAGATCCTCGGATCTTACACTCAGAACCCCAAATAGGTTCCTACACTCAGGCTCAAAGCCCTACCACTCAGTCTTCACCAAGACCTACACTCAGCCTACAACAAGGCCTACACTCAGCCCTCAACAAGGCCTACACTCAGAGAAATGGATCTCCTACACTCAGGCACACAGGCCCTACCACTCAGCCTTTATAATTTCAGGCTTACAACTCAGAACCCTAAGGATCCTACAAGAAATTAAAATTATAAAGTGTAAACCTACAACTCAGAATAAGAGAGAAGAGTTGATAGGTTTCTTGATGAGTTCTTGGAAGAACTTTGCTGAGATCAACCTCCCTTGGCTTTCTTCAAAGCTTCTTGAATTTAGAACACAATATGGTTGAGTCTCTATGCAGCTGATCTTCAATCACTGCTAACTTAAGAATCAGAATTCAATCTGAAACTTTCTTCACAGCCTGGTTCAACAGCTGTCTTCTTGGAAGGAGCTCTCTCTCTCTCCAACTTCTTAGATCTTCTGATCACTTCAGTTGATTGTTGTTAATCATTGTTGATTTCCAACTCTTTTCAATCATCTCTTTCTGTTCAAGTAATAGGTCTTTATATAGGCCTTCTTCTTGGTGACCGGCTGATCCGGTTTCTAACAGCTTTCTGACATCTCTGACAGTTGCAGTAGACTGGCTGGAATGGCAGCTGTCAAGTCATCCAGTCACTTCTTGAATTTTCTGTAACTGTCTGAAAGTGTCGAGACAGTCAGTCTTTAAGTGTCGACACAAATAAACCATGTGTCGACACAAGTAGACTAAGTGTCGACACTAGCCTTCATGGTGTCGACACAACTCCTTGTGTTGTAGAATCTGCTTCTCGACACTGCTTCTTCAACATGTGTCGACACTGATCCTGTGTGTCGACACAAGTCCTTCTTCTTTGAAACTTAGCTGATTTCTTGTAATTGTCAACACAACTCCTTTGTGTCGACACATCTTCTTGTGTTGAACTCGCTGAGTGTCGATACATTTTCTTAGTGTCGACACATGCCTTCTGTGTTGATACTTGCTGAGTATCGACACATCACCTTTGTGTCGACACTTGTACTTAGACTTCATTGAAATTTGTTGAGTGTCGACACAGCCTCCTAGTGTCGACACTTTCTTCATGTGTTGAGACTTTTGCTGTGTGTCGACACATTCTTCATTATGTCGACACTTGTACTTAAACTTTGTTGATGTTTTCTGAGTGTCGACACAGCCTCCTAGTGTCGACACTTGCACTTGAGCTTTGTTGAACTTTTGCTGAGTGTCGACAGAGCCTCCAAGTGTCGACACTTTCTGATGTCGACAAAGTTCCTCTAGGTGTCGACACTGCTTCTAAGTGTCGACACTGCTTCACTGGACATTTCTTCATTATGTGTCAACACAGCCTGTATGTGTCAACACCTTCCTTCTGGTGTTGACTCTGCATCCCTGGTGTCGACACAATTACTCCAAGTGTCGACACTGCTTCTCTGGGTGTTGACACAAGCCTTCTTAAGTGTCGACACTTTTCTTCTAGGTGTCGACACATGGACTTAGAAACTTTTCAGCTTTCCCTGCAAATACTTAACCTGCACAACTAAATTCAAAACACATCAAATACATTTTGATGTATATCATTGAGTAGGGTGAGGCTTCTTCAAATCAGGTACATTTATTCCAATGTACTCAACAAAAGGTCGACGTATGTGGGGCACAGAAAATGAACATGTTCATTCTATGGGCAGAGATCGACGATCTCAACCCAATTTGTCGAACTCTGGTCGACGAACTCACATAAATTCGTCGAACCTAGAAAGACGTAACCAAAACATTAATTATAACAGAAACTTAAATAATTCTAGGAAAGCTTTTAATCCACTAGCTGATTGGGTCATACCACCTAGGAGAAATCACCCTCTAGGATATAAATCCTAACCAGAATATTTTGTTATTTCCAGCTTTTCATACCAGGAAAGCAAATGACCCAAGGTAACTTGGGTCAAGAACATTTAACTGTTTTCATTACAGGTGAAGAGCTGTCCAGCAAATAATCAAACATGGTATCTAGACAGTGGGTGCTCCAAGAACATGACTGGCAGCAAGGACATCTTACACAACTATAAGTCCAAGCTGGGGCCAAAGGTTATCTTTGTGGATTCCAAATGTGGCCAGTCAGAAGGCTTTGGAGAAGTGAATATTTGGGCTGTCACATTTAAGAAGGTAACATATGTCATAGGACTCAAGCATAATCTCATCGACATAAGTCAGTTATGTCATGAAGGTTATTAGGTACATTTCAACTCATCTTCTTGTACTATTGCTAATAAAGAAAACCAAATAGTTTTAATTGAAAATAGACAAGGAAACATTTACTTAGTTAATTTTCTATCTGCCAATTCTGATATCTGCTTACTTAACTTAACTAGTAACCAGAATGATTTATGGCATAAAAGACTAGGTCATGTTAATATGAAAAACATTGCTAGGCTATCTAAAGACAACCTTGTTAGACGTTTACCTTCTGATCCCTAAAAGAAGGAAGGCCTTTGCAGGGCTTGTCAACTAGGCAAGCAAACTAAATCTAGCTTTAAATCTGTTAATAAAAGTGATTCACCAGGGATTATGTATTTGTTACACATGGATCTCTTTGGACCCATTGCTGTACAAAGCCTAGGAGGGAAATCTTACACCTTAGTTATTATGTATGACTTCTCTAGGTTCACTTGGGTATCCTTTCTGAGATCTAAGTCAGATACCTTCAAGGTTCTTAGGGACATTCTCAGGACCATACAGATTGAGTTCTCTACTCATGTTGTATTGATCAGAAGTGATCATGGCATAGAGTTTGAGTCTCTTCCTATGTATGAGTTCTGTGAGAAGGAAGGTATCAGGCATTGCTTCTCAACTCCTAGAACTCCTCAACAAAATGGGGTAGCTGAAAGGATAATTAGGACACTCATTGCATTTGCAGGTACATTGCTTGCAGATGCTTACATGCCTCTAACCTTTTGGGCAGAGGCTGTGAGCACAGCAAATTATGTCCTGAACGTGAGTTTAATTCACAAACTAAAAAATAGGACTCCCTATGAATTAATTAAAATGAAGAAACCTAAAATCAACTATTATAAAGTATTTGGATGTATATGTTATATTCACAACAATAACAAAAGATACATTAGAAAGTTTGAGGCTAACGCTAAAGTGGGAATTTTTATAGGATATTCCCAAGTAAGCAAAGCCTATAGGGTTTTTAATAAATCATCATTGAGGGATGAGGGATGAGTTGGAGAGATTAAACCTGGAGGTTGTTCAACATAAACCACTTCTTTAATTTCTCCATTCAGAAAGGTCCTTTTGACATCCGTTTGAAAAACTTTGAATTTCTTGTAGGCAGCATAAGCAAGGAAAATCCTTATTGCTTCTAGCCTTGCAATAGGTGCAAAAGTCTGGTCATAATCAATCCCTTCTTCTTGCTTATAACCTTGAGCAACAAGCCTTGTTTTATTCCTTATGATGACACCTTGGGCATCCAGCTTTTTTCTATATACCCACTTAGTTCTAATGACTGGGTAGTCATTGGTTCTTGGAACTAACTCCCAAACTCTGCATCTCTCAAATTGATTGAGCTCCTCTTGCATTGCAATAATCCAGTGTGGATCTTGCTCTGCATCCTTGATGGATTGGGTCTCAATTTGAGATATGAAGCAGGCATGCATCAAATCTTTGTTGAGTTGATGCCTTGTCTGCACACCAACTGACATGTCTTCAATCACGTAAGATATTAGGTGATCTCTAAGTGTGACAAATTCAGTGGGTGGAGTTGGTTGTTCAACATCTTGGGGAATAAATTCCTCTTGTGGAATTAGGTTTGTTGTTGTTGGTTCATCACTGATTGCAGTGTCTTCTTCTTCACATTCTTCAGCACCTTGTGGAGAAGGATGGTTAACTGCCTCATTGGTGAGGGTTAGTTCATCAAGCTTCTCACATAAATTAAGTTCCTGCAAAGATTCATTGGTAGAAGAAGTCTTCTCCTTGAAAGACATGTTAGTCTCATCAAAGGAAACATGGATAAATTCTTCAATTTTTAAGGTAGATTTGTTATACACCCTATAAGCCTTGCTTACTTAGGAATATCCAAGATAAATTCTCATTTCAGTCTTGGCTTCAAACTTTCTAATGTATTTCTTATTGTTGTTGTGTATATAACATAAACATCAAAAAAATTAAAGTATTCTACTTTAGGTTTCTTCCTTTTAGTAGCTCATAAGGAGTCTTATTCTTAAGCTTTTGTATAAGACTTCTATTCAGTACATAATTTGTTGTGCTTACAGCCTCTGCCCAAAAGGACAGGGGCAAATAAGCATCTGCAAGAAATGTGCCTGTTGATTCAATTAGTGTTTTATTCTTCCTTTCAGTAACCCCATTTTGTTGAGGTGTTCTAGGAGCTGAGAAGCAATATCTGATACCTTCCTTCCTATAGAACTCTTGCATAAGAAGAGACTCAAACTCAGTACCATGATCACTTCTTATCAATATAATTGGAGTAGAGTACTCAATCTATATGTTCTTGAAAAAATCTGTAAGAACCTTAAAGTTATCAGACTTAGATCTCAGAAAGATAACTCAAGTGAATCTAGAGAAGGCATCTACAATCAGCAAAGTATAAGATTTCCCCCCTAAACTTTGTACTGTTATAGGGATAAAAAGTTATATATGTAGTAAGTACAATATCTTAGGTGTGTCACTTTTGTTTAATGATTTAAAACTACTTTTAGTTTGCTTGGCTAATTGACAAGCCCTACAAAGGCTTTCCTTCTTATAGGGGAAAGAAGGCAATCCTCTAACAAGGTTGTCCCTAGATAGTTTGGCAATATTTTTCAAGTTAACATGACCAAATCTCCTATGCCAAAGGTCATTATTTTTACTAGTTGAATTGAAAAGGAAAATTTCAGATTTAGTTGACTACAAGTTAACTGCATAAATGTTTCCTAATCTAGTACTAGTCAATACTACAAGATTATCTAAAGAAGTAATAATATAGGAAGTTTTAGTAAATGATACCTGATACTGAAAGTGAGTGTTAGATCAGAAATATTCTAGAGGTGGGTGAATAGTGTATTCTTAAAATTTCTTAACTACTATTACAACTCTTGCTGTAAATCAAAAGTGCAAAAATTAATAACCTAGCATCCAATAAATCTAAATCACAAGCACAACAAGAATAAAAGAAAAGGAGACAACCAGATGACACAAGAATTTTATAGTGGTTCCCCAACCTGGGTACATCCACTCTTATACCACCCTTGGTAGGAATCCACTCAGATTTTTGATCAGGTGTCTGACACCAATGAGCTTTTGATCAGGTGCTCAAAAACCAACCCAAGTCTTTTGATCAGGAGACTTGTAACCAAGGAATCGCTTTTGAAGGGAGATGACAACCCATTACAGAGGTGGGGGTGAGAGAGTGATGGAAGTCTTCTTTTCTCAATCACAATGAGAAGACTATGTGGATTTAATGATGTTGTCAAAGCTCCCCCTGAGATGAAAAAGGGTACAGGAGAAATGGAGCTTTGCACATGGTGATAGGCCTTCAATTTAGAGACTTGATCTAGGAGCTTTAGACTGATAGTGGTTGAATGTAATTAGCAAGGTTCTGGAGAAGAAGAACAGGAAGACTCTAAATTTGAAAAATGTGTTTTTCTTGCTTCTTCTTCAAATTACTGTATGTTTCTTAGTCAGTAGTATTCTGTATAAAGCTTTCTCTGTGTCTCTCTTGATTAATTCACTGTGTGTCTATCTGTCTGTATTCGTTATTCTCTTCTTCTGTATCTTTCGAACATTTGAATTTTTCTGTAATTAATGCTGACAGCCTTGAGAATAATCGGCATTGATTTATTTCCCCAACTCTCCCGTGGAAAAACAGCAAGCAATAATCCTGTAGAAGACCATAATTAATGCTCATTCTAACGGATACATTCAGATAATTTTAGAGCATTAATTACCCAGGAATTATAGCATTAGAGTGGGGACAGAAGGCCGAAAATAACTAAGTTTGGAATCATCAAACTGATAACATAATTCGTCGAACTGAGTTCATAGTTCGTCGAGCTGAGACATTGTATTCGTCGACCGGACATTTCTGTTCGTCGAGCTGAGTTCCATGATCGTCGAGTTGAAAACTGAAATACTATCTCTTTCGATCTTTGTCTATTCGTCGAGCTAATAAATATGTTCGTCGACTGGAGTTCAGCAATTATTCTGGAGTTGTCAAATATCCTGTGTCGACACAATTGCTCCTATGTATCGACACAAATCTTCTGTGTGGTGTCGACATAGCCTTTCCATAATGTCGACTGATGATCTTGGTGTCGACACAAGTTCTTCTAGTGTCGACATAAGTCTTCTGGTTTCAGAATTCGTCGAGTAGAGAACAGGGTTTGTCGACCTGAGACTGGAGAACATTGTCTCGATAGAATGCTGTGATAGCCCAAAGATTCATCGACCGAAGAATGGTATTCGTCGAGCTAAGTCTGGAGAACCTTGAATTTGTCGAGCTGAGAATGGTTCTGGACATAGATAAATTAATAACTTCTGGAATCAGAAAGTTGAAGTAGAGAGTCCAATGATCATCGACCAGAGAACTAAGTTCTTCGACCTGAGAACTAGGTTCGTCGACCTGAGTCAAGAGAATAGTCTGGACTTAGAATTCTGAAGGTGAAATACAAGGATCGTCGATCTAGACTGAAGTTCGTCGAGCTCAGCTCAGAGAATATTTCTCTAAGATCATCGAGCTGAGAATGACTATCGTCGACCTGAGTTCGACAAACGTCGAACTCATTTTACTTAGTATCTTGAGAATTCTCTGAATCTTGAGGAAAACTTTATGTCTTGAGTCTCTGGTAGTCTGATGTTGGCTTGTCCATGTGATGTTGACTCTTAGGACTTGACCTAGATTCTAGGACACAACTTTGACCCGTGCTACACATGTTGGGTCACATCATCATAAGTTAGTGAACCTAGCCCAAATCAAACTAGGGATCCAACAATCTCCCCCTATTTGGGTGAGGTCACTAATACACTCAAAATTAAAACATAAAGCAAACAAAGCAGGAAAAAAATATATCTGACAGGGATAATTAACACATGCAGTAGATATATTTACATAAAAGCTTTGTTCAGACAATAAGATATAGTTTAAGATAGAAAGACAAAAACAAAATAGTTCATATTTCACTTCTTTTCCTTTTTCTCCTGATGAGTTATGTCCTTGCCCTTGTCTCCTGGCTTGGTGAAGACTATTTCCCTGTTTGGATTTGAAGCTTGTGCAATAGTCATTATCATGTCAGCAACCCCTATAATCTTCAGAGATGTAGCTCTAGGGACCACTACTTCAGGATGCAATTTCATATAATCATCAACATTAAAAATTTTGTTAGTCTTATCAAACCTTTTCAGTTCTTCTCTCATGTACTTGGACATTGTAGTGTATTCAGAAGTATCCTTTCCTCCAGCCTTTGCCTTGTTGATCATAGAGAGGCCTGCCAGTTCCTGGAACCTGGCCATTCTAGCTGTGTTGGCTGTTTCTGGATCTTTATAAGGAACAGGAGGAGAGAGTGACCTTTTAGGACTTTCAGCTTGTTGATGTTGTTGTTGTTGATGTTATTTTCCTGAAGATTGTTTTCTGTGCTGGCTGCTTTCATGATGCGATCTCCCTTAATGTCTTTGATATGCTTGCATAGGGGCAGATCTTTGAGAACTAGAACCAGAAGCACCAGCTATAGGAGGAGGAGGTGGTGGATCTTTCCTATACCTTTGAACTGGTGGAGTAGAGTACCTTCTACTCTTCTTCCTTTCTTTTTGCTGATTCTTAGAGAGCCACATCCATTCTAGCATCCCTTTTTATGGAGTTATCTTTTGAAGAATATAGTAAGGGGTGTCATTGTTTGGATTGGGCCTGGGAGCAGGAGGAGGAGGAGCTTTCCTTTTCTTTGAAGATTGCTTCTTCTTCTTTGTGTCCTCCTCATCTTCATCATCATCATTGTCAGAACCCTGAGGGTACTCAGGGTTATCATATATATCATCCAGAGCCTTCAAAGCTTTAGCAGAGATAACAAGTTTTTCTGGTGCAGGAGCAGGAGTTTCAACAAGAGCTGGAGTTTCAGCATAAGTGGGAGGAGAAGCTACACAAAAATCAGAACTAATTTGGACAGAGCTTTCAGCTGCTGCCTTATTTTCTTCTGCAATATCAGCCAAGATCAATTCATCTAGATCTGGCATTGGAGAGTCATCCATTACAAAAGTTGGTGTTGAAGATACTATTGAGGAAGAGGGAACAGCTACTACTTCTGGAGGTGAAGTAATTTCTGACTGTGCAATAGCAAGATAGTCCTTAATTTGCTTAACAACTTTTGAAGATATGGGGGCAGTATATGGTATAATAGCCAAGGATGGCTTAGTGATCTCAGCTAGAAGATAATGTATATGTACAGTATCAAAAATACTCAATAATTTTTCTAAATTAACTGTGGGATTAAGAATGAAATCACCAACAGTATTAGGTTCTTCAGAGTCTGATTCAAAATCCATATCACTCTCAATAAAATCAATCAAATCTTTATCAATCAAATTTGTATCTATGTATTCTGTATATTCTGCTGCTGTGTCTGAAGCTGCTGCTGTTGCTGCAGCTAAAGCATCTGCTGCTGGAGTTGGAGCTGAAGCCTTTGAAGCTGTAGCTGCTGCTTCATCATCAGGCATCTTTGGAGCTGTAGCTGCTACTTCATCATCAGGCATCTCCCCCTACATGGTTTCAGTAGAGCCTGAAGCCATACACCTGACTTAGGAGAGGGCAGCAGTAAGAGTAGAGATTTTATCAGAGAGAGAATATATGGTAGTAACAAGAGGTGTAATGGCCTCTGCTATAAGGGACTTGAGGAGGGGAGTGATGATGGAAAGGATGGAAAATATGGTTGAGGGATCCAATGATGGAGTGGGAGATGGTAATGCATAAGTTGTAGAAGTGGGAACTATGGGAGAGATAGAGAGTGGAGCATCAGGTAGTTGAACATCTGGAGGGATGGTAAATGTGGATGGGGATGGATGGATGGCATCTTGCATGATGGTGTCTGTTGATGGTAGATGGTAAGATGGTATGGAAGATAGATGTGGGGGAAGAGGAGATTGTGGTGGTGTAGGAATGTAAGTGTCATGGGGAGTATCATGAGATGTTGGTTGTTGTGTTTCTTGAAGAGGGGAAGATGGCATGTCAGTGAGTTCAATAGGTGGAGATGAAGCTGTGGAAGCATGTGGAGATGGAGGTGGAGTAGGAACATGAGGATGTTGTTGTTGTTCTGGTGTTGAAGAGATAATGGGAGAGGAAGGAATTTGTGTTGCTGGAAGGGAAGCTGGAAGAGATGGTGGTGTGGGATGAAGCTCTTCAGCAGGTAGGGGAGTGGCTTTAACAGCCCTGGTGCCTTTAGAAGCTGGGGTGAAAGAGGTGGAAGCCTTAGTGGGCTTTGTCATTGTCCTCTCCCACCTGCCAAATAAGGCACAGGTGAGCCTTTTACTGACATTGATGAATATGGTCTGGGATACCAGTGATTCTGTAGCCTTTTCCTTGAGGAAGATCCTTAGGATCCTTCCAAAAAACACTTCTTTCTTGTTATTTTTCTTCTTTATCAGATCAAAGAGGATCTGAGCCCAGTCCTCTTGCTTCTTATTTATTACTGCACACATGACCACGAACTGATGTCTTGGGATGTAGTCATGGGCAGTATGCTTACTAAGTAAGACCTTCCCAACAATGTCTGCCAGGAACCTGTATGCTGCAGACAAATGCTTCTTCAATAATTTATTTGTGTTGTCACCAGCATAACCCATCAGATTGAGCATCATATCAAACTCTTCTGAATCAATTTCTAAGTCCTCTTCGCCATTTGTCAAATCAAATATTTCAGTTAAAACCACGGGAGTTAAGGAGACAGTGTTACCCGCAATTGATCCTGTCATGGTATTGTCTTCAGAAGTGGATGAAGTATAAACCCATTCCCTGATTTTTATTCCTGCCAGCTTTATCCTTGTAGTCATCAGATTCTTCTGATTTTGTTCTTCTAGAAGTTCCAGAATATACAGGAAAATTGGATCCGATTGCTGGAACAATTCATAGCGGCTAGAGCTCCTGCTGGAATCGTCATGGAATCACCTGCAAAAGAGAGAAATGGCGATCAAGTGCAAGAGAATAGAAAGCACGGGACGGAGGTCGAAGAAAACCAAGATATACGGTTTTCAAGAATATTAATCAACAGACTCAGTTCCACGAAAATGAAATTAATTCTTCGAGCTGAGATCGATGAAATAAGTTTGAGTGAAATAATTCGTCGATCTAGTCCTGAAGAATTGAAAATAGTTCGTCGAACTCCGTTCGACGAATATCTACTGAAGCAAGTTCGTCGAACTCCATTCGACGAATTTTGTTTCACTCAAAGAGAGTTCGTCGATGTCCGTTCGGTGAATGTCTCTCAAACTTTCCACGGTTCATCGAACTCTGTTCGACGAACTCTGGAAAATTCGTCGACTACAGACAAAAATCAAATAAAGTCTTCTCCATTGATCATTCCAAGTTGATTCACAAAGAACATATGATTTCTCCCATCTAGAGGTTTGGTGAATATATCAGCCCTTTGTAAATCAGTGTAGATATAGACAAGCTTGATTTTATTTTTGTCTACACACTCCCTAATGAAATGATGTCTTGTATGAATATGTTTTGTCCTACTATGGTGAACTGGATTCTGAGCTATGGCTATATCACTTGTATTATCACAGATTAGAGTTGAATTATTTAAGTTGAACCCATAATCTAGTAGCTGATTTTGTATCCAAAGCATCTGTGAACAACAATTGCCTGCTGCAATATATTCTACTTCAACAGTAGAGGTTGACACTGATATTTGCTTTTTACAAAACCAAGATACTAATCTCATACCTAGGAACTGACATGTTCCTGAAGTACTTTTTCTATCTGCACTGCATCCAGCAAAATCAGCATTAGAGTATCCAGTTAACTCAAATTCTGATTCAGCAGGATACCGTAAGCCTAGATTACGACAACTATTTATATATCTCAAAATCCTTTTTAGCAAAATTAGATGAGATTTTTTAGGGTTCACTTGGAACCTAGCACAAAGATATGTGAAAAACATAATGTCTGTCCTACTTGCTGTGAGGTATAATAGGGACCCAACAATGCCCCTATAAAGTTTCTAATCCACAGGTTTCCCTGGTACATCAGAGTCGACAACAGCATTGGTAGCCATGAGAGTTTTCTTTGGTGAGGCATCAGCCATCCCAAACTTCTTTAGAAGTTCTTTTGCATATTTTGCTTGAGAGATGAAGATGCCATCAGGGAGCTGCTTCACTTGGAGACTAATGAAGTAGAAAAGCTCACCCATGCTAATCATTTCAAATTTAGAATACATGAGCTCAGAGAACCTCTTGCATAACTTGGAATCTGTAGAGCTAAATATAATATCATCCACATAAATTTGTACTAACAAGATTTGGTCCTTATGATATCTAGTGAAAAGAGTTTTATCTACAGTTCCACTTGTAAATTTATGCTCTAATAAAAAACTTGCTAAGGTCTCATACCAAGCTCTTGGAGCTTGCTTTAGACCATAAAGAGCTTTATGCAATTTAAAAACATTAGAAGGGTACGTTGGAGAAACAAAACCTAAAGGTTGTTCTACATAAACCTCTTCTTGTAGTACTCCATTCAAAAAAGCACTCTTTGCATCCAATTGAAAGATCTTGAACCTCTTGTATGCTGCATATGCAAGGAATATTCTTATGGCTTCCAACCTTGCAACAGGTGCAAAGTTTTGATCATAATCAATTCCTTCTTCTTGCATGTATCCTTGAGCAACAAGCCTATCATTGTTTCTCACAATAACTCATTGGGCATCCAGCTTATTTCTGTAAACCCATTTGATTCCAATAACTGGGTAGTTTTGGGGTCTTGGAACCAAATCCCAAACTCTACATCTCTCAAATTGATTTAGTTCCTCCTATATTGCAAGAATCCACTGGGGATCCTGCTCAGCATCATGAATAGAAAGAGGTTCAACCTGAGAGAGAAAACAGGCATGCATCAGATCTTGCGTAAGTTGATGCCTTGTCTGTACACCTACTGATGATGGCGTGCCCCCTCCTCCACCATTTGAAGACGATGCTGACGATGCTGATGATGATCTGGTTGATAAGGCAATACAACTCAAGGACGTGAGGCGGCACGATGACGCTAATGGAAGGCTACGCTACAACCTCCGCCCGCGGCGTGCTACAGCCACTGCAAAGAATTAGCCTTATCATTTCATTTTCTTAGACTCTATTTGGAATATAAAATTATGCTATGTTTAAGTGATAATTTTATATTCATTGCATGTTCTATTATTTTTAAGTTTGAACAATTTTAATGTTGCTGTGCATTTAGCCATTCGGATGGATGAGATTACATCTCCATCATGGATGGTTAAGGCTTGTTTGTAACTCCTATATAAGGAGGCTTTCTTATGAGATAATTAAAAAGATTGAAACCTAATTTTCTCCTTGTGAAATTTCGGCCAAGAGGAGTTCTCTCCAAGCCGCCGCCCCTAGCTTGTGGTGTGAAGCCGCCGGCCCCCCCCCCCCTTGCTCCCTCCATCTGTTCGGTGCGAATCCGGTGCGGCTTCCTTCGGTGCGACTCCTTGGAAGAAGGTTGCAAACCCTTCGGTGTGACGCCGGTGGATCCGTGGAGAGAGTGATTCTCCCACAGGTATCTTATGTGAAAAGCTTTCCGGTTGGGTAATCTCTTCCCTCTCCCTTGTGTGATTCTCTTCTTTAGTTGTGGTGGTTTCGCACTCGTTTTATCCGAAAGGTTAATTTAATCGCTACAAGTTTTGAATCGAAATCGCCGTTGCTAGGCTTTTTAATTCCGGATCGGGTGGATCCTATTTGCCTGAGTGGATCTTGGCCTATAGCCTTGGTCTTGCTCTCAAAAAGGAGTGGCAACCTTTGTGTTTTCTTGGGGAATATTCCGACTCAAATTTCTGATCGTTGTTTTCGAGTCGACCATTCCTCCTTTGTTATTTGTGATGTGTTTTTGCGACGAGAAACTATTGTGGGTGATAGGTTCTGTGTAGGTGCGGTAGATCTACGACGTGTAGTGCGGAGATAAAGCGTTAGCTTCGTGGAGATCTCTGATTCCGAACACCCCTACATCAATTTGGTATCAGAGGCGGTCGTTTTAACTTTCACGTTGCAAACATCCTCTCTGCGTTCCTTGTTGGTCGATCGGATCTTTAGAAAATCAAAAAAATTATTTTCTGTGTCTGCCAATAGGGGCTAAAATCCTTCTTTTTCAGCGAAATTTCAAAAACAAAAATTTTTAACGAACTACGTGTTATTCACGTTGGGAATCAATAACAATATCTTACTTTCAGCATAGCTATAGCCCTAGGAAAAATCATCTTTCCCAAATTTTTCTAAACCTGAATGCACACTAGGCTCGGTTCGGAATATTCGAGTCCGTCTACATCTAGGATGGCTGCGAATGAGCGTGGGGATCCCAATACCGAGGCCATAGTAGGTCTGCGTAACGAAATAATGGAGCTTAGGGACATGTTAACACAGTTCCTACAAAATCAAGCTAGACCACCCCCGCCACCCGTTAATGTTGACCAGCCCAACCGGCACCAACATAATTCTGATTCAGATTCTGATGTGGACTCCCCACGGGTGCCCCCTAGACGACACCGCCCCGTGCGAGACTTTGATATTACTAGGGCCATTAAGATAAATGCCCCCACTTATGATGCCATGGGAGATCCCTAAATCTTCCTTAACTGGACTGTGGACATGGAGTGTTACTTCGAGCGGCACAACCTGACGGATCCCCAAAAGGTACAAGTTGCCCGGATGAAGTTAACAGGTCGTGCAAAGACGTTTTGGCTGAATGAGGAGCGAAGGTTAGGAACCGGACACGGATCCCTGCTTATAGGTTGGCCAGTAATGAAAAACCTATTGACCGATCAGTACGTTCCCGCATACCATCGGACACAGATGTTCAATGAGCTTGCCACTCTGCGGCAGGGATCAAACTCGGTAGCTGAATATATGGGTGAACTTAAGGACCGTATGGTGTGATGTGACCTTAGGGAGATCCCTGAAGTCACCTTATCTAGATTTCGAAAGGGGCTTCACCCCGATATCCAAAGGAAGCTCTTGCGATATGGGCATACGGACTTGAACACGACTTTCAATGCCGCCTTGGACATTGAAAAACACCTAGCCTCTAAGGCTCACTCCCGTTACGCTCATGCGAAGAACAAGTCCACCACTGGGGCATCTTCTTCCACATACCCTGATAAGGGAAAGTTCAAATCCACCGAGTCAAGGTCAGTCGTGATCACCGCTAGGAACACCAAGAACCCTGCGAGTGAGCGTGTCCCTATAGGGAAGGTTAGCAAGGCTAACACCACTTGTTACTCTTGCGGCATTAAAGGCCACTATGCCTACGAATGCCCAACAAAGACGAAAACCCTAGCCTTATTAGAGCCAACTACCGACCCTGACGATTATGTATACGAGGCCGCAGAGGAGAGTGACCCCGAAGGAGTCCCTAGTGACTTAGAGGACGATTACCCCCTTATGGTGATGCGTTGTATCTTGACCACTCCTCGTCCATTAGATGATTGGAAGAGGACGAGCATATTTTCTCTGATTTTTAAGAGTGGCGAGAAGCTTTGCAAGCTGATTGTTGATAGTGGTAGCTGCGTGAATGTCGTATCCGAGAACGCCGTTGCACGTATGTCCTTGATCACGGAACCACACCCGACCCTATATCAGGTCGATTGGATCAACAAGATCTCTGTACCCATTACCAAGCCCTGCCTGGTCCCACTCTCAATCAAATCCTACATTGATGAGGTGTGGTGTGATGTCCTTCCGATGGACGCTTGTCATGTGTTGTTAGGCCGCCCTTGGCTATACAACCGTGATGTTACACATTTTGGTAGAGCCAACACTTATGAATTCAAATTCAATGGCAAAACCATCACTTTGAGGCCGACCATCCCAAAGGAGCCCGTAGTCTTGGCTAAGGACACCACTATTCCGGTAGAACGGAAGACGTTGAATCTAGTTGGTAGGAAAGAGTTTGAGAGAGATCCGTTCTTTGATGGAATTATGTATGCACTAGTCCTCTTAAGTGCGAAGCCCGATTCTAGAATTTTGGATGAGTTACCTAGTGAGTTACGGGCACTGTTGGAGGAGTATAGGGACGTGTACCAGGATGAGTTGCCGCCCACGTTACCCCCGCTTAGGAATATCCAGCATGCGATATATCTCATCCCGGGGTCTTCCTTGCCAAATCAGCCCCATTGTCGAATCAACCCCGCAGCTCACCTGGAGTTGCAGTCCCAGATAGAGGGCTTGATAGAGAAAGGTTTTATTACGACTAGTATGAGTCCATGTGCTGTACCAGCCCTACTTGCCCCCAAGAAGGATGGTACATGGAGGATGTGCGTTGATAGTCGGGCAATCAACAAAATCACCATCAAGTATAGGTTCCCCATTCCCCCCTAGATGATTTGTTGGATGTCTTGTCTGGAGCCACCGTATTCTCCAAATTAGATCTTCGGAGTGGCTATCACCAGATTAGGATACGAGAGGGCGACGAGTGGAAGACGGCATTTAAGTCGAAGGATGGTTTGTACGAATGGCTTGTGATGCCCTTTGGGTTGTCCAATGCCCCTAGTACCTTCTCCCGGAAGATGACACATGTCTTTCAGCCATTCATGGGGAAGTTTGTTGTCGTCTACTTTGACGATATTCTGATTTATAGCACCTCTACTACCGAGCACATCTCCCACATGAGTGTGATCCTTTCCACCCTGCGGAAGGAGACTTTATTTCTCAATCTTAAGAAATGCACTTTCTATGTCTCAGAGGTAGAGTTCTTAGGCTATATAGTCGGCTCTAAGGGTATTTGAGTTGATCCGGGCAAGGTTCAGGACATCAAGGACTGGCCCGTGCCAACCACCCTACGTGAGGTGCATAGTTTCCATGGGTTAGCCACGTTTTATCGTCGTTTCATACGAGACTTCAGTAGTATTATGGTGCCTATCATAGACTGTATGAAGAAGGGAGAGTTTACGTGGACGAGTCCGCCACCTATGCTTTTGAACGAATAAAGGAGCTTATGACTGAGGCACATGTCTTACGCCTACCTGACTTTGCTAAAGTCTTTAAGCTCACATGTGATGCGTCTGGGGTAGGGATTGGAGGTGTCTTGAGCCAGGAGGGCCATCCCGTTAGTTATTTTAGCGAGAAGTTGTCCGGCCCTAAGCTGAGCTATTCAAATTACGATAGGGAATTTTATGTTGTAGTCCGATGTCTACACCATTGGAGGCACTATATCCTCTCCAAGGAGTGTGTGATCCTCTTCGATCATGAGGCTTTACGTTTCATCAACGGCCAGCACAAGATCAGCCCACGACACGCTAAGTGGGTCGCTTTCTTACAAGGTTACACGTTTAATCTCAAGCATCTTAAGGGAGCTGATAACCGAGTCGCGGATGCCTTTAGTCGTCTTACTATTTTACTCACCTCTATGGAAGTACATGTTGTGGGATTTGAGCGGGTTAAGGATGAGTACGCCACATGTCCTAACTTCCGGGACTTCTATTTATCTGCCCAGGATAGCTCCCCCACGACGATATCTGCATACGTCATCAAAGACAGTTACCTGTTTAGGAACGAGAAGCTATGTATCTCGCAGTCATCGTTATGACTACATATCATATGGGAGTTGCATAGCGGAGGGTTGAGTGGCCACTTCGGTAGAGATAAGACCAATACGTTAGTCGAGGACAAATTCTATTGGCCAAAACTTAAGGTTATGGTGGGATAGGTAGTGAGTAGCTGCCGCACATGTCAGGTGTCTAAGGGTAGTAAGACCAACGTAGGATTATATACACCCTTGCCTATTCCCTCCATGCCTTGTGTAGACGTTAGTATGGATTCTGTATTAGGCCTCCCCATTACCCTACGCCGTCACGACTCAATTTTTGTAATTGTGGATAGGTTTTCAAAGATGGCTTATTTCATCCCATGCAGTAGGACAAACGATGCGTCTCACGACGCTAAACTTTATTTTAAAGAAGTCATTAGTCACCGTGGAGTGCCAAAGACCATAGTATCGGATAGGGACGTAAAATTCACTAGTTATTTTTGGAAGACTCTTTGGATATTAATGGGAACAAAATTATTATTTTCCTCGCCTATCATCCCCAAACTGATGGGCAGACGGAAGTGGTTAATCGGAGCTTAGGAAATTTATTACGATGCCTTGTGAGTTATCACAAGAGCACTTGGGATCTTCTCCTTCCCCATGCCCAATTAGCCTACAATAATTCCAAGAATAGGTCTATGGGTCTGTCTCCGAATGAGATTGTCCACGGGTATAAGGTTCCTGTGCCGCTTGACTTGGTGTCGTTGCCCCCAACGTACAGGGCAAGTCAGTTTGCACAATCCTTTGCCCAGCACATCAATGATTTACACGCATGTATATGGGCCACCTTGACTATGAAATACGACTCTTATCGAGCGCACGCTAATTTACATAGGAGAGTATCAGACTTCAAAATTGGCGATCTCGTTTTAGTCTGTTTGGTTCCCGAACGCTTTCCAACTGGCACCGTCAAAAAGTTAGCACCAGAGCGCGCCGGCCCTTTTCGGATTATTAAGAAGTTAGGTGACAACGCTTTCGTTTTGGACATGCCTGCTGATTGTGGTATCTCCCCCATTTTTAATGTTTCGGATTTAACGATGTTTGTGTCACCACCACAAGAGTTGATTTCTTTGTCGTCTTCTTCTCCCACTCTAAATTCTCATGGGTTGGAGAGTGGTAGTACGGATGATCTCTCTCTTGCGGTCCCCACAGGTATATCATCAGATGGAAAGTTGCCTTCTTTCCTGCCTACTGCTATTATGTTCCCCAGGTTTCCACGGACGTTTTCCACTCCAGAGATTGGTGGCGACGACGGCCCCCCAAGTTGACGACGGCCCACAAGTTGACGACGGCCCCCAAGTTGTTGATGACGGCATGCTAACGGAAGACCCTCCTTCGTCTCCAACAAAGGACTCGCGTCGCCATGTTGTTCGTATGGAGCGGCGCTATAATTTCCTCCCTCGGCACAAGACAAATAACTAGCTGCATTTATCTTATTATTAGTATGCTATTGTATTTGGAATATGTTATTGAGGGCTGCATGTAGCCATTTAGTGTGTTATTTTTATTTTTATTTTGGGCTACATATAGCCAAGACTTGGTGTTAAGCCTATATATAGGCATGTATGGTTTGTTTAACTTAAGTTGAATGAGAAAAAAAACCCTAGACTTTCCTTTCTTGCTAAGCCTTCTCTCTCTCTCTACATCTCCTAGCCGCCACCCTCCTCTCCCACTCTCTCTCTAAAATTTCGGCCAGCCCCTCCTTCATCCCCCCTCTTCCAAAACCGCCACCCTCCTCTCCCTCTCTCCCTCTAAAAGTTTCGGCCAGCCCCTTCATCTCCCTCATCCAAGCCACCACCTCCTCTCACCCTCTTCAACCCGACCACCACCCTCCATAGCCGGCCGACCACCTACCTCCTCCACCCAAGCAACCCTTTGAAGAGAACCCGGCAGTCCCTCTTCATGTGAAGCTTTATCCAACAAGGTCTCCTTCTACGGCGAGGAATCTGGACTTTGGTGTGAAGCGGCCAAGGCGGACGATCTATCTCTCCGTCCGACGTGACTCCGGCGGAACCGTGGAAGAGCGACCCTTCAAAGGTAGTCAGAATCATCTATTCCGACTTGGGTAACGATCCTCTCCACTCACGTGTGATTCCCTCTTGATATTCTAGTGACCAGAAAGATTTTCGCGTTGGATTTGAATCGTTAGATTCTTCGTGGTTTTCCTTTTGACTTGCATCTATCTTAATCGCGTTATTTTCGAAAGGGTTTGGCGAGCCCCGTATTTTTGTTGGGGGAGATCTACCATTTTTCGATCGCATTTTGGGTAGACCTCCTTTGGTACAACTTTCGCTCGGTCGGACCCAATATTGGTCCTCTTAGCTTGGGAGAACATCGGCCTATAGTCGTTCGTTTGACCTTCCCGCGGAGTAGCTACGGTACGTTGGTGAACTGTGATAAAACGTTTGCGAGTGCGCTGCGGTTAAATCTTGTGCGACTGAGATTGTGGATTGAAAGTGGTGTCCGTTTATTCCCGTAACCCATATAGTGTTCGCGGTAAAGGCCTACATCAGAGATGATACTTGATGCTGAGCCTGTTACAACTGCTGATGGCGACACCCACCGCTTCCTAATCCATTGGCGTGATCGGCCACCTTCGGATGACTCTTGGGTACTCGAGACGGAGCTGCAGAGTTTGGATGCCGCTCTCCTTCACCGCTATCGCTTGGACCACGCAACAGAGATGCTTGCATTTGAGCGGGGGAGGATTGATGGAGTGCCCCCTCCTCCACCATTTGAAGATGATGCTGACGATGTTGATGATGATCCGGTTGATAAGGCAATACAACTCAAGGACGTGAGGTGGCACGATGACGCTAACGGAAGACTACGCTATAACCTCCGCTCGCGGCGTGCTACAGCCACTGCAAAGAATTAGCCTTATCATTTCATTTTCTTAAACTCTATTTGGAATATAAAATTATCCTATGTTTAAGTGATAATTTTATATTTATTGCATGTTTTATTATTTTTAAGTTTGAACAATTTTAATGTTGGTGTGCATTTAGCCATTCGGATGGATGAGATGACATCTCCATCATGGATGGTTAAGGCTTGTTTGTAACTACTATATAAGGAGGATTTCCTATGAGATAATTAGAAAGATTGAAACCTAATTTTCTCCTTGAGAAATTTCGGCAAAGAGGAGTTCTCTCCAAGCCGCCGCCACCTAGCTTGTGGTGTGAAGCCACCGCCCCCTTGCTCCCTCCATCCGTTCGATGTGACTCCAGTGCAGCTTCCTTCGGTGCGACTCCTTGGAAGAAGGTTGCAAACCCTTCGGTGTGACGCCGGTGGATCCGTGGAGAGAGTGATTCTCCCACAGTTATCTTGTGTGAAAAGCTTTCCGGTTGGGTAATCTCTTCCCTCTCCCTTGTGTGATTCTCTTCTTTAGTTGTGGTGGTTTCACACTCGTTTTCTCCGAAAGGTTACTTTAATCGCTGCAAGTTTTGAATCGAAATCGCCGTTGCTAGGCTTTTTAATTCCGGATCGGGTGGATCCTATTTGCCTGAGCGGATATTGGCCTATAGCCTTGGTCTTGCTCTCAAAAAGGAGTGGCAACCTTTGTGTTTTCTTGGGGAATATTCCGACTCAAATTTCCGATCGTTGTTTTCGAGTCGACCATTCCTCCTTTGTTATTTGTGCTGCGTTTTTGCGACGAGAAACTATTGTGGGTGATATGTGCTGTGTAGGTGCGGTATATCTACGACATGTAGTGCGGAGATAGAGGGTTATCTTCATGGAGATCTCCGATTCCGGACACCCCTACACCAACTGATATGTCTCCAATCACTTGAGATCTGGGGTGATCCCTAAGTGTGACAGAATCAGTGAGTGGAGTTGGTTGTGCAACAGTATTTGGAATTAATTCCTCCTGTGGAATTGTATTTGCTGTTGGTAGAGATTCATTTTCTTCAACTTCTTCTTCTTCACTTTCTTCAATGACTTGTGGAGAGAGATGAGTTGGCACCTCTTGGGTGAGGTTTAGTCCATCCAAGGTCTCACACAAGTGGGGTACCTAAAAGTTGCTATTGTTGGAAACTTCTTTCTCCTTGCAATACATATTAGTCTCATCAAATAAAACATGAATAGACTCTTCAATTTTCAATGTTGATTTGTTTAAAACCCTATAGGCCTTGCTTACTTGGGAGTGTCCTAGAAAAACTCCCTCTTCAGCCTTAGCCTCAAACTTTCTAATGTATTTCTTGTTATTATTATGTATATAACAGGTACAACCAAATACTTTAAAATATCTTATTTTAGGTTTCTTACCTTTGAGTAATTCATAGGGAGTCATGTTCTTTAGTTTGTGAATTAAGCTCCTGTTCAGGACATAATTTGCTGTGCTGACAGCCTCTGCCCAAAAGGTTAGGGGCATGTAAGCATCTGCAAGCAATGTACCTGCAGCTTCAATGAGTGTCCTATTTTTCCTTTCAGCCACCCTATTTTGTTGGGGAGTTCTAGGAGCTGAGAAGCAATGCTTGATACCTTCGTTCTCACAGAACTCATGCATAAGAAGAGACTCAAACTCTGTGTCATGATCACTTCTGATCAATGCAACATGAGTAGAGATCTCAATCTGTATGGTCCTGAGAAAATCTGTAAGAACCTTGAATGTATCTGACTTTGATCTCAGAAAGAATACCCAACTGAACCTGGAGAAGTCATCCACTATAACCAAAGTGTAGGATTTCCATCCTAGGCTTTGTACAGCAATGAGTCCAAAGATATCCAAATGTAGCAAGTACAAAATCCTAGGTGAACCACTCTTATTAACAGATTTAAAACTAGTTTTAGTTTGCTTGCCTAATTGACAAGCCATGCAGAGACCTTCCTTCTTGTAGAGACCAGAAGGTAGACCACTTACAAGGTTGTGCTTAGATAGCCTAGCAATGTTTTTCAGATTTACATGACCTAGTCTTTTGTGTCATAAGTCATTCTGATTACTAGTTAAGTTAAGTAAGCAGATATCAGTTTTGGCAAAAAGAAAATTTACTAAGTATATGTTGTCTTGTCTACTTCCAGTTAAAACTGTTTAGTTGTTTTTATCAATAATAGAACTAGTGGATGGGTTAAAGTGTACCTGATAACCATCATCACATAACTAACTTATGAAGATGAGGTTATGCTTGAGTCCACTTACATATATCACCTTTTTAAATGTGACAGCTCCTATTCTCACTTCTCCAAATCCTTCTGACTGACCACATTTGGAGTCACCAAAGATAACCTTTGGCCCCAGCTTGTACTTGTAGTTGATTAAGATGTCCTTGCTGCCATTCATGTGTTTGGAGCAGCCACTATCCCGGTACCAAGTTTGATTTACCCCTGGACAATTCTTCACCTGCAATAAAAAAAATAGTTAATGGTTTTTGACCCAGGTTACCTTGGGTCCTTTGTATGGCTGATAAGAAAAACTAGAAATAATAGAGAATTCAGGTTGGGACTTATATCCTAGGAGGTGATATCTCCTAGGTGGGATGATCCAATCAGCTAGTGGATTAAATTGTTTCTTAGGAACATGTGAGTTGTTGTTACAGTTTTGATTAAGTCTTCCTGGGTTCGACAAATTGTTGTAAGTTCGTCGACCAGAGTTCGACGAATTGGGTTGAGATCGTCGATCTCTGCCCAGAGAATGAACATGTTCATTCTTTGTGCCCCACGTTCGTCGACCTCTGCTCGACGAACCATACAAAGTTCATCGATCGCAGTTAGACGAATGATTCGTATTGTAGTTTGCGTTTAGAGATCGTCGTTCTGAGTTCGACGATCTGTTCCGATATCGTCGATCTGGGTTCGACGATAACTGCTGAACATTGTTTTTTTTATCATTCTTTTGATTTTTAATTTTATCCTTTGCTTCAATTTGTTCCAGAATTTTATTAACTTTATTTACTTGTTCAGTATTTTTCTTTCCTTTATCAGAGATGAAATTTACTTATTTTGAAAAATGATTCCTTTGGATTAGGATTGGTTCACTAGATGTGGCTCCTAATCCTAATCTACAGTTATTTGTTCTATCATTAACTGTGCTGGTTATATCTAGAAATTTCAAACTTCTGCCATTTAATGATTCTTCTAACATCTTAGCTTTGCTAAGTTCTGATTTCAGAAAACTGATTTGTTCATTTGCAGATTTTAGTTCACTAGACAGAGTTGCATTTTCAGAGGTGATTTTATCTAGGTCATTCAATTTTTCTCTGATAAGTTTGATTACCTTCTCAGAGCTTATTAAATCTAAGCATAAGTTTTTAAATTCAAATTTAAATTCATCAGATTCAAAATCATAAGATGCTATTACCTGATCTTCAGCTGACAGATTTTCTTTATGATCAGATTCATCTGTATATGATCTGCTGCTGATTGCACCAATTGCCATGAGGCATACCTCCTTTGCCTTGGCCTCCTCTTCTTCTTCACTGGAGCTGGAAGATGTATATTCATCTTCTGTGTCACTCCATGTTTCAGCCACAAATCCTTTTGTCCTTCTTTTTGTGCTTGCTGGAAGAGGGCTTGCTGTAGTGCTTGCTTCTTGATTCTTTATCTTTTTTTCTTTCCTTTTTTTGATTTTCAGGACATTCAGACATGAAATGTCCTGGTTTTCTGCACCCATAACACACTACCTCTTTAGTGGGGGTTTTGTCATACCTTGGCTGACTGTCATTTTTGGATGACTTCCTTCTAAAGTCTTTCCTTGTCAGTTTGAAGAATCTCTTGGCAAATAGACTCATCAGCTCTTCATTGACTATTGGGGCTTTAGTTTCTTCAGCAGCCTTGAATGTAATGGATTGTTCTTTCCTTGCTGGGGCAGGAGTCCTGTGTTCCACTACCTCTCTGGACTTGATTAGCTGCTCATATGACTTTAGTTTTTGTAACAGAGATTCAGTTGAAATCTCATTCAGGCATCTGTCCTCCTTGATGGGCCAGATCCTGGTGTCCCATGATCTTGGGAAGCACATTAGGATCTTTTCATTAACTTCTGTCAAAGTGATTTCTTCATCTAAGGTCCTTAGCTCACTGATGATGGAGCTAAGCTTGTTGTACATCACTTCAACTGTCTCTGCCTCATCCTTCTTGAAATTTTCATATTGTGTTATGAGGTGTGATTTTCTATCTTTGCTCTCATCTGCTGAGTCAGCAACCATTTGATTGAGTGAATCCTAGATTGCTTTTGCAGAGGTGCACTCAGCCACCTTCTGAAAAATGTCATCTGACATAGTCTGAGCAAATATGTTCATGGCTTTGGCATCCACAATCTTTGCTTTCTTCTAAGCTTCAGTCCACTCAGGTGGTGGGACTACATTATTGCTGGAAGATGTTGTAGCTGTGGATGCCTATGGGGGACCTGTCAAAATAGAATTAGAGGTGTCTTCATCAATGGAATTCATATATAACCTAATTCTTGCCTTCCATATGGCAAACTTATTAAGGTTGCAAACTGGAGGTCTGATGCTTGCATAATCCTTGTTCTGTGCTATGGTGTGTTTATAATTTAAATGAAGATAAAATACTGTATAGATCTAACAAAGGATCTTTTGGTTCAAGATTTAACTTGTACAACCAAAGAAACCTGCTCTGATAGCAATTGAAAGTGAGTGTTAGATCAGAAATACTCTAGAGGGGGGTGAATAGAGTATTCTTAAAATTTATTAACTACTATTACAGCTTTTGTTGTAAATCAAAAGTGCAGAAATTAATAACCTGGCAACCAATAAATCTAAATCACAAGCACAGCAAGAACAAAAGAAAAGGAGACAACCAGACGACACAAGAATTTTATAGTGGTTCCCCAACCTGGGTACATCTACTCTTCTACCACCCTTGGTAGGAATCCACTCATATTTTTGATCAGGTGCCTGACACCAATGAGCTTTTGATTAGGTGCTCAAAAACCAACACAAGTCTTTTGATCAGGAGACTTGCAACCAAGGAATCACTTTTAAAGGGAGATGACAACCCTTACAGAGGTGGGGGTGTGAGAGTGATGGAAGTCTTCTTTTCTCAAGCACAATGAGAAGACTATGTGGATTCAATGATGTTGTCAAAGCTCCCCTTGAGATGAAAAAGGATACATGAGAACTGAAGCTTTGCACAGGGTGATAGGCCTTCAATTTAGAGACTTGATCCAGGAGCTTTAGACTGATAGTGCTTGAATGTCTTTAGCAAGGTCCAGGAGAAGAAGAACAGGAAGACTCTAGATTTGAAAAATGTGTTCTTCTTGCTTCTTCTTCAAATTATTGTATGCTTCTTAGTCAGTAGTTTTCTGTGTAAAGCTTTCTCTGTGTCTCTCTTAATTAATTCACTGTGTGTCTATCTGTCTGTATTCGTTATTCTCTTCTTTTGTATCTTTCAAACATTTGAATTTCTCTGTAATTAATGCTGATAGCCTTGAGAATAATCGGCATTGATTTATTTCCCCAACTGTCCCGTGGAAAAACGGCAAGCAATAATCCTGGAGAAGACCATAATTAATGCTCATTCTAACGGATACATTCAGAGAATGTTAGAGCATTAATTAACCAGGAATTATAGCATTATAGTGGGGACAGAAGGATGAAAATAACTAAGTCTAGAATCATCGAACAGATAGCAGAATTCGTCGAACTGAGTTCACAGTTCGTCGAGCTGAGACATTGTATTCGTTGACCAGACATCTTCTGTTCGTCGAGCTGAGTTCCACGATCATCGAGCTGAAAACTGAACTGCTGTCTCTTTTGATCTTTGCCTATTCGTCGAGCTGGTAAATATGTTCGTCGACTGGAGTTCAACAACTATTCTGGAGTTTTCAAATATCCTGTGTCGACATAATTGCTCTTGTGTGTCGACACAAATTATCACAACCCGCATTTTCTCAAGGATAAATTTGTATCAGAGCAAGAGAAAACACGTGCCATGATGTCACGTCGTGCAGGGGATAACTGCACACGTTCAGGCAAAACTCCAGACTTTAGATTTTTGAGGAAAACCATAGATTAATATGAAAGAAAACCAGTTATGTTGAATGGCCATATCCCTCGGCACGGTGGATCAGCTAGTCCACAATTAAGAGTATATTTATACGCAGCAGAAAATACTTTGGTTCAATTAAGCTAACACCCTAAATGAGCATAAGTGTCCCCGAGGGACGACTCATGGTATGCACGACTCTAACGTGAATATAGTATATATGAAAGATAGTCTTTTACACTAAGGAAAAATAGTGTCTTGGTTTTATAAATATGCTATGCATGAGATACATATAGTAATACCTTTAGGGTTTAAAATATCTAACATGCAACCTAGCATAAATCCTTCCCAGAAGCAAGTAAACAACCACAAATATGCAAAAATAGCAGTTTAAGTTCATACCCAGCATCGCAAGAAGCCACCAGTGGGCCTCAACAACCTGACACGAACCCACTGGTGAGTATGTATGTCTATACAGAAAGGTAAAGAACTACCTCACAAAAATCGGGGATCAGCTATCTCAGCTACCCAAGGGGCCACCAACAAGCCCCTCCAAAAGAACTAGCCGCTGAACTGGCTACAACCCGGACCTGAGGCATTCAATAAAAGAACACCTCAGCAAGAAAATAATCAAAAAGGTAAATTGAGCATTAGATTTATGAGCAAATAAGAAGGGTTTACCAACCCGACAACAACTGCTATAAGCAAAAGAAAGGGGATGACAGTAAGAAAAGAGCACTGTCTAAAGCACAGAAGAGCACACCAAGTGCGAGCAATAAAAGCAATATGCCCTACCAAAAGAGCCCGCAACAGCATCAAGACATATACATAAATGCCAAAATAAGAAGCCATAGAATAGGAAAGGTACTAACAGTCCTAACACGTGGGTTAATGGCAGTGATCAAAACATGGATCTGAATACATAACCAAAACCAGATCCAAAAAGGTCTAAGGGGTCAAACAGTGGCAGCACTAGGGTCCCACACAAGCCAACCCAAACCGGGGCAAAAGGCGGTGGCCACAGCTCTCCACATAAAACCACCCCTCTAGAGTCCACCAAAACTCCACCACCTGCCACAACCCAAGAGTCGGCATGCAAAAATTAGCCGAACACCCAATACCCCCCTAGGGAAAAGTCACACTAACATTCCTAAAGAAACACACGAACCCAAGGCAAAAACGTCGGGTTCAACCGACGCGGCCTTGCACGCCTAACCAGAACTTACTCCGAGTCTTACCTGACCCAAAACCGGCACAACAACTGGTGTCAACACAATATGTCGACACCACAACAGGCCAGTGTAGACACAAGGTGTCGACACCACAACAGCCGGTGTCGAAACAAGGTGTCGACACTACTGTGGCCGGTGTCGACACAAGGTATCGACACCCCGACTGGCCGGTGTCGAGACAAAGTGTCGACACCCTGACTGGCCGTTGTCGACATAAAGTGTCGACACCCAGACTGGCCGGTGTCGACATAAAGTGTCGACACCCTGACTGGTCAGTGTCGACACAAAGTATCGACACCTCGACTGGCCGGTGTCGACACAAAGTCTCGACACCCTGACTGGCCGGTGTCGACACAAAGTCTCGACACCCAGACTGGCCGGTGTCGACACAAAGTGTCAACACCCTGACTGGCCGATGTCGACACAAAGTGTCGACACCTCGACTGGCCGGTGTCGACACAAAGTGTCGACACCTCGACTGACCGTTGTCGACACAGTGTTGACACCTCGACTTGCCGGTGTCGAGTCCCACTCGACACTAGCGCCAGACCCAGCAACCAACCAAAATAAGAACAAAACGCCTCTCTAAAATTTCATCATCTATCGGCAATTGCTAAGTACTCAACCCGAACCGTACCAAATCCGTCCCTATTAGACACATTCTCTCAGGAAAAACTGAGATTTAACTGGAACTTCTCTACACTAACAACAGTATAATCGAGGACGAATCCTAGAGTACACCTAGGATCTAAGTAGAAGAGATATAGAATTTAATCAAAAAGAAAACAAGGATTAGCCTTGGCAAGGACGAGGGAGCATCATTTGCCTCAATACCAGCAAAGCTTGGTCGGCCACTTCCCTCACTCTCAGATCTAGCTGCAGAGCACCAAGCCGAGGAACTGAAGGAATGCAGATCCAAGCGAGAGCAATCCAGATCCACTCTCGAAATCGAATTTCGACCGCTAAATCTCCAGGAATCGGCGTCCGAAAGCTAGGGTAGTCCGGCGGTTCTCTTCCTCTCGTACAGGCGGCGGCTTCTTCCAAAAAGAGACAATGAACCGAGCCCTAATTTCTAACCTAAGGCGATTTATAAGCATCAGTTTTAATAATCAATACATATTAATTACTTGCAATATCAAAACGACGCGAGAACCGAAATATCTTGGAAAATGATGAAATTCACATCGTAGCTAAAAACCCACGCTACGAACACAACTGCGAAGTCGAAATTAGCATTCGACGAACAAAACTCGAGATATCACCAGCCGAAGCCAAAACACAAGCATTCCCTAAGAGGCCCAACCGAGTCACCAAACAGACTCCGGCTAGCTAGGGAATCTTGCTAACAGGCTACAACTAGGCTACACAAGGAACCCTAAGAGCTAAGACCACGCTCTACAACGGCAAAGAGTCGGAAATACGCCATCGTAACGCCAGCCAAATATCAAACAAAACACAGAAAAACCGGGGGCGTTACACAAATCTTCTGTATGGTTTCGACATAGCCTTTCCATAATGTCGACTGATGATCTTGGTGTCGACACAAGTTGTTCTAGTGTCTACATAAGTCTTCTGGTTCCAGAATTCATCGAGCAGAGAACAGGGTTCGTCGACTTGAGATTGGAGAACATGGTCTCGACATAATGCTGTGATCGTCCAAAGATTCGTCGACCGAAGAATGGTGTTCGTCGAGCTAAGTCTGGAAAACCTTGAATTCGTCGAGCTGAGAATGATTCTGGACTTAGACAAATTAATAACTTCTGGAATCAGAAAGGTGAAGTAGAGAGTCTAGTGATCGTCTACAAGAGAACTAAGTTCGTCGACCTGAGAACTAGGTTTGTCAACCTGAGTCAAGAGAACAGTCTAGACTTAGAATTCTGAAGGTGAAATCCAAGGATCATCGATCTAGACTGAAGTTCGTCGAGCTCAGCACAGAGAATATTTCTCTAAGATCGTTGAGCTGAGAATGACTATCGTCGACCTGAGTTCGACGAACGTCGAACTCATTTTACTTAGTCTCTTGAGAATTCTCTGAATCTTGAGGAAAACTTTATGTCTGGAGTCTCTGGCAGTCTGATGTTGGCTTGTCCATGTGATGTTGACTCTTAGAACTTGACGTAGATTCTAGGACACAACTTTGACCCTTGCTATACATGTTGGGTCACATCATCCTAAGTTAGTGAACCTAGCCCAAATCAAACTAGGGATCCAACAGATAACTTTCATCACATAATTGACTTATGGAGATAAGGTTATGCTTCATTCTACTTACATATGCAACATTTTAGAATGTTGGATCCCTAGTTGTATTTGGGCTAGGTTCACTAAATTAGGATGTTTGACCCAATATGTATTGCTAGGGTCATGTATGAGTCCTAGAGTATAGACTATGTCCTTAAAGTCAACACTGCATGGACCAGCCATCAACAGACTGCAAAAGTCTCAAGACTTAGAGAAATTTCAAAGACTCAGGAAAATGAGTTTAATGTTCGTCGAACTCAGGTTTGAAAGTGCAGGTTATATCTGATATACTCTAGAGGGGAGGGGTGAATAGAGTGTGGTGCTTGCTAGAAACGTTTTACAACTCTTGTTGTATTCCTAAGTGAACAGGGAAGCAAATAAGATAAAGCAAACACAACAACTAACTAAACACAGAGCAATCACAGACCACAGCCAGAAAACAAAAGAAAATAAGCAAATAGATTGTTGGGTACATTGGTTTAAATGTACCTGATTTGAAGAAGCCTCACCCAACTCAATGATATACATCATAATGTATTTGATGTATTTTGAGTTACTTGTGCAGGATAAGTATTTGCAGGAATAAAGCAAAAAGTTTCTAAGTACATGTGTCGACACCCAGAGGGAAAGTGTCGACACTTAAGAAAGCTTGTGTCGACACCCAGACAAGCAGTGTCGACACTTGGAGTCATTGTGTCGACACCAGGGATGCTGAGTCGACACCAGACACAAAGTGTCGACACAAGGAGCTGTGTCGACACTCAGTGAAGAAAAGTGCAGTAAAGCCGTGTCGACACTTAGCAGCAGTGTCGACACCTAGAAGAACTGTGTCCACACCAGAAAGTGTCGACACTTGGAGCTGTGTCGACACTCAGCAAAAGTCAGCAGAGACTAAGTATAAGTGTCGACACTCAGAACAATGTGTCGACACTCAACAGAAGAGTCAGCACTTGAAGTAAGTGTCGACACCCAGAACAAAGTGTCAACACACAACAGAAGAGTAGACATTTAAAGAAAGTGTCGACATAAGACAGTATGCGTCGACACTCAGCTGAAGACTCAACACTTGAAGAAAGTGTCAACATATGGAGCTGTGTCGACACTTAGCAAAGAACAGCTAGATCAACAAATTATTCTAAGTACAAGTGTCGACACTAAGGGGATGTGTCGACACTCAGCTGAAGTCTCAACAGAAGAATCAAGTGTCGACACAAGGAGCTGTGTCGACACTCAGCAAGTATCAACACTGAAGACATGTGTCGACACCAAGAAGTAGTGTCGACACTTAACAGATTCAACACATGAAGATGTGTCGACACAAAGGACATGTGTCGACACTTAGAAGAATTCAACAAAAATACAGAAGATCAAGTACTTGTGTCGACACTCAATTTCAGTGTCGACACATAAAGAAGAAACTGTGTCGAGACATAGAATCTACAACACAAGGAGTTGTGTCGACACCTTGTAGACTTGTGTCGACACTTACACAACTTGTGTCGACACTTGATCTATAAGTGTCGACACTTAAAGACAGAAAGTCTCGACACTTTCAGATAGTTAGAGATTTTCAAGAACTGACTGGATGACTTGACAGCTGCCGTTCCAGCCGGTGTACAACACCTGTCAGAGATGTCAGAATTCAGTTATGGACCGGACCAGCCGGTTACCATGAAGAAGGCCTATAAATAGGCTTATACAGTCTACAGAAACTGTTGTTCAAATTATTGATCAAGTATCTAAAAAAGAAGATCTAGCTATTCCTTGAAGAATAAAGTGCAGATCTAAGAAGTTGGAGAGAGAGAGCTCCATCCAAGAAATCAGCCGTTGGAACTAGGCTGAGAAGAAGGGTTCAGATTTATTCTGGATCTTAAGAAACAGAGATCAAGGATCAACTGCAGAAGGAGTCAATCTTATTGCGTTCTACTTTCAAGAAGCTTTGAAGAAAGCTAAGTCAGATTGATTTCAGCTGAGTTCTTAAAAGAACTCATCAAGAAACTCACAACTCCCCTCTCTTGTCTCTGGGTTGCTGAGTTAACAATTGTATAATCATTTTTATCTTGTAGGATCCTTTGGATCTGAGTTTTTGTAATCCTGTAATTATAAAGGCTGAGTGTAGGGCTTGAGAGCCTGAGTGTAGGAGATTGAAATCTCTGAGTGTAGGCCTTGGTGGCTGAGTGTAGGCCTTGGTGGCTGAGTGTAGGCCTTTGTGGCTGAGTGTAGGCTTTGTGGAAAAGCTGAGTTGTAGGGCCTTGGGCCTGAGGTGTAGGAACCAGTTTGGGTTCTGAGATAGTGGAGAAGTTTGGCCGAATCTAGTACACTGCTAGATAGGCGAAGGGGGAAAGTGGATGTACCCAAATCTTGGGGAACCACTATAAAACTGTGTGTCTTCTGTGTGCTATGATTTGCTGTGAATGTTGTGTGCTTGCTATGCAAAAGTAGATTAGAGTCTGTGTTATAAACTGATTGTTGCCATAAAAAGTTAAAAAGAATTTGGTCACCTATTCACCCCCCCCCCCCTCTAGGTGTTTAGGTACTATATCTTTCAAGTGGTATCAAAGCGAGGTTACTCAAAAAGGACTAACAGTCTGAGGAGATCCTGATTGGCAGATTCAATCCTAGTCAAATTACAGATTCAAGAAAACAAGAACCATGGGTTCCTCTGAGAATCACAAGGAATTGGGATCCATGAAATTACCTATATGTAGGAAAGAGATATTTGGGATCTGGAAGGAAAGGGTAAGGCTGTTTATGGAAGCCTCAGACCCTAGGATTTACATCACAGTAAAAGAGGGGTCATATGTGCCCATGAAGATATCAGTTCTAGATGCAAATCAGAGAACACCAAAGGATTTCTCTGAAATGACAAAGGATGAGATTGTCCTAGCCACCATGGACAAAAGGGCTCAAAACATTATAGTGAGTGTCATAGATGATGCAACTTTTCAGAATCTAATACACTGTAAGACAGCCAAAGAGATGTGGGAAACTCTTATTATGTATATGGAGGGTTCTGAAGAAGTAAGGCAAGACAGAAAATCCTTGCTAAATCAAGAGTATGAAAGTTTTAGGCAAGGAAAGGGTGATAGCATAACTGAGTGCTATAAGAAATTCTATAGGATAGTGAATGAACTCATGTCTTACGGAAGAGAGTTCAGTAATTATGAACTCAATGACAAGTTTCTAAGGTCCCTAACTAAAGATTGGGACACCAAGATCTGTGCCATTAGAGAAATGGCTAAGTTGGGAGAAATTCCTCCACCTACACTGTTTGGCAAATTGTTGTCATATGAAATGCAGTTGACAGTGAGGAAAGAGGAGGAGAAATCAACAAGAAATGAACATAAGGAAAGAACTGTAGCTTTCAAGACAGAAGCCCCCAGAAAGTACAGAGGTAAGTCACTAACTCCACCTCCAAAGGTTGCTGAATCAGAGTCAGATGAGTCTGTCAGCACAAAGTCTGAAAGCAGTGAAAGTGATGAAGACTTTGCTGCCTTCACTAGACATTTTCAGAAGTTCTTGAAGAAGAAACAGTGGAGGTCAAGGCCTTTTACTTCACAGGGAGAAGAAGACTTCTATCAGAACAAAAAGTCTTCAAAGAAGGACAGGAAGAGGACTAAATCTAGCAAGGCAACTGTTTTGAAAATAGTGTGCTATTGCTGCAATAGACAAGGCCATGTTGTTGCAGATTGTCCAGAAAAGAAAAAGGAGTCTAGTGACAGGAAGAAGACTCATTTCAAAGGCAAGAAAGAGAAGTCTTTTGTTGCCAAAAAGGAGAAGACTCTGTCAGATATTTCTTCTTCAGAAACTGAGTCAGATGCTGAGGCATACATAGGGCTGTTTGCTGAAGAAGAAGAAGAATTCATGCAGATTATGGATTCTATATATGAGCAAGAAGACTGTCAGTGCCAAGGACTGATGGCATTGACTGAAAATGACAAAATCCTGGAGCAGCCAGGACCCAGTAAGGTACAAAGTTCAACTTTAAGTTCAGTTTTTTGTGTCAGTACAGAATCAGATTCATCATCATCTAGTGATGAGAGTGTATCTGAGTCTGAGGAAGATATTCATCAGCTGATAGATGAATATAAAGTACTGTTGCAAGCTTATAAGAAGAGCAAGTCCCTATCCAAAAGTCAGGCAAAGGAAATTGCTGATCTCAAAGCTGCTGCAACAGATTCTGAGAAATTATTTGATCAAAAGCTTAATGAGATAGCCAGACTGAAACACATAACAGTGATTCAGATGGGAACTATATCATTTAAAAATGATCAAATCAAGTGTCTGGAGATTAATCTTCAGAAGGAGAGAGAGCTTGTTGCTAGGTTTTCTAAACCTAAGTCAGTGCTACCTTTAATTGATGAATTTGTTCATCACAAAGGCAAGGCTGGACTGGGTTTTATTAAACCTACAAGGACTGAGCAGTCCAAGTCCAAGGGCAAAGCACCAACACTCATCAAGCCAGCTGTGGATGATACAGCTAAGAAGGTACCTAAGCAAAGGTACAATAAGTTTGAGTGTTGGTGTTATGGCAAGATAGGCCACTTTGCAATGGACTGTTGGCACAATGCAAGTGCCAAAGTGAGTAGCAAACTACCTTTTGGAAAGCCTGCAGGTAGCTTTATCAGGTTGCAAACTAACAAGTACCAAGTACCCAAGAATTCTTTGGGTTCTAAGGTTCATTAATCTGTTTTGCAGGTGAGTCCAAGTGGCCATGCCCCAACATGGTACTTCGACAGTGGATGTTCCAGACATATGACTGGAACTAGAGGATTACTAAAGGACTACATTCCAATCAAAGATGGTCCAAAAGTTACCTTTGGTGGTTCTGAAAAAGGAATCATCAAAGGATTTGGTAAAATTTCTAGTAACTTGGTTACCATTACTCAAGTGGCTTATGTTAAAGGGTTGAAACACAACCTAATAAGTATAAGTCAATTAAGTGATGTAGGGTATGACATCTCATTTGTTAAAAATGGTTGTCATATCAAGAGGTCAACTGATCAAGAGATCATTTTGACTGGTTATAGGAAAAGGAATGTCTACTGCTTAGACATTATGGTTGAGAACAATGGTTCTCCAGTGTGTCTTATAGCTGATGAGACAGTCTCTCATTGTGTCAAATGGCACAAGAGGCTAGTCCATCTTAACTACAAGACTATTGGCAAACTCTTTAGCAAAGAGTTAGTGAGGAATGGTCCTCAAGTTAAGTGTGTTAAAGATGGTATTTGCTCAGCTTGTCAAAAGGGCAAGCAGACTAGATCCACCTTTAGAAGCATAGAAAACAAAGATATTGTGAGGTGTTTATACCTCTTGCATATGGATCTCTTTGGTCCAATGCCAGTTCACAGCCTAGGTAGGAAGGTCTATACCTTTGTAGTTGTAGATGACTACTCAAGGTTTTCCTGGGTGTTCTTCTTAAGACAGAAATCTGAAACACCTAGTGTCTTCCATAGTGAAAGTCCACCTAGTGTCAACAATGTGCACCTATGGGGGGGGGGATAGGTGACGTGCAACGCTTTTGCGGAATTTACGAATGTACCTGCACAATAAAAATAAAAAGCACAGCACACAGAATATACAGGCAATTTATAGTGGTTCCCCGACTTGGGTACATCCACTTTCCCCCTTCGACCTATCTCCCAACAAGGGACGACTCGGTCTCTTCTCCAACAGGATTGAAATCCAATCCCTGCACTATCGGAAGGAACCCTTCCACACGTAGGAGTCAACACTCCCACAAACCGGGTTGCACCCAACCCTTACAATACGGAACAATCATTCCTTTACAACGAAAGTAAAATAGAATGTACACGAGATACAAACTTCGTTTGGAGATGATGAATTGTAAATATACCTAATTTTATGTACATTACTTAAGTCGTTTTATTTAATTTTTGTCATTTCTACTTGTTTTTATTCAATAAAATGCTCCTATTTTTGTAAATATTATACTAACTTGCTTTATTTTATTTGTCAGGAAAAAAAGCCAAAAATCTGCAAAAATGACATGTCACGCCCGTGACATATTGGTCACGCCCGTGACCAGGGCGTGACAGCTCAAAAACCCGAAAAGAGGCCAATTTGAAGAGGAAAGCCTGACACGCCCGTGTTCCATAATCCGACACGCCCGTGTCAATCCGACACGGGGCGTGACCAAGCCGTGTCCATCCCGCTCGACGATTTCAGCTCAACGTTCGTCGACCCAAGAGGGCCACGCCCGTGTCTGATGTGCGACACGCCCGTGGCAGCCCGACACGCCCCGTGCCAGCCAGGTCAATGTTTCGCGCTCAACGTTCGTCGAACCCAAGAGGAACACGCCCGTGTCCGATGTGCGCCACGCCCGTGTCCGTCCGACAAACTGCCGCCGGCGAATCCCGAAGTCAACATCGCCTTAAAGCGCCGAATGACACGCCCACCGTCACGCCCGTGACCTGGGGCGTGACCGCCGCGTTTTCGGCCGGAAAGTCAAATCGCCGTCAAATCCGTCAGATCGCCGAATCCCGCGGTAAAATAGTGCTGACACGGCCCCCCGACACGCCCGTGTCGGAGGTGTGTACTTGAAATTTTTTGCCTATAAAAAGGCAGCTGCTGTATGAGTTCAGGGTTCCAAAAATCCGAACCATTTTGATGTATAGGGCTGCCGTTAGAGCTGCTTTAGTGCTATGTAAGGATTCTCTTTCCCTTTTTTTTTGAATTTAGTTTGTTTAAGCTCCTGTAATCAACTTCTTTTATTAATAAAATAGATATTTTTCTCATCCTCATATGCTCTGAATTTTCTCTAAAGCCTCCTTTACTTCAATCTTATACATTTTCATGTTTTAAAACGCAAATGTTCTCGTTTTCTTTCCAAATTAACAAAACTTATAGCCGTTATTATGGCCGTTTTCATTCTCCAAAACTCTTTAAATTTGGTTAGACTTAGGATTTTCATACTTCAAATGCGCTTTTATGAACTTGTAAAACATTAAAAAAGGGTAGTTTTCATTCCTCTTAACTTAGCTTTTACTTTGTCTTAACTATAAAACTACTGCTTCTTTTTAGCTTACTCCCTCTTTTTTAAAACCATTTTACAAGGCTATAGTAATGTATAAATTGTTATTTTTATTTTTCATCAACTTTCATTTTAAGTAGTTACAAAAAATATTTTCGCTCGAACAATTTTTATTTTCACTTTTTTTAGCATTTCTATCAAAATCTAACGGTAAAAATGTAACCGTTTTAATTTTTCGGGCACTTGCCTTTCTCACTTTAATTTGAAAACTTTTTGCTCAAACAATTCTTATTTTGCCTTTTTATGCATTTTCTACTGCATTCCAGCGGTAGAAATGCAGTCATTTTAATTTTTTCGATAACTTTGATTTTTGCAATTATTTTAGCACGAGTGTGTGCGTGTATGAGATATTTTCAGCTCCTAAGTTAAATTATGCAAGTGTGTGTGTGTTGTGTTTATTTATGTCGAGTGCGTGAGTATTCTATTCAAGTAGATCGTGCGTGCGTGTGTTGTTTTATTTTTCCGCCTACTCATTTGAGTTAATTGGCTGGATTCTATTCAAGTAGAGTGCGTGTGTTGTTTTTATTTTTTCCCGCCTACTCATTTGAGTTAATTGGCTGGATTCTATTCAAGTAGAGTGCGTGTGTTGTTTTTTATTTTTCCGCCTACTCATTTGAGTTAAATGGGCCGGTCTGTATTTTCAGTCCTACTCGTTTGAGTAGGACTTTGTGATTTTCAATCTTTTATTTTTGTTTTTTTCCGCCTACTCACTTGAGTTAAATGGCTGGATTGATTTTCCCGCCCTACTCGCTAGGATTTTAATGTCGGACTTTATTTTAATGTAAATATTTAAGAAAGCCCTGTAATCGCATTTATTTTCTCCTGCTCGTTTGAGTAGGACTCGCTTTCATTTCAGTCCTACTCGTTTGAGTAGGGACTTGCAATTTTCAGCTTTAAATTTTCCGCCCCCACTCGTTTGAGTGGGACTTGCAAAGTTCATTTAGCACTTTTCAGCTTTCATTTCCCGCCCCCCACTCGTTTGAGTGGGACCCTGCAAATGTCAATTATTCAATTTTCTCTTATGTGTAAATTAGTTTTTATTTCTTCCTTTTATATGTTTGAATGAGTGCGGGTGTGTTTATTTTGTAATAACTTTTCTAAAATTTAGGTTATTTTGCTTTTCCTTCTTATTTTCTTTATAACCTTTCAGCGAATAGTTTAGGACGCTCGCACAACCAATCATATAAGCTATCCCCATTCCGATGAGTGGCTAATTGCTTTTAGCCCTCGGTATCGAAGAGCTTTGGGATCTAAAATGTTTTAAATAACCAAATGTCTAATTTTTCAATTTAATTAAAACTTAAGGTTTACCCCCGGTTTAAACGACGCGTAGACCCACATATCGATGTGTGGGCTCTATTTCCGTTATCCATACGCTAGCTAGCCGAGAGGCCGTGCATATGGACAGATCACCCCTGGGTAGATAGAGTTCCGCACTAACCCTCGAGAGAGGAGGCGCGCTAACTCTAACCGGATTGGTTCCCCACCAATAGCGGGGTTTCTTAGCAATAACTGCGGGCATTAAGGAGAATCCTTCGTCGGACGAGAGCCCCGGTCGAATAGCCTTAATGTCTAGGTGAGCGATATCCTAGAGATAGGTGAGCTCATTATTTTTGAACCTCCACGCCAAGTTTCCGCATTAATTAAATTGAAACTTTAGATATCTAGTTATTCAAATCTATTTTAATCCTAACGCAATTCGATACCAGGGAGTTATCTCTTCATCGACTACTTTCTTAAAATCTATTTTCGTTCTTATTTTACTTAAAACCCTCAAACTTCTATTTCGGTAAAATAATAGTGTTTTCGGAGGAGTAGGGGTAATCAACCCGTTCCCGGGAATATACGACCTCGTATTCTCCCCGAATATCGAGTACTACTTGCGATAGTGCACTTGCCTCATCTAGCAAGCCCGCGGCGATCGACTCACCGAACCAACCACAGTACGAGTCTGTTCGCGGGGCCCAATCAAGTTTTTGGCGCCGTTGCCGGGACTTTCTCTTCGAGTTGTTATTCCGAATCCGAACTCTATTACTTTTTACTTTTATTTCTAAAAACTAAAAAAAAAACTTAAAAAACTTTTTTTTCTTCAAAATCCGAAAAACAAAGAATTAAATTTTCTCTACTTTTCATTCGGTGTATGACCCTTGGACAGCCTTCGAGTCCGAAAATTTGGATTTCGATCCTGAGATCGAACGCTCTCTTGCGCGTATTCGGTCTCAACGCTGAAATCCCTCTTTTGGATCCCGCAGAATCCATCGGAGAACCCTCTGCCGTTCCTATGGCCGACCCAATCCGAACGCGGCCCTCGAGCGTACAATGTCATATTACGCCCGCCAAATTTTGACGATACTGGGGGTCCAGTATTGTCCGCCCGACGGTGGCGAACAATAATTTTTGAGATCAAATCGAGCGTTTATCCAAATGATCCAAAACGCCGTGCAGGTTCGATGGACAGCCGGATGAGGACCCGAACGTTCATTTGTCTAGTTTTTTGGAGATTTGCGACACTTTTAAGATTAATGGCGTCACTGATGACGCCATTTCGTTTGCGCCTTTTTCCATTCTCCCTCAGATCCAAAGCTAAGGCGTGGTTGAATTCCCTCCCACGAGGATGTATCACCACCTGGGCCGAGCTTGCGAGCGGTTCTTAACGAAGTATTTTCCGCCCGCCAAAACTGCAAAGTTACGGGCGACATTTCTTCGTCATGCAGAATGATTCTGAGTCTCTTTTTGAGACTTGGGAGCGCTTTAAGGAATTCCTTCGCAAGTGTCCGCACCACGCGCTGCCTGCGTGGGTTGGCAGGTCCCAAATCTTCTACAATGGGCTTAATTATCAGACGCGTCAAATGATTGACGCGGCTGCCGGGGGTACCTTGAATAATAAGACCCCCGAGGCTGCCCAAGCTCTTATTGAAGAGATGGCTATGAACGCCTACCAATGGAACGTCCCTCGGGACGTCCCAAGCAGGCGGCCGGCCTCTTTCGAAGTGGATGCCACTGCCCACCTTAGCCCTTCAAGTTGAAAGGCTGACAAAGCAGTTGGCGGAGATGTCTGTTGCCTCCACCACTCCTCCTTGGGCGAATTCCCCCTAATGCCGGCGTAGCAAATGAATTCGTAGACTACGTGGGAAATGCTGGGCGACCTTCCTTCAACCCCAATAACAACCCTTATAGCAATAACTATAATCCGGTTGGAGGAACCACCCCCAACTTCTCATGGAGCAATCCGAATAATGCGCAGCGCCCCCCCAATTCTTTCGCGCCTGGATTTCTGGCCGCCTCCCCTCTCTTCCAAACCCTCCCCGATGGAGGATAATTTTTCTAAATATATAGCTTCCAACGGGTCAAATATCCGGAAACATCACCGGATCGCTAAAAAACTTAGAACTCCAGGTTGGACAGCTAGCGCTAATGATGTCCGAGCGCGCGCTCGGGGCACTGCGGGAAACACGGAGCCCAATCCGCGGGAAAATATCAACGCTAATAAACCTCCGTAGCGGAAAGGAGGTGATCGATCCAAAACGGACCGATCCTCAGGTAGGTATTTCACCTCCGACCCCTCTTCCCCCTTCTTTGATTACGCGCCTTTACAAATTTTAAATGAAAAAATTATTAAAACGCCCTTGCCGTATCCGCATAAACTTAATAGTGAGCGTAAGGACGCGCAAATTTTGAAAAATTTATTTTATTATTAAAACAAATTCATATTAATGTTCCCTTCTGCGAGGTCACTCTCTCAAGATGCCTAAATATGCGAAATACCTAAAACAACTTCTTTCCAATAATACAAAAAGTAGAAAATATTTCGCATATTTCTCTTAATGCTGACTGCTCAGCGGCTCTTACTATATAAATTGCCCCTAAAAAGAATGACCCGGGACGGTTCTCCATCCCGTGCCTTTTTGGCAATATATTAGTAAAATACGCTCTTGCAGATTTAGGCGCGAGCATTAATTGATGCCGTTCTCGCTCTTTCAAAAATTAGGTTTGGGCACTCCGGCCCCTACTAAAATGCGAATCCAACTAGCGGATCGCTCGGTTAAGTTTTCCCGTCGGGGTAGTGGAGGACGTACTTGTCCGAGTTGATAAGTTTATCTTTCCGGTAGACTTCGTCATCTCTGGACATCGAGGAGGACACTGATGTGTACCAATTATACTCGGTCTCGCCCTTTTCTCGCCACCTCCCGCGCATTAATTGATGTCAGAAACGGTCGCTCTCCTCCTTCGGGTAGGAGATGACGAAGTTACTTTCTCTATTATCCCTCCATAGGAGACTCGTCATCGAGCGATGACTTTTGTTATAAATTTAGACACATATCTCGGAGATTGTTCTTCCCCTATTTTTGTGAGTCTTACGTTTTTAAATGACGATCTTCAAAAACTTGATTGGCCCGCGAACAAGACTCGTACTGTGGGTTGGTTCGGTGAGTCGATCGCCGCGGGCTTGCTAGATGAGGCAAGTGCACCTATCGCAAGTAGTACTCGATATTCGGGAGAATACCGAGGTCGTATTATTCCCCTGGAACGGGTTGATTACCCCTACTCCTCCGAAAACACTATTATTTTTACCGAAATAGAAGTTGAGGGTTTTAAGTAAAAAAGAACGAAAATAGATTTTTAAGAAAGTAGTCGATGAAGAGATTAACTCCCGGTATCGAATTGCGTTAGGATTAAAAATAGATTTTGAATAACTAGATATCTAAAGTTTCAATTTAATTAATGCGGAAACTTGGCCGTGGAGGTTTCAAAATAATGAGCTCACCTATCTCTAGGAATATCGCTCACCTAGACATTAAGGCTATTCGACCGGGCTCTCTCGTCCGACGAAGGATTCCCCTTAATGCCCGCAGTATGCTAAGAACCCCGCTATTGGGTGGGGAACCCAATCCGTTAGAGTTAGCGCGCCTCCTCTCTCGAGGGTTAGTGCGGAACTCTATCTACCCAGGGGTGATCTGTCCATATGCACGGCCTCTCGGCTAGCTAGCGTATGGATAACGGAAATAGAGCCCACACATCGATATGTGGGTCTACGCGTCGTTAACCCGGGGTAAACCTTAAGTTTTTAAATTAAATTGAAAAATTAGACATTTGGTTATTTAAAACATTTTAGATCCCAAAGCTCTTCGATACCGAGGGCTAAAAGCAATTAGCCACTCATCGGAATGGGGATAGCTTATATGATTGGTTGTGCGAGCGTCCTAAACTATTCGCTGAAAGGTTATAAAAGAAATAAGAAGAAAAGCAAAATAACCTAATTTTAGAAAAGTTATTACAAATAAACACACCCCACTCATTCAAACATATAAAAGGAAGAAATAAAACTAATTTACACATAAGAGAAAATTGAATATTTGACATTTGCAGTCCCACTCAAACGAGTGGGGGCGGGAAATGAAAGCTGAAAAGTGCATAAATGAACTTTGCAAGTCCCACTCAAACGAGTGGGGGCGGAAAATTAAAGCTGAAAATTGCAAGTCCTACTCAAACGAGTAGGACTGAAATGAAAGCGAGTCCTACTCAAACGAGCAGGAGAAAATAAATGCGATTACAGGCTTTCTTAAATATTTACATTAAAATAAAGTCCGACCATTAAACTCCTAGCGAGTAGGCGGAAAAATCAAATCCAGCCATTTAACTCAAGTGAGTAGGCGGAAAAACAAAGAATAAAGATTGAAAATCACAAGTCCCTACTCAAACGAGTAGGACTGAAAATACAGACCGGGCCATTTAAACTCAAATGAGTAGGCGGAAAAATAAAAACAACACACGCACTCTACTTGAATAGAATCCAGCAATTAACTCAAATGAGTAGGCGGAAAAATAAAAACAACACACGCACTCTACTTGAATAGAATCCAGCCAATTAACTCAAAATGAGTAGGCGGAAAAATAAAAACAATACACGCACTCTACTTGAATAGAACTACTCACGCACTCGACATAAATAAACACACACACACACACTTGCATAATTTAACTTAGGAGCTGAAAAATATCTCATTACACGCACACACTCGTGCTAAAATAATTGCAAAAATCAAGTTATCGAAAAATTAAAATGACTGCATTTCTACCGCTGGAATGCAGTAGAAATGCCATAAAAAGGGCAAATAGAATTGTTTGAGCAAAAAGTTTTCAAATTAAAGTGAGAAAGGCAAGTGCCCGAAAAATTAAAACGGTTACATTTTTACCGTTAGATTTTGATAGAAAATGCTAAAAAAAGTGAAAATAAAAATGTTCGAGCGAAAATATTTTTTGTAACTACTTAAAATGAAAGTTGATGAAAAAATAAAAATAACAATTTATACATTACTATAGCCTTGTAAAATGGTTTAAAAAGAGGAGTAAGCTAAAAGAAGCAGTAGTTTTTATAGTTAAGACAAAGTAAAAGCTAAGTTAAGAGGAATGAAAACTACCCTTTTTTAAATGTTTTACAAGTTCATAAAAGCGCATTTTGAAGTATGAAAATCCTAAGTCTAACCAAATTTAAAGAGTTTTGAGAATGAAAACGGCCATAATAACGGCTATAAGTTTTGTTATATTTGGAAAGAAAACGAGAACATTTGCGTTTTAAAACATGAAAATGTATAAGATTGAAGTAAAGGAGGCTTTTTAGAGAAAATTCAGAGCATATGAGGATGAGAAAAATATCTATTTTATTAATAAAAGAAGTTGATTACAGGAGCTTAAACAAACTAAATTCAAAAAAAAAGGGAAAGAGAATCCTTACATAGCACTAAAGCAGCTCTAACGGCAGCCCTTATACATCAAAATGGTTCGGATTTTTGGAACCCTGAACTCATACAGCAGCTTGCCTTTTTATAGGCAAAAATTTCCAAGTACACGCCCTCCGACACGGGCGTGTCGGGGGCGTGTCAGCACTATTTTACCGCGGGATTCGGCGATCTGACGGATTTGAACGGCGATTTGACTTTCCGGCCGAAACGCGGCGGTCACGCCCCAGGTCAGCGGGCGTGACGGTGGCGTGTCATTCGGCGCTTTAAGGCGATGTTGACTTCGGGATTCGCCGGCGGCAGTTTGTCGGACGGACACGGGCGTGGCGCACATCGACACGGGCGTGTTCCTCTTGGGTTCGACGAACGTTGAGCGCGAAACATTGACCTGGCTGGCACGGGGCGTGTCGGGCTGCCACGGGCGTGTCACACATCAGACACGGGCGTGGCCCTCTTGGGTTCGACGAACGTTGAGCTGAAATCGTCGAGCGGGATGGACACGGCTTGGTCACGCCCCGTGTCGGATTGACACGGGCGTGTCGGATTATTGGAACACGGGCGTGTCAGGCTTTCCTCTTCAAATTGGCCTCTTTTTCGGTTTTTTGAGCTGTCACGCCCTGGTCACGGGCGTGACCAATATGTCACGGGCGTGACATGTCTTTTTTGCGAGATTTTTTGCTTTTTTTCCTGACAAATAAAATAAAGCAAGTTAGTATATAATATTACAAAAATAGGAGCATTTTATTGAATAAAAACAAGTAGAAATGACAAAAATTAAATAAAACGACTTAAGTAATGTACATAAAATTAGGTATATTTACAATTCATCAAATACCCCCATACTTTAATCTTTTGTTATTCCAGAGCAAAAGTTGGAGATGAACTTATAATGAATTAAAGAAATCCTAAGTTTATCTACCCGCTTGACTTAATTGAAAGAAGGATCAAAATGAATATCCGGGGTATACGAGGTAAATCCTAAATTATGCCAAAAATTTAAATAAAGGAAGGAGTTTCAGCAAAAGACTTCTCGTTATAAGCAAATAGATAGCAAAAATTTTATTTGTGAGGCTAACAAAAATAGATTGGATTTATGAAACTGTAGCTTGGAAAAAATTAAAGGAAATAATTTTATTTACAAATTATGCTCTCAAAAAGATTTAAAAATAAATCTAGAATTTTTTTGAATTTGGCGGAGGGAGATATCGTGGGATATGAAGAAGGCTTAGAATTTTTAGAGGCGAGGGTATATTTTTTCGCTCGAACCTCTAATGATTTTTTTTTTTTCGAATAAGGATGTTAGGAAAACGAAATCTTATTTTCCATAACATAAATTTTTTTTTTTAACATCTTCATAATCCAATGTATATGTGTAGGAGTAATGAATTTTATCCTCTTACTCGATAACATATAATCTTTTCAAATATTGGATGCCTATGTTTACGGAACGAAATCTTATTCCCATTGACATAAGATCTTTTAAGGATCGAAATCATGTCAAGTATGACATGAAAAAAAAAGTGATAGAGTTTTTTCAAAAATAAAACTAGGTTTAATAAAAACTTTTGAGAGCAACCTTTATAAATGAAACATTCCTAAATTTCAAAAAAAAGCTTGGAGTTATCATAAATTGAAATCTAAGAGTGTTATTTTTAACAAAATAAATATGCAACTATTTAGTTAGATTAGAAGTGGTGCTGAAAACAGGTACCTTATTTAAATATAAAAAGCATACAAAAATTTTTTAAAACTTAACCCCAGATATCTAAATTATATCGTTCTCTAATTAATAAACGAATAGCAAGCAAAGAATTAAAATAATTCGCCTTATAAATTAACTCGCAACTAGATTGTTGGAGAGCGAATAAGGGTTAAGAATTGAGATATTCGATTTATATTTGTTACATAATTAACAATACATTTTTTTTTGATTTTTAGGGTTTTTTCTCTCTTTTTTTTTTTGAATTTTTAGTCATTGGCCCGCGAACAGACTCTTTGGTGTGGTTGGGATCGATGAGTCGAACGCGCGCGGGCATGCTAAAAGCGAGATTTACAAATAAGAAGAGGCGGGGAAGAAAGAGAGTTATTTTTACAAAACATATTTACAAAGGAAAAGAAAAATATTTGTTTTTTTTTTTTTTTTGAGTTTTTGTTTTATAAATTTTTTATTTTTTATTTTTTATTTTTATTTTTTTTGGTTTTATAAATTTTTTAGTTTTTGTTTTATAAATTTTTTTTGGGTTTTTGTTTTTTTTCAAGAAGATGAGAGAGAAACGGAAGGTGGAGAGAGAATATTATTTACAAAAAAAAGGTACACAGATTTTTACAAAATGAAACTAAAAATATTTTTGGAATTTTTGTGTTTTTAGAATTTTTTTGGGTTTTGGTGTTATATATTGTTTTGCAATTTTTTTTTTTTTGTGTTTACAATTTTTTTTTTGGAGTTTTTGAGAGTTTTTTTTTTTTTTGAGTTTTTAAAGACATAAAACAAGGTTTTTTGTTTTTTTGTTTTTTTTTTTTTTTTTGGTAAGTTTTTTTTTTGTTTTTTTTTTTTTGTCATAAGTTAAATAGAAAGACAGTGCAGAAAATAGAAATATGAAAAAGAAAGCGAGAAAACACCCCCATACTTAAGTCCAACATTGTCCCCAATGTTGTAACGTAAGTATGCGGAACAAAACAGTAAGAAAATATATACAAAGAAAAGAAAGAAATGGGGTGGGGTAAAGCTTCCCTGATAGGAGGTGGGGAAGGCGCAGTTTAGGAACCCTGCATTAGAAGAAAAATAGCAAAGAAAAAGGTAAAGAGATAGCGAAAAGATAAACATGGGGTGCCTCCCAGGAGCGCTTTGTTTATAGTCACGTAGCTTGACTATGTTGGCGGTTTATATATCTAGAGGGTTATGGATTCGAAGTTACCGCCCACAGGACCCTGCTATGTATAATTTTAAGCGATGACCGTTCACTTAAACGAGCCTTTATCCGGTGGGAGACGAGTACGTCCCATAAGGCCAAACCTCTTCAACTTTGAAGGGGCCGGACCAACGTGATCTAAGTTTCCCGGGAAAAGTCTAAGTCGAGAGTTATAAAGAAGGACAAGATCGCCCTGAGAAAAGTTTTTGGGGGCTTGAGTTTTCGGTCGTGATAAAACTTAGAACGCTCCTTATAGAACTTATTGCTCTCGTATGCGTTGGCACGCCATTCATTCGAGCTCGTTTAGTTGCAGTTTTTCTATTTTGGGCGGCTAAGTTAGCGTCGAGATTTAAAAGTTTTAAAGCCCAAAGTGCGCGATGTTCTAATTCGACGGGTAGATGACACGCTTTGCCGTACACTAATCGATACGGCGTACAACCAATTGCGGTTTTGTATGCGGTACGATAAGCCCACAACGCATCGTCGAGCTTGATGGACCAATCTTTCCTATTAAGTGAAACGGTTTCTCTAATATGCGCTTTATCTCCCGATTTACTACCTCTACTTGGCCACTAGTTTGCGGGTGGTATGGGGTGGCAAGTTTGTGCGTGACGCCGTATCTAGCTAACGTCTTAGCCATCTGGGTGTTGCAGAAATGCGTCCCCCGATCACTTACAATAGCGCGCGGAGTGCCGAAGCGAGAAAAAAGCTTTTTAAGAAATGTAACGACGACTCGCGCATCGTTGGTGGGGAGAGCTTGCGCTTCCGCCATCTCGATACGTAGTCGACCGCTACTAAATATACATATTTTTGAAAGACGGAGGTAGGGGGCCAACAAAATCTATGCCCCATAAATCGAAGACTTCGCATTCTAAAAACATATTTTGGGGCATCTCGTCGCGACGAGATGTTACCCGACCGCTGACAGCTATCGCATGCGCGCACAAAATTGTGAGCGTCTTTGAATAGAGTGGGCCAAAAGAAGCCCGCCTCTAGCGCCTTCCGCGCGGTCCGGTTAGCTTGATATGCCCACCAGCCGGACCCTCGTGGCAGTGCCTAAGGATTTGCGTGCACTCCACACCCGCGACACATCTTCGTACTGCTTGGTCCGCGCAGAGACGAAAAAGGAAAGGGTCCTCCCAAAAGAAATATTTCAAGTCAGAAAAGAATTTCTTCTTTTGCTGGCTTGAAAAGTCTTTTGGAAGTACCCTCGCAACTAAATAGTTTGCAAAATCTGCGAACCAAGGCGGGGAAGAAGAACTAGTAGTTATGGCTAGGAGGCGTTCCTCGGGAATCTATCATTTATGTCAGATTCGACGAGCGCTTCCGCAGTGGGATTTTCTAAGCGGGAGAGGTGATCGGCGGCTAAATTTTCCGCGCCCCTCTTATCCCGGATCTCTAAATCGAACTCCTGCAAGAGGAGGATCCATCGAAGAAGGCGGGGTTTGGCGTCCGTTTTTGCTAACAAATATTTTAAGGCGGAATGGTCGGTAAATACGATAACTTTGGATAACGTTAGATACGAGCGAAACTTATCGAAAGCAAATACGACGGCTAAAGTTCCTTTTCCGTTGTCGTATAATTTCCTTGTGCGGAAGTGAGGGTCTTGCTAGCGTAGTAAATAGGATGAAAATATTTGTTTATACGTTGGCCAAGAACGGCTCCTACGGCAATATCACTAGCGTCGCACATAATCTCGAACGGAAGGGTCCAATCGGGCGCCACTAAAATAGGTGAATTGATAAGTTTTTGTTTTATGAAATTAAATGCAGACTCGCATTCGCTATCAAAGACAAAATTTGATTCCTTTTCCAAGAGGCGAGTTAGCGGCTTTGTTATTTTTGAAAAATCTTGAATAAAACGTCTATAAAAGCCCGCGTGCCCTAAGAAACTCCTAATTGATTTAACGTTGGAAGGCGGGGGAAGTTTTTCTATAATTTCAACTTTGGCCTTATCGACCTCCATCCCCTTAGACGAAATCATATGGCCGAGAACCAAACCTTCTCGAACCATAAAGTTACATTTTTCCCAATTTAAAACAAGATGCGTGTCCTCGCATCGCTGAAGGACACGGTCTAAATTATGAAGACAGGACGGGAAAGAGCTTCCGAAAACAGAGAAGTCATCCATAAAGACTTCCATAATGTCTCCTACCAGCTCGCCAAAGATCGCCAGCATACATCTTTGGAATGTAGCGGGCGCGTTGCAAAGGCCAAATGGCATTCTTCGATATGCGAAGGTACCAAACGGGCAGGTAAAAGTTGTTTTCTCTTGGTCATCGGGGGAAATGGGGATTTGGAAAAACCCCGATAATCCATCGAGAAAACAAAAATACGGATGACCAGACAAACGCTCTAAAACTTGGTCTAAAAATGGTAATGGGAAATGATCCTTACGGGTGGCGTCATTTAGTTTTCGATAATCGATGCACACCCGCCAACCCGTAACAGTACGAGTTGGGACGAGTTCATTGTGCTCATTCTCCACTACGGTAAGACCGCCCTTTTTGGGCACCACGTGAATGGGACTAACCCACGTACTATCCGATATGGGATAAATAATCCCCGCATCTAATAATTTAATAATTTCGGCCTTAACGACGTCTTTCATGTTTGGGTTAAGACGTCGCTGCGGCTGAATAGTTTTGCGGCAATTATCTAGAAGAAAAATCTTATGGGTGCAGAAAGACGGGTTAATCCCTTTGAGATCAGAAATTTGCCAAGCAATTGCGTGGCGATGTTTAAGCAAAACTCCCAATAAATCGGAAGTCTCCGATTCGCTCAAATGCGAAGAAATGATAACAGGGAGTGTATCATCTTTCCCCAAAAAGGCGTATTTGAGTGAATCGGGTAGGGGTTTGAGTTCAAGGCAGGGCGGTTCTTCTAACGAGGTTTTAATTCCTATGTCTTTCTTACCAATTGGTTCGAAAAACAAATATTTTTCTTTTCCTTTGTAAATATGTTTTGTAAAAATAACTCTCTTTCTTCCCCGCCTCTTCTTATTTGTAAATCTCGCTTTTTAGCATGCCCGCGGCGTTCGACTCATCGAACCAACCACCCAAAGAGTCTGTTCGCGGGCCAATGACTAAAAATTCAAAAAAAAAAGAGAGAAAAACCCTAAAAATCAAAAAAAAATGTATTGTTAATTATGTAACAAATAAATCGAATATCTCAATTCTTAACCCTTATTCGCTCTCCAACAATCTAGTTGCGAGTTAATTTATAAGCGAATTATTTTAATTCTTTGCTTGCTATTCGTTTATTAATTAGAGAACGATAAATTTAGATATCTGGGGTTAAGTTTTAAAAATTTTTGTATGCTTTTTATTTTAAATAAGGTACCTGTTTTCAGCACCACTTCTAATCTAACTAAATAGTTGCATATTTATTTTGTTAAAAATAACACTCTAGATTTCAATTTATGATAACTCCAAGCTTTTTTTTGAAATTTAGGAATGTTTCATTTATAAAGGTTGCTCTCAAAAGTTTTTTATTAAACCTAGTTTTATTTTTGAAAAAACTCTATCACTTTTTTTTTCATGTCATACTTGACATGATTTCGATCCTTAAAAGATCCTATGTCAATGGGAATAAGATTTCGTTCCGTAAACATAGGCATCCAATATTTGAAAAGATTATATGTTATCGAGTAAGAGGATAAAATTCATTACTCCTACACATATACATTGGATTATGAAGATGTTAAAAAAAAAAAAATTATGTTATGGAAAATAAGATTTCGTTTTCCTAACATCCTTATTCGAAAAAAAAAAATCATTAGAGGTTCGAGCGAAAAAATATACCCTCGCCTCTAAAAATTCTAAGCCTTCTTCATATCCCACGATATCTCCCTCCGCCAAATTCAAAAAAATTCTAGATTTATTTTTAAAATCTTTTTGAGAGCATAATTTGTAAATTAAATTATTTCCTTTAATTTTTTCCAAGCTACAGTTTCATAAATCCAATCTATTTTTGTTAGCCTCACAAATAAAATTTTTGCTATCTATTTGCTTATAACGAGAAGTCTTTTGCTGAAACTCTTCCTTTATTTAAATTTTTGGCATAATTTAGGATTTACCTCGTATACCCCGGATATTCATTTTGATCCTTCTTTCAATTAAGTCAAGCGGTAGATAAACTTAGGATTTCTTTAATTCATTATAAGTTCATCTCCAACTTTTGCTCTGGAATAGCAAAAGCTTAAGTATGGGGGTATTTGATGAATTGTAAATATACCTAATTTTATGTACATTACTTAAGTCGTTTTATTTAATTTTTGTCATTTCTACTTGTTTTTATTCAATAAAATGCTCCTATTTTTGTAAATATTATACTAACTTGCTTTATTTTATTTGTCAGGAAAAAAAGCCAAAAATCTGCAAAAATGACATGTCACGCCCGTGACATATTGGTCACGCCCGTGACCAGGGCGTGACAGCTCAAAAACCCGAAAAGAGGCCAATTTTGAAGAGGAAAGCCTGACACGCCCGTGTTCCATAATCCGACACGCCCGTGTCAATCCGACACGGGGCGTGACCAAGCCGTGTCCATCCCGCTCGACGATTTCAGCTCAACGTTCGTCGAACCCAAGAGGGCCACGCCCGTGTCTGATGTGCGACACGCCCGTGGCAGCCCGACACGCCCCGTGCCAGCCAGGTCAATGTTTCGCGCTCAACGTTCGTCGAACCCAAGAGGAACACGCCCGTGTCCGATGTGCGCCACGCCCGTGTCCGTCCGACAAACTGCCGCCGGCGAATCCCGAAGTCAACATCGCCTTAAAGCGCCGAATGACACGCCCACCGTCACGCCCGTGACCTGGGGTGTGACCGCCGCGTTTTCGGCCGGAAAGTCAAATCGCCGTCAAATCCGTCAGATCGCCGAATCCCGCGGTAAAATAGTGCTGACACGCCCCCCGACACGCCCGTGTCGGAGGGCGTGTACTTGGAAATTTTTGCCTATAAAAAGGCAGCTGCTGTATGAGTTCAGGGTTCCAAAAATCCGAACCATTTTGATGTATAAGGGCTGCCGTTAGAGCTGCTTTAGTGCTATGTAAGGATTCTCTTTCCCTTTTTTTTTGAATTTAGTTTGTTTAAGCTCCTGTAATCAACTTCTTTTATTAATAAAATAGATATTTTTCTCATCCTCATATGCTCTGAATTTTCTCTAAAAGCCTCCTTTACTTCAATCTTATACATTTTCATGTTTTAAAACGCAAATGTTCTCGTTTTCTTTCCAAATATAACAAAACTTATAGCCGTTATTATGGCCGTTTTCATTCTCAAAACTCTTTAAATTTGGTTAGACTTAGGATTTTCATACTTCAAAATGCGCTTTTATGAACTTGTAAAACATTAAAAAAGGTAGTTTTCATTCCTCTTAACTTAGCTTTTACTTTGTCTTAACTATAAAACTACTGCTTCTTTTTAGCTTACTCCCTCTTTTTAAACCATTTTACAAGGCTACAGTAATGTATAAATTGTTATTTTTATTTTTCATCAACTTTCATTTTAAGTAGTTACAAAAAAATATTTTCGCTCGAACAATTTTTATTTTCACTTTTTTTAGCATTTCTATCAAAATCTAACGGTAAAAATGTAACCGTTTTAATTTTTCGGGCACTTGCCTTTCTCACTTTAATTTGAAAACTTTTTGCTCAAACAATTCTTATTTTGCCTTTTTATGCATTTCTACTGCATTCCAGCGGTAGAAATGCAGTCATTTTAATTTTTCGATAACTTTGATTTTTGCAATTATTTTAGCACGAGTGTGTGCGTGTATGAGATATTTTTCAGCTCCTAAGTTAAATTATGCAAGTGTGTGTGTGTGTGTTTATTTATGTCGAGTGCGTGAGTAGTTCTATTCAAGTAGAGTGCGTGTGTTGTTTTTATTTTTCCGCCTACTCATTTGAGTTAATTGGCTGGATTCTATTCAAGTAGAGTGCGTGTGTTGTTTTTATTTTTCCGCCTACTCATTTGAGTTAATTGGCTGGATTCTATTCAAGTAGAGTGCGTGTGTTGTTTTTATTTTTCCGCCTACTCATTTGAGTTAAATGGCCGGTCTGTATTTTCAGTCCTACTCGTTTGAGTAGGACTTGTGATTTTCAATCTTTATTTTTGTTTTTCCGCCTACTCACTTGAGTTAAATGGCTGGATTTGATTTTCCGCCTACTCGCTAGGAGTTTAATGGTCGGACTTTATTTTAATGTAAATATTTAAGAAAGCCCTGTAATCGCATTTATTTTCTCCTGCTCGTTTGAGTAGGACTCGCTTTCATTTCAGTCCTACTCGTTTGAGTAGGACTTGCAATTTTCAGCTTTAATTTTCTGCCCCACTCGTTTGAGTGGGACTTGCAAAGTTCATTTATGCACTTTTCAGCTTTCATTTCCCGCCCCCACTCGTTTGAGTGGGACCTGCAAATGTCAATTATTCAATTTTCTCTTATGTGTAAATTAGTTTTATTTCTTCCTTTTATATGTTTGAATGAGTGCGGGTGTGTTTATTTGTAATAACTTTTCTAAAATTCGGTTATTTTTCTTTTCTTCTTATTTTCTTTATAACCTTTCAGCGAATAGTTTAGGACGCTCGCACAACCAATCATATAAGCTATCCCCATTCCGATGAGTGGCTAATTGCTTTTAGCCCTCGGTATCGAAGAGCTTTGGGATCTAAAATGTTTTAAATAACCAAATGTCTAATTTTTCAATTTAATTAAAAACTTAAGGTTTACCCCGGGTTAACGACGCGTAGACCCACATATCGATGTGTGGGCTCTATTTCCGTTATCCATACGCTAGCTAGCCGAGAGGCCGTGCATATGGACAGATCACCCCTGGGTAGATAGAGTTCCGCACTAACCCTCGAGAGAGGAGGCGCGCTAACTCTACCGGATTGGGTTCCCCACCCAATAGCGGGGTTCTTAGCATACTGCGGGCATTAAGGGGAATCCTTCGTCGGACGAGAGCCCGGTCGAATAGCCTTAATGTCTAGGTGAGCGATATTCCTAGAGATAGGTGAGCTCATTATTTTGAACCTCCATGGCCAAGTTTCCGCATTAATTAAATTGAAACTTTAGATATCTAGTTATTCAAATCTATTTTTAATCCTAACGCAATTCGATACCGGGAGTTATCTCTTCATCGACTACTTTCTTAAAATCTATTTTCGTTCTTATTTTACTTAAAACCCTCAACTTCTATTTCGGTAAAATAATAGTGTTTTCGGAGGAGTAGGGGTAATCAACCCGTTCCCGGGAATAATACGACCTCGGTATTCTCCCGAATATCGAGTACTACTTGCGATAGGTGCACTTGCCTCATCTAGCAAGCCCGCGGCGATCGACTCACCGAACCAACCACAGTACGAGTCTGTTCGCGGGCCAATCAGGAGACTACGGTGTTCCTCTTCGTTCGAAGACGTGTTCGTGAAGTCAACGAATAGTCTACAACCTTATATCTCTCTTAGAGAGGATCTCCCCGGAACCGGCGGCGGCAAAACGAGCGGCGGCTTGGTTCGGGATCGGCGGCAACGTAGGTGCGCGGCTGCAGGACTTTGAGATCCAAACTTCGTAGCGAAGCTAGCTAGTTCTACCAACGGTCACACTAGGATCAATCGTCTCGATCGATTCGGATGGGGAAGACTTTCCCGATCTACAAATCGAGAGACAAGAGATCTCCGGTTAGACACGTGAGACGCTGAGCTTGTCTAGGCTTCTATCGACCGGAGATTAGGAAGAAAACACGATCATGACCGGCGATCCACACTCTCGCGCGGCGATGGAGGAGGCGGCGGAAAACTCGCGAGCTAGGTCAAGTCGCGGCTCTGCTTTGTATATCTTTTTCCGTGTTTCTACTGTTCAAAAATACCCGTGTATTTATACATTGAAGACCCATACAATATGACCGTTGTGGGTCCCACAAGTAGAAACCCGAAATCCGGTTCAAACTAGTCCAGCGGTAGAATCCGGTCCAGCAACATCCAGAGAAAACGCCAAGTAAAATTCGTCGAGAATCGTTGGTGATTCTCGACGAATCAGCGAGAATCAGTTAACGATTCTCGACGATTCGTCGAGAATCACTAGTGATTCTCGACGATTCCCTTGTTGATTCTCAACGATTTTCACTTGGTATTCATGACCTGCTCAGCGACGGGTTCTGCGAGAATCATTAGTGATTCTCGCCGAATCTCACTTGGCACCATTTTAAGGTAGCCGGAAGGAGTCGGCGAGAATCACTAATGATTCTCGACGATTCGGCGAGAATCACTAGTGATTCTCGCCGAATCGGCGAGAATCACTTGGTGATTCTCGTCGACTTTCACTTGGACGAATTTTCGTCATTCCACTCAAGAGCTGCTCCTTGACCCATCCTTGCTCCTTGTCTTCTCTTGCATAAACATGGACCTGTACTTGAAAGTAAGTGCACTCCAATAGAGAGAGTACACGTAGGCCAACACACCGATCTACTCAACGAGGGATTACGTCGTGCAGACCCGTGTATATTGACCTACTGCACCCTGACATTGGTGTGCACTTAGCGTGGAAGAGCTGCAAGCACAACTTAAGATGTTTCATCAAATACATTGTGAATTCATCTTAGCTTGACAGGTGGCTTCCTCAAATCCAGGTAATTGTGGATACAATACCCAACAATCTCCCCCTATTTGACAAAGCCAAAACCCTACTAGCTAAGATGAATAACACCTATCAAATAATAAACATAACATTCAGAAATTAAACATGCAGCACAAGAGAATATATGCAACCAGATCAGGACTTGAGTCATTCACAAATTCAAATACGAATGTATATATATATATATATAATCTCAGAATTGTTCATATCAAAACAATAATCATTAAATGTTTTTAGGAGAGAATGACAAGCTACAAGTTGTTGACTATCTTTCCTTAGCTAAGTCATCCTTGAGTTTCTGCGCCAAAAACTTCTTCCTTTGTCTCTCCATGTACTCCTTAGGCTTCGGGTAATATCTGGGAGGAGGGACTTTATCTGCATCTGTGTTGTTTCTGAAGAATATGTTCCTTTTGGCTTCATACGTCTTATACCTCTCCCATTCATACTGGATGTATACTTCGTTGCGATTGAGTTCTCCTTTTTCTTGTAGCCAAAAGGTGTCCAAGATGATATTCTTTGAAACTGGACTCCACTTTTCATTTCTTACTTCCTCCTCACTCAGTCGAGTTCTCTTTTCAGCCTGTGTCTCCTTGGAGGTCCTTCTTGAGATTTTCTCTTTCCCCTGGCTTTTGCTAAGACCTCTTGGTCAAACATGCTCCTCAGTTTAGCTTTGGAGAGAGCCCTAGCATCAGCTTCATTTGTGGGAACATCTGCAACACTTGCACTTATTCCTTCAGCAGCACCTACTCCCTCAGCGGCCGTAGAAGTCTCAGGAGGATGAATATCTGCAGGATTTTCAGCAAAGGGGATGCCTAACGCCTGGTGGAGCATCCACCAGTTGCTGTCATAGACGTACTTGTTTGACTGTTCGAAGTTTGTGATCATGACTTCTCGTAGCTCAGCCATCTTAGCTATGTAGTCCTCCTCCCCCTTTTTGGCTTCAACAGCGATACAATTTGCATAGGAGTGCAAGGAGTCATCAATGTGCTTGGTGGTCCGGGAGAATTCATTGACTAAGGCTTGCTGATTGGCGTTAAGAGTTACCATATTATCGTCAAACTTTTGAATGTTGTTGGCTACAACATGTGCATTCTGATTGACGACAGCAAGAGTGTCGGTGTTCTTCTTCAATCCGGCCATAAGAAGTGTGACAGCTTTGCCGGCCGCGGTATACTTCTCTTCAAATTTCTTCTCCATCACGTCCAGTTTATGGTTGATTTCCACCATATTCTTGAGCATGAGCTTTTCAGATGTCTTAATCCTTTTCAGCATTTTATTCTGAGCTTCATCAAAGGAGGCTTTAAGTTCATTCACAATGCCCTGAATGACATTGACAGTGTGAGTGGCTAGCTCATCTCGTAACGGAATAACCGGAGGCACTTGTGGGCCTTGCCCTTCAGCAGATGCATCTGTAGAGCTGGATACAAGCACAGTCTCTAATGGAGGAATGCTGGCGGCCTCTATAGATTTATCTGACTCCCCCTCCACTGGTGCAGGCTTGTCAGATGGAGGTTCAACAGGATCCGGAGCCTCCAATACTTCATGTCCCTCATGCCCTTCATCCTCTTCGTCATCATCCATGAACTCATCTTCATCAGCAGCCTCTTCCAATTCTTTGTCAGCAGTCTCCAGTACAGTGTCACTTTCTTCTCGAATTTCGGCCACAGCATCCCTGGCCACCTGGGAGATTTCAGATACTACATCCGTATGAGGGGGTAGAGGCTCCCCCTCGATTCCTGCAGGCAAGGTATCAGGAATGTCACTGGGTGTGACTGCTGAAGATACTCTATGTTGCTCTTCCACTGCAGTCTGCCCAATACGCCTCTTTCATCGATCAAACACACTTGAGTCCATCTTCTTCAAGTAGTGGAGAGGGACACCTTTACTCATGTCAAATTTGTCTCCATTTAGCTGGTTTAGATATAGACTTATGATGCGGCCGAAACTCGGAGAGCCCAATGTGTCCTTGATCTTCTCGAACAGCAACTCCCCCCAGTTGAACCTTTTACGGCAGACGACAGCTATCAGGATCTTGAACATATCCGCTGAGATATGGTCGTGAGATCCCGGCTTGCAGATGAGCACCTTTCCAATAATGTCATACAGGAGCTTCCCTTCTTCATTCATATCCTTTCTCTTTATGGACCTAGTTCCTCGTGGGAGACCGTAGAATGAGAGAGTTCTGGCTTTATCATCGTCCTCCAGATAGTCTTCATGCTCCGAGCTAGAAAGTTGCAGGAAGCGGGTCAGCTTGCTGGCAGATAGCTTGACCTTTGCCCCAGCCACCTTGCTTTTGATTAGTGAGTCGCCATTTCGGAGTCTTGCGGTGGCGAAGAACTCCAGCACCTCTTTGTCCAAGATTTTGTAAGGGTGCTCCAGGACGAATGTTAGCCCAGCCTCTTCCAGCATCAGAATGATGTTGCAGAATTCGTCCGAGGCGTGAGAGAACCCAGTCCGAACAAGCTCACAACCGGTGACCAACCCAGCAGTTGTCCTTGGAGCCATTGCAGATCTAGAGAGAGAAGCCCTACTCTAAGCTTTAATGAACATTCAAAAGGAAAGCGTCACTAGTGAGGACGTCCAAGTACGGGTGAGGAAGAGGTTACCTAAGGGCGTAGACGGAAGTGAGTTGGGGAGCTTCTTGCGAGAACTCGTCCTTTGGGAAGACCTTCGGTGGAGACCTAGCGGGAAACAGCGATGGAGACCTTCGGTGAGAAGGAAAGTGTCCTGCGGGGTTCGGCAGGATTCGTCGGGAGCTTGACGAGAACCTTGTGAGAGCCTTGCGGGAATTTAGGGGAAGATGATGGAGAACTTGCGGGATTGTGCGAAGGCGGTGCGGGATCCGACGAGAACCTTGCGCGATTCCTAAAGGAGAAACCTTGCGGGAACTTTGAGAGATTCGACGAGCTTCCTTGCGGGATCCGACGGAAGAACCCTTGCGATTTGGCGTGATTTCTGCGAGAGTCGGCGGGACTCGTGTAGCTTGCTCCTTCGGCGGGATACTTGAGGAAGGTGAAGGGTCGGCGAGATTCCGAGTATATAATGGGTCGGCGGGATTTGTCTAATTCGAAATTGAACGGTTTCTCTACTAGGAATTTTCACGTTAAGAAGCATTGCAACATTTTCGAATTCTTCTGATGTCAAGTCAATATAAGAACGATAAATACATATATATTGTAAAGCCAATCTATTTGGGTTTGAGCGAGGCTTCTCCAAACACTTCTTGATGTCAATTGTGAGTTGTCGAGATTCACAATGACATATCTTCGTTAACTCTTTATTGATGTATAAAGGTTTGCATGTATCGAGTTAACCTATCCTTAGATGTGCACACATACATGTATAAGGATAAATATACACATAGATAGAGATATATATATATATGTAAATGAGGATGCAATATGACGCAAGTCCTTGAACTGATCAAAAGTACCTGGGATTATGAGAGTTAACATTGAGTCTCTCTGACTATACCATACTAGGTGCTCGATGAGAGTATGCTTATATAAATGTATATATCACTTCTGTTGTTCCCGATGCATGTTCCAATTCAGTCGCGGAACACCTACTGTCTAGTTCCCATCATATTTACGGGAACCTAGACTACCCTGCAAAAAGAAATTACCTTACCTTAGGAACCCAAATCATGTTGGGTCCTAGGTTCCTGTTAGCATAGGCACGCAACTGCCTTCCTTCAGAAAACCTGTCTGGAAGACTACCTCTGTCCCGAGAATGTGGATAAGCCCTTGCCGTGGGCACAGAGGGGTTGTGCCAACAGTCGATGGCAAAGTGTCCCACTTTGCCACAGCACCAACATGGGTGAATGTTGTATCGCCGTTTCCGACTTGGTCTAGTGACTGAGGTAGTCACGGTCCTAGGTCTAAACGGGATAGAGCATGATCTCCTCACAAAATTTCCTCTTCCATCGTGACACGTAGAAGGGTGGAAGGAATGCATGTTGTGAGCGTCATGAGGCCGGGAAGGTGGTGCCCTCCTTTCAGGCATCCCCCTTTCAGAGGCCCCATGAAAACTTACACCATGATTTCTAACCTCCCTATCATGTGTCCTCGGGTGGTGAGAAGTGTTCTGTGAGCTAGGACATGCAGATTCACACCGAGTTGAGGCCGTGGCAGTGAATACAAAGGGCTCAGAATGAGCCTTTGGTATTCTCTCATGAGTGGCCACGACGACCCTTGCACTCTAGGTGTTTCCACATGGGGACAGATCACCCTTGCAGTGACCACGACTATTCCTGTGGTCATACCTGAAGGCATGATGAGTTGCCTTCCTGCTAGGAGTGGGGGGTCAGAACACCGTTTCCCCATTTCTCCACGCATTGATAATCCGGGAGATCCACCCGTTTTCTTGCTTTCTCTTTATAGTATCAACTTTGGAAAAGTTTGATACTATACGTTTCTCATTCTCTAGACTACTCTCTAGAGCTGAGATCTTAGAGTCCTTGACCTTGTGGACGCCAATTGGAGAACCAACAAGATCTTCAGTCGCGCAATCTCTTGAGTTTGCTCCTCAGCTAGTAGGTTGCTTGACTGAAGGGCTCTCTTCAGAGAATCAGAATCTTCTGGAGGAACGCAGTTCCTGTCTTCAGAAAGTTCAAAAGAGATGGGGCAGGATGAGGAAGTTACCTGCTCTTCAGTGTTATTGTCATTCGAGCCAGTGACCATTGCGTCATCCTCATCAGAGCTGCTTTCCTCACTGGTCTCTTCAGTCTCAGACACGGACACTGGAGCTCTGATGCTGTCCGAGAGATGCATGCCTTCATCTTCAGAGGTGAGGACCCCCACATAGGCTTCATCCTCTGGTTGATAGCATATTCCACCTTTCTCCGACTCCCCCATCAATTCGGAGATCATCACCCACATGGATTTAGCCGTCTTACATTTTTCTAATCTAGAGCGAGATGCTCCAGACCAGATATCCAAGATAATGTGACGAATCCTCTCGTCCAAGTGAAATAGTGACAGCTCCGTCTCTGACATCTCAGCAATGCACAAGGGCACTTGGATCCCAGAGTCGGAGGTCTTCATGGGAATAAACGGACCCTCTTCCAGAATGAAGGATGCTCGAGGATCGATAGCATCCAAGTGAAACGACACTCTCATTCTCCAGATGGGATAATAATTCTTGGTGCATGCGGGGAGTTTGAGTGGCGGTATCTCATAATCCAGCTCCATGATTTTGACACTGGTGGCAGGATTCTACTCAAGGTGTTAACCTTTTTGATGAGCAACCTGGCTTTGATACTACTTGAAAGTCCACCTAGTGTCAACAATGTGCACCTATGGGGGGGGGGGGATAGGTGACGTGAAACGCTTTTGCGGAATTTACGAATGTACCTGCACAATAAAAATAAAAAGCACAGCACACAGAATACACAGGCAATTTATAGTGGTTCCCCGACTTGGGTACATCCACTTTCCCCCTTCGACCTATCTCCCAACAAGGGACGACTCGGTCTCTTCTCCAACAGGATTGAAATCCAATCCCTGCACTATCGGAAGGAACCCTTCCACATGTAGGAGTCAACACTCCCACAAATCGGGTTGCACCCAACCCTTACAATACGGAACAATCGTTCCTTTACAACGAAAGTAAAATAGAATGTACACGAGATACAAACTTCGTTTGGAGACTACGGTGTTCCTCTTCGTTCGACGACGTGTTCGTGAAGTCAACGAATAGTCTACAACCTTATATCTCTCTTGGAGAGGATCTCCCCGGAACTGGCGGCGGCAAAACGAGCGGCGGCTTGGTTCGGGATCGGCGGCAACGTAGGTGCGCGGCTGCAGGACTTTGAGATCCAAACCGCGTAGCGAAGCTAGCTAGGTCTACCAACGGTCACACTAGGATCAATCGTCTCGATCGATTCGGATGGGGAAGACTTTCCCGATCTACAAATCGAGAGACAAGAGATCTCCGGTTAGACACGTGAGACGCTGAGCTTGGCTAGGCTTCTATCGACCGGAGATCAGGAAGAAAACACGATCACGACCGGCGATCCACACTCTCGCGCGGCGATGGAGGAGGCGGCGGAAAACTCGCGAGCTAGGTCAAGTCGCGGCTCTGCTTTGTATATCTTTTTCCGTGTTTCTACTATTCAAAAATACCCATGTATTTATACATTGAAGACCCATACAATATGACCGTTGTGGGTGCCACAAGTAAAAACCCGAAATCCGGTTCAAACTAGTCCAGCGGCAGAATCAGGTCCAGCAGCATCCAGAGAAAACGCCAAGTAAAATTCGTCGAGAATCGTTGGTGATTCTCGACGAATCGGCGAGAATCATTTAACGATTCTCGACGATTCGTCGAGAATCACTAGTGATTCTCGACGATTCCCTTGTTGATTCTCAACGATTTTCACTTGGTATTCATGACCTGCTCAGCGACGGGTTCGGCGAGAATCATTAGTGATTCTCGCTGAATCTCACTTGGCACCATTTTAAGGTAGCCGGAAGGAGTCGGCGAGAATCACTAATGGTTCTCGACGATTCGGCGAGAATCACTAGTGATTCTCGCCGAATCGGCGAGAATCACTTGGTGATTCTCGTCGACTTTCACTTAGACGAATTTTCGTCATTCCACTCAAGAGCTGCTCCTTGACCCATCCTTGCTCCTTGTCTTCTCTTGCATAAACATGGCCCTGTACTTGAAAGTAAGTGCACTCCAATAGAGAGAGTACACGTAGGCCAACACACTGATCTGCTCAACGAGGGATTACGTCGTGCAGACCCGTGTATATTGACCTACTGCACCCTGACATTGGTGTGCACTTAGCGTGGAAGAGCTGCAAGCACAACTTAAGATGTTTCATCAAATACATTGTGAATTCATCTTAGCTTGATAGGTGGCTTCCTCAAATCCAGGTAATTGTGGATACAATACCCAACACATAGCTTTGTCAAGCAAATTCAGAATGAACTAGTCAGTACAGTGGTCAAGATTAGAAGTGACCATGGTACTGAATTTCAGTCTGATAGCATGACAAAACTATGTGAAGAATTTGGCATATTTCAAGAGTTTTCTTCACCTAGAAAACCTCAGCAAAATGGCATTGCTGAGAGGAAGAATAGGACCTTGATAGAGGCTGGTAGGACCCTATTAAGTGATACATCACTACCAGAATATTTCTGGGCTGAAGCAGTTAATACTGCATGCCATGTTATAAATAGGGCTACCATCACTAAAAGCCTCAATAAGACCCCCTATGAGGTTGTGAAAGGTAGGAAACCAAACCTATCCTATTTCAGGATCTTTGGTTGTAAGTGCTTCATACTTAATAATGGGAAGTCTTACTTGAGTAAGTTTGCTGCCAAGTCCCAAGAGGGAATTTTTGTTGGGTACAACAATAACAGTAAGACTTATAGAGTCTACAACTTATCTACACAAGTTGTAGAAGAATCTGTACATGTAGTATTTGATGAGACTAAACTTATTAACAATGAGTTGTCTAGTAGTGTATGCAGCCCCACAGGTTTAACAAAGAAGATGGACAAGCTTACTATAGAAGAAGTACCTACTGCAAGACAACAAGTAGAAGACAGTGGCTGTTGTCTAGGGGGAGGACTACATGTACCAATTGCTGATGAAGTTCAAGGAGTACATCATGATGGAGATGTTGAAGAGGTTCAACCAGAAGTTAGGATGCCTCCAGCCAATAGCCATCTTAGAGATCATCCAGTAGAGCAGATTATTGGAGATCCAAGACAAGGAGTACAAACAAGGAGCAGAAATCTGAATGCTGCAATCTACTCAAGTTTTCTATCTCAAGTTGAACCAAAGAAGTTTGAAGAAGCCATACTAGATCCACAATGGACTGAAGCAATGCAAGAAGAGCTTAATCAGTTCAAGAGGTGCAAGGTCTGGGAACTTGTTCATAAACCTAAAGACCACAATATAATAGGAACCAAGTGGATCTACAGGAATAAGATGGATGAACAAGGGGTCATCATTAAGAATAAAGCAAGATTGGTTGCTAAAGGATATAGGCAAGAAGAAGGTATTGACTTTGATCAAACATTTGCTCCAGTAGCCAGACTGGAAGCCATAAGGATGTTTCTTGCCTATGCAACCTATCAAGGATTCAAAGTTTACCAAATGGATGTCAAGTCAGCATTTCTGAATGGTAATCTTAAAGAGGAAGTCTATGTGGAACAGCCATCAGGTTTTGTTGACTCAACTTTACCTAATCATGTCTATAGACTTAGGAAAACTTTATATGGGTTAAAGCAAGCCCCTAGGGCTTGGTATGAAACCTTATCTAGTTTCCTCATTGAGAACAAGTTCTCAAGGGGGAAAATAGATAAGACTCTATTCCTTAGGGAATCTAGAGGCAAAGTTATACTAGTCCAAATATATGTAGATGACATTATATTTGGGTCTACTGAAAGCAGCCTTTGCAAAAAGTTTGCAAAACTTATGCAAGGTCAATTTGAGATGAGTAGTATGGGAGAGCTGAAGTTTTTCTTGGGTCTCCAAGTTAAACAGACTGAGAGTGGTTTATCCATATGTCAGTCCAAGTTCACCCTAGAACTCATAAGGAAGTATGGTATGGATTCATCCAGTACCATGAAGACTCCTATGGGGTCAAGTATGTCTCTCAGCAAGGATGATGCAGGGAAACCTGTAGATGAAACCTTGTATAGAGGGATAGTTGGTTCCCTATTATACTTGACTGCAAGTAGACCAGATATCATGTATGCTACATGTGTCTGTGCAAGGTATCAAGCCTGCCCTAAAGAGTCTCATTTGACAGTAGTCAAAAGAATATTGAGATATCTAAAGGGCACTCCCTATCTAGGCCTCTGGTACCCTAGGAATGGGGATTTTGAACTAACAGGTTATTCAGATGCAGACTTTGCATGATGCAAAGAAGATAGAAAAAGCACTACTGGAACCTGTCAATTCCTAGGTGAGAGACTAATTTCATGGAGTAGCAAAAAGCAAACAAGTGTGGCTATCTCCACTGCAGAGTGAGAGTATGTGACTGCAGGAAGTTGCTGTGCTCAACTTCTGTGGATACAACATCAGCTTGAGGACTATGGATTTCAGGTAAGTAGAACTCCACTCTTTTGTGATTCTACTAGTGCTATTTCAATAGCTAATAATCCTGTATCTCATAGTAGAACAAAACATATTGAAATTAAATATCATTTTCTTAGGGACCATGTAGAAAGAGAAGATATTTTACTTGAATATGTTAAAAATGATAATCAATTAGCTGATATGTATACTAAGCCCCTAGAAGAAGCTAAGTTCAATTGATTTAAAATTGAACTAGGAATGATAAACTTAGAGTAAGTTTACAGAATTGAAATTGGCTAAGTAAAAAGGTGTCGACACATAGAGATTTCTGTGTCGACACAGAAAGTAGGTGTCGACACTTCAGGAAAAAGGTGTCGACACATCTAGGAAGTTGGTGTCGACACTTCAGAATATTAGTGTCGACACATGTCAAGTAGGCGTCGACACATCCAAAGTGGTGTCGACACTTATGTTTTACTCAGAATTTTCTAAGTAAAGTCTCGACTATGTGTCGACTTGTGTGGTGTCGACACATAAACAAGTGTCGACACATAAAATCTGTTGACTAAACTTGTGTCGACACATATGTGTCGAGACATTATAAGTCAGTATCGACACTTATTGCCGGTGTCGACACAATTTAAGTTAGTTGTCCCGCCTGTTCATCTTCAAAATTAGAAAGGTATAAATATGGTTTTGTCTTTGTTTGTCGACACGCTTTCAAAGTTTCGAGACCAAACTTCTGTGTCGACACCTCTCTTCTCTCAAGACAAATTCTACAAACGCTAATGGCGCCAAAACTTGAGGAGAACGTTAATGAAGGTTACGAGCTGGTGCGCAATGCTTTCGATGATGCTGATCAAGAAATCCAGACTGTCGTAACCCTAGTAGCCGATTCAGGGTTAGAATATCTTGTTTCTGAACCTACTAAAATCTGGAAGAAAGAGGTACTAGAATTTCTCAATGGAGCTAAGATAGATGAAACTGGATTCAAAATCAAATCCAGGGTTCATGGTGAGAAGGTGAAGGTATCACCTAAAAGTTTGAGGAAGATTCTACAGCTACCAAGAACTAAAGAGGAAGATGAGGTTACTGCTTCAAAGACCAGGGAAGCTCTAACCTGGTGTGGACTGGATCCTAAGATGAAGCTTGGATCAGTGTTTCTTAGAAAGGGCATGAACAATCAAGGGAAATTCCTTTCTGAGATTGTTGGCAAAGTCATACTCAGCAAGCCAGGAGGGCATGACAGACTGTCTGCCCATATGTTTAGTATTATGACCAGGATAATCTTCACTCTAAACACTGACTGGTCTAATATAGTGTTTGAGAAAATCAAGGAAAGCCTAAAGAAGCCCAACCTGGGCAGAATCTTAAGTCTATACCTAGATGGTACCATACCAGAGGTTATGCAACAAGCTGCTGGAAGCAAAATCAACCACATGAGAAAAATGGATATTAGAATTTTCTCCAGATGGGACAGGGTGTTGACTAAGGAGATGCCAACCCCTGAGAAGATAGTTCCTGAGAAGGTATCTCCTCCAAAGAAGAAGAGGAAAACTGCTCCAGTGGCTCAAGAGTCCACTAGCAGCTCTGACAGTGAAGAGCCAGTTGTTTTCTCATCTGATGAGCATGATGAAGGGACTGTTGAGAAGACTCCTGCTCCTCAAGATGTTGCTGAGATCTAGGGGGAGCTACCTCAAGCTAGCCCCATATACAAGGATCAAAGACAGGGGGAGTCTCTAGTTGTAGAAGAACCAACTACACTAGACAGTGAACAAGCAACCAACATTATACTAGAGGTAATCACTGAACTAAATACTTTAGATTTTCCTATAGAAGATACTGATTTGTCTGATGTTCATCAGTAAACTCAGCTGGATAACCAAGTCCCAGATGCTGTCATGGAAGACACATCTGTTGCAGCCCCAATAGTTACTGATCCAGTAGTTGAAGAGCCAAGAATTACTCCAGCTCAGTCTCCACAAGAGTATACTATGGAAGAATTATTTTTAAATCTGTATCAACAAGATTTTGACAAAGACAATGCTGCTACTGAAGAAGAGAATGCTCCAATTGAGGGGGAGCAAGTGCAAACTCATGAAGAGCCTGTGAGGCAAGAAATTGTGAAGGCACCAGATGTGCAAACTGAGAGGCCTCCAAGCCCTAAGGAGAGGGTAGATATAGCCAGCACTTCTGCCTCTGAAGATGAGGAGATTGCTAGGGCAAAGAAGAAGAAGTTTCAGGTCTTCAGAAGAAGAAGTCAGAGTTACAAGAAGGCTCTCCAAACTGTTGCTCCATAACCTCTAGTTCAGCCAGCACCATCAATAGACTATAGTGATCTGATGGTTGTCATGCAGCTCAAGTTGGATGAGCATAGAAAAGCCCTAGAGACTTATGTGGATGTTGGGCAGAAATCATTGCAGTTTGATCTGGCCCAGGACATAAAGTCAATAAGATTTGAGATGAATCTTAACAAGAAAGAGATGACAGACTGTTTCCACAAGGGTGGAAATGCAGTGGTGTACTTGGCTACACACCAGGAGAAGATAAAAGCATAAGTGGATGACATGGCTGTGAAGCAAGGTTATGTTCTAGAAAATCAGATAAGAATGAATGACAACCTTACTGCATCACACAATGCAATTGTCACAGAACTGAAGAATCTAGCTGCAGGGCAGACTCCAGCTATAACAAAGGCAGATTTTGACAAAGTATTCCTAGAAGAAATCACTGCTCTTAAAATTGCCATTCAAGAATCTCAAAAGAATATAACTGACAAACTCCAAAGGTTAAAACCTTTCTTTAAAGATGGAGTTAATTACTTGGATAATCAGGTGAGATTTCAAAAAGATGATGTGAGAGATCATATAGAAAGAGAAGTCATAAAGGGGGAGAGGGTTTTAGTCAAGGCCAGCTCTGATCATGCCAAATGGATATCAAATTCTATTAGAGCTACACTGGGTTATCCTCCTCTTTGTGATGATGATAATGTGGCAGAATCTGGAATTCATCCTGCCTATCTAGGAGGAGAGCAACCTGAAGTGGCTCAAGTCATTTATCCTCCTCCAGATTTTGACATGATACATGCTGATGTACAGTCTATGCACAGCCCACCCGAGGGCAAGGACAATGTTATTATTGAAAAAGTTGTTCAACCTATTTCTGAAGCCATGCAAGAGGCACTGCAGAAAGAATAAGAGACTAGATTGTCTAAGAAGAGTTTTAGGGAACAAGCTGAACAGAGACCAGACTTTGAGCAGTGGAGTCCTACCTCAAGGAACATTATATTGACTGCCTGGAAAGCTGCCAAAGATAACATTCAAGACAGGAACAAATGGTTTTCTAAGGCTGAATGGAGAAAACATGAGACTAGACAGGAGGCAATAGTCCAATACAGAAGGAAGGCAAAGATGGGAAAGCTTCCTCCTACTGCTCAGGAGCCTAGCAAGTACTTTCCAAAGCCATACCATTATTTTGAAAGGCAGAAGATTAAAGCAGAAGAGCTTAAGAAGAAAGACTTGAAAGACAAGAAGGCTGCTGATGCTGAAGTTGCTGATGCTCCTGTCCAAGCTAAAGTTCAAGCTGGCAAAGGAAAAGTGATTAAGGTGCCAGAACTGAAATAGAATTAGAATTTTCTTGAAGTTTACTTTGTAATCTTTTTGATGTAAAACATTTTGTGAACTTCTGGAAATGAATATGACAGATATTAGAACAATGTGTTATATGTTAAAACTATTTCATATTTGTTCTGTGATAATGTCTATGTCTATTTGTAATGATGTATTTATATACATATGTGATTAATACATGTTTATGTTTACCCTGCTGTATATAATCCTGCTTTACATCATTTTGTAATTTAATTATGAATGGTGTATATCATTGACTAAGGGTTATGACTTCTCCAAATAGGGGGAGATTGTTGGGTACATTGGTTTAAATGTACCTGATTTGAAGAAACCTCACCCAACTCAATGATATACATCATAATTTATTTGATGTATTTTGAGTTACTTGTGCAGGATAAGTATTTGCAGGAATAAAGCAAAAAGTTTCTAAGTACTGTGTCGACACCCAGAGGGAAAGTGTTGACACATAAGAAAGCTTGTGTCGACACCCAGACAAGCAGTGTCGACACTTGGAGTCATTGTGTCGACACCAGGGATGCTGAGTCTACACCAGACACAAAGTGTCGACACAAGGAGCTGTGTCGACACTCAGTGAAGAAAAGTGCAGTAAAGCTGTGTCGACACTTAGCAGCAGTTTCGACACCTAGAAGAACTGTGTCCACACCAGAAAGTGTCGACACTTGGAGCTGTGTCGACACTCAGCAAAAGTCAGCAGAGACTAAGTATAAGTGTCGACACTCAGAACAATGTGTCGACACTCAACAGAAGAGTCAGCACTTGAAGTAAGTGTCGACACCCAGAACAAAGTGTCGACACACAACAGAAGAGTCGACATTTAAAGAAAGTGTCGACACAAGACAGTATGTGTCGACACTCAGCTGAAGACTCAACACTTGAAGAAAGTGTCGACACATGGAGCTGTGTCGACACTTAGCAAAGAACAGCTAGATCAACAAATTATTCTAAGTACAAGTGTCGACACTAAGGGGATGTGTCGACACTCAGCTGAAGTCTCAACAGAAGAATCAAGTGTCGACACAAGGAGCTGTGTCGACACTCAGCAAGTATCAACACTGAAGACATGTGTCGACACCAAGAAGCAGTGTCGACACTTAACAGATTCAACACATGAAGATGTGTCGACACAAAGGACATGTGTCGACACTTAGAAGAATTCAGCAAAAATACAGAAGATCAAGTACTTGTGTCGACACTCAATTTCAGTGTCGACACATAAAGAAGAAACTGTGTCGAGACATAGAATCTACAACACAAGGAGTTGTGTCGACACCTTGTAGACTTGTGTCGACACTTACACAACTTGTGTCGACACGTGATCTATAAGTGTCGACACTTAAAGACAGAAAGTATCGACACTTTCAGACAGTTAGAGATTTTCAAGAACTGACTGAATGACTTGACAGCTGCCGTTCCAGCCGGTCTACAGCACCTGTCAGAGATGTCAGAATTCAGTTATGGACCGGACCAGCCGGTTACCATGAAGAAGGCCTATAAATAGGATTATACAGTCTACAGAAACTGTTGTTCAAATTATTGATCAAGTATCTAAAAAAGAAGATCTAGCTATTCCTTGAAGAATAAAGTGCAGATCTAAGAAGTTGGAGAGAGAGAGAGCTCCATCCAAGAAATCAGCCGTTGGAACTAGGCTGAGAATAAGGGTTCAGATTTATTCTGGATCTTAAGAAGCAGAGATCAAGGATCAACTGCAGAAGGAGTCAATCTTATTGAGTTCTACTTTCAAGAACCTTTGAAGAAAGCTAAGTCAGATTGATTTCAGCTGAGTTCTTCCAAGAACTCATCAAGAAACTCACAACTCCCCTCTCTTGTCTCTGGGTTGCTGAGTTAACAATTGTATAATCATTTTTATCTTGTAGGATCCTTTGGATCTGAGTTTTTGTAAGCCTGTAATTATAAAGGCTGAGTGTAGGGCTTGAGAGCCTGAGTGTAGGAGATTGAAATCTCTGAGTGTAGGCCTTGGTGGCTGAGTGTAGGCCTTGGTGGCTGAGAGTAGGCCTTTATGGCTGAGTGTAGGCTTTGTGGAAAAGCTGAGTTGTAGGGCCTTGGGCCTGAGGTGTAGGAACCAGTTTGGGTTCTGAGATAGTGGAGAAGTTTGGCCGAATCTAGTACACTGCTAGATAGGCGAAGGGGGAAAGTGGATGTACCCAAATCTTAGGGAACCACTATAAAACTGTGTGTCTTCTGTGTGCTGTGATTTGCTGTGAATGTTGTGTGCTTGATGTGCAAAAGTAGATTAGAGTCTGTGTTATAAACTGATTGCTGCCATAAAAAGTTAAAAAGAATTTGGTCACCTATTCACCCCCCTCTAGGTGTTTAGGTACTATATCTTTCATAGATGACACAAGGAGCTATAGTGGTTCCCCAACCAATCTGGGTACATCCACTCTTCTACCACACTAGGTAGGAATCCACTGCAGGATGAGTTGATCAGGTGTACTGAGCACCAATAGGTTTTGATCAGGTCCCCAAAAACTAAACACTCAAGTCTTTTGGAAGGAGACTTGCAACCAGAATAATTTTGAAGGGATTTAAAACCCTGTACAGGAATTGGAGAGTGGGTGATAGTGTCTTCTCTGTCAACAGTCAGAGAGAAGACTTGTGGATTGATTGTAGCATCTCTTGCTCCCCCTGAGGTCTTGAATTGGTCAGGAATGCTGGAGCACTGCTTCAGGGTGATAGGCCTTCAATGACCTAGAATGCCTAGACCAGAACTGCTTCAGGAGCTTCTTTGACAGATTGATTAATTGTTATCCTTTGAAGTTATCCTGTGAATAGAGAGAAGAAGACTCTTGATTGAATTTAGTTTTTCTTCTTCTTCTTCTTGAGAGAGTTCTCTAGTCAAGGCTGATTGCAGTTAAGAACTTTAGATTTTCGAAGTGTTTGTTCTTCTGCAACTTCAGAGTATTTTCTGTACTGTAATTCTTGAACTCTATCACTACTTCATGTTGTTCTTTTTTTGTGTCTATGTATATCTGACCGAGGAATATTCAAACTTTTGAATGTCGAGCAGTAATTACAGTCGGCCTTGGAAAGAATCAGCAATCAATGACTTTCCTAATTGTCCCATGGAAAAACGACATGTAATCATCCATAGTCAATGCCGTTCTAACGGTAACATTCCGAGAAGATCTGATGTTCAGGAATCAGCGCCAAGAAACGGGATGGGAACCTTGAAGAAAACCTAATCTGGATTCGTCGAATGAAGAACACAATTCGTCGAACTACACTTGTGTTCGTCGAGCCGAGCTTGAGTTCGTCGAGCTGAGCTTGAGAGAGTTCGTCGAGCTGAGCTTGAGTTCATCGAGCTGAGCTTGAGAGAGTTTGTCGACCAGGCAGTCTTCATTCATCTAACAGACATTCTTCATTCGTCGAGCTGAGAATAAAATTCGTCAAGCAGAGAATAGTTCTGGACTTAGACAAAATATCCTGCATCTGCTGAAATGCTGTGTCGACATAAGTTGGTGTCGACAAATTGATCTTGGTGTCGACACAAATCCTCTGGTGTCGACATAAGCTGGTGTCGACTGAAATCCTGGTGTCGACATAAGCTGGTGTCGACTGAAATCCTGGTGTCGACACAAGTTGGTGTCGACTGAAATCCTGGTGTCAACATAAGCTGGTGTCGACTGAAATCCTAGTGTCAACACAATTTGCTGTCAACTGAAATCCTGGTGTCGACATAAGTTGACTGGTGTTGACAGAAACCCTAAGTGTCGACACAAAATATCTGAGTCCAGAAATCGTCGAGTAGAGATTATCATTCGTCAACCTGAGAAGCTGACTTCGTCGACCTGAGAAGCTGTGAACTTGAGGTCCAAGTTCGTCGAGCTCAGAATATAATTCGTCGACCGAAGCTTGAAACTGGACTTAGAAAAATTTGAAGTTCTCCTGACTTTGGCTTGATGTAGAGCCTGAGTTTTTGTCGAACAGAGAACCCAGATTGTCTAGCTCAGCACTAAGAAATGTCTCAAGTTCGTCGAGCGCATAACTCCTTTCGTCGAGCGGAGTTCGACGAACGTTGAACTCACTTTACTTAGTCTTGAAAACTTATGAGTCTGGAGTCTCTGAGGGTCTTGTTGAAAGCTGGTCCACCTGGAGTTGATCCTAAGGACTTAACCTAGACTCTAAGACACAAATTGACCCTGTCTATACATGATGGGCACATCCAAAGTCAGTGAACCTAGCCCAAATCAACTAGGGATCCAACAATCTCCCCCTATTTGGGTGAGGTCACTAACAGAGACTCAAGATAGAAAAATAAAGCAAGAAAAGAGATATATCTGGCAGAGAATTATAACACATGCAATAGATATATATATACACACAGCTTTGTTTAATAGTTAGCACAGTTTAAAGACAAATAACAGACAGAAATTAAAACAACAAGAAAATTACTTCTTTGGCTTTTTCTGCTGAGGTTTGTCTTCTGCTTTCTTTTCTCCTGACTTCTTGAAAATGATTTCTCTGTTAGGATTTTGAGCTTGAGCCACTGTCATGGTCATATCAGCTGCCCCAACAATTTTCAATGATGTAGCCCTGGGGACAATTGCTTCTGGATAAAGTTTCATATAATCATCAACATTAAATAGTTTGTTGCCTTTATCAAATCTTTTCAGCTCTTCCTTTCTATACTTCGACATAGTTGAAAGACCAGAAATATCTTTTCCTTCTGCTTTAGCTTTATTTATCAATGATAGACCAATCAGCTCTTGGTATCTAGCCATTCTTGCTGTATTTGCAGTCTCTGGATCTTCAAAAGGAATTGGAGGAGAGCGAGGTCTTTTTGGGATTTCAGCTTTATAAGCTTCAGAACTTTGTTGCTACTGCTGCTACTGCTTATACTGTTGACTTCCTAAGGAGGATGGCCTCTGCTGGCTGCTTCCATAAGATCTCCTTGACTGTCTTTGATAAGTTTGCATTGGGGTAGATCCCTGGGAGCTAGAGCCACTAACACCAGCTGCTGGAGGAGGAGGAGGAGGATCCTTCCTGTATCTGTGTACTGGAGGAGGGGAGTATCTTCTGCTTCTCTTTCTATCTTTCTGCTGGTTTTTGGAGAGCCACATCCATGCTGGCATTCCCTTATATGGAGTCACATTGTGTAGAATTTAGTCGGGAGTGTCTGTAGTGGGATTTGGCTTGGGAGGAGGAGCAGCCTTTCTCTTCTTTGCCAACAATCTCTTTTTCCTACTAGCTGCATCGTCATCAGAATCAATATCATCATCATCAGATTCTGAATCCTGAGGGGTATCATACAATGCATCCAAAGCTTTTAAAGCTTTATCATAAACAACAGCCTTTGCTGGAGGAGGGGCAGAAGGTTCAGGAATAAGAGTTTCAGCAACAAGAGAAGAATTATCTGTACAAGATTGAGAAACAAAAGAGACAGAGCTATCAGCTACTACCTTATTATCTTCTTCAATGTCGGATTGAATAAGCTCATCTAGAGTAGGCATAAGAGAGTCATCCATAATAAAATCTGGTGCTGAGACTGACACTGATGTATCTTCTGGAATGACATTTGAGCTAGAGGCAGAGAGAGCAAAATTGTCACAGAGTTACTTGGCAACTGCTGGACTAGCCGGAGAGGTATATGGTACCATTGCCAAATAAGGCTTAGAGAAATCTGCTGGAGGGAATTTCATATGTACAGTTTCAAAACTTCTCAACAAAACTGATAAATTCACTGTGGGATTTAAATAGAAATCACCAACAGGAGTTATTTGAGCAACTGACTCATCCAAATCAATGTCAGTATTTATAAATTGAATTAACTCAGACATCTCAGCATCAAAGTCTGTCAAAATTGGTGTATCCTTATCTGAATCTGAATCTACTGGAGAGGGAACTGCTGTGACTGCTGCTGCTGTATCTGCATCTGCTGCAACTTCATCACAAAGCATCTCCCCCTGCCTGGGTTCAGGAATACCTGGAGCCAGGCCCCTAAATGAAGAGGGGACAGTAGATAGAAGAGAGATCTGGGCAGATAAGGAATTAATGGAGGTCACTAGAGGTGTAATGGCCTCTTGTATCAAGGATTTGATTAGAGGTGTGAGCAAAGGAATAAGGGTAGATGGATCAAATGGGGAAGGGGAAGGGGATGGAATGGGAGGAGGAATAATAGATGGAGGGCGGGCATCTTGCATGATTGCATCTGATGGTATATTATAAGATGCGATGGTGGATAAGTGTGGGGGAAGAGGAGACTGTGGAGGTGTAGGAAAAGGAATGTCCTGAGGGGAATCTGGAGGAGTGGGTTGATGATCAACTTACAAGGGGGAATATGGAGGTGGAGATGGAATGTTTATCAGGTCAAGTGGTGGAGATGAAGGAGGGGTAGGTACATGAGGAGGCTTCTTTGGAGGAAGAGGTGCTGGAATAGATGGTTGAGATGGAGGAACCTCTTCAGCAGGGTGGAGAGCGGCCTTTACAGCCCTTGCGCTCTCAGAAGTTTGGAGGGAGGAGGAAGAAGCCTTTGAGGGCTTGGAGATGGTCCTCTCCCACCTGCCAAACAGAGTGCAAGTGAGGCGCTTGCTGGCGTTTATGAAGATGGTCGGGGAGAACATACATTCAGCAGCCTTCGCTTGAAGAAATATGCCCAAAATTCTGCCAATGCAGACTTCCTTCTTGTTGTTCTTCTTTTTAATCAATTCAAAGAACACCTTACTACAATCAACCTGTCGCTTATTCACTACTGCACACATTATTAAAAATTGGTGATGGGTAATATAGTCATGAGTAGAGTGCTTAGCCATCAGAATCTTTCCCGTAATATCTGCCAGAAATTGGTAGGCGGCGGATAATTTCTTTTTCAACAACTTATTAGTGTTGTTCCCAGAGAAACCCATTAGTTTCAGCATATCATTGAATTCCTCAGAATCCATTTCCAGATTGTCTTCTTCGTTCACTAATCCAAATACTTCAGTGAGAACTGCGGGAGAGAGGGAAACAACACTGTTCCCTATATTGCCGGTCAAAACATCTTTTTCAGAAACTATAGATGTATATACCCATTCTCGTATTTCCGTTCCTTGAAGTCTAATGGGCCTGGTCATGAAATCCTTTAAACTGAGTTCTTCCAGTAGTTCCAAGATGTAAAGGAAGATGGGGTCAGAGTGTTGAAACGACTCACAGTCCATGTCGAATCCAGTGCAAACTTCATTGCAACCAGAGCACCTGAGGGAATCGCCATTAATGTCCTGCAAGAAAAATACAGAGAGAAACGACAATCAAGAGCAAAGGAACTGAAAGCACGGGACGGAGGTCGAAGAAAACCTAGATATAAGATTTTCAAAATATGAATCGACAAACTCCGTTCCACGAAAAAGAAAAATTCTTCGAACTGAGCTCGACGAAATAAATTATAGATAGATGATTCGTCAATCTCATCCAGAAGAATCGAAAACAGTTCGTCGAACTCCGTTCGATGAAATGTCTTCTTGAAGCAAAGTTCGTCGATCTCTGGTCGACGAAAATTGTTTCCTCACACAGAGAATTCGTCGATCTCCGTTCGACGAGAATCTCTCAAACTTTCCCTAATTCGTCGAACTCCGTTCGACGAACTCTGGAAAATTTGTCGAATGCAGACAGAAACTAGGTTAACTCTTCTCCATCAATCATTGCCAGTTGATTTATAAGGAACATATGGGTTTTCTCATCCAATGGCTTGGTGAAAATATCTGCTCTCTGTAGATCAGTCGTAATGTGGATCAAGTTAATTTTCTTTTTGTCCACATTATCTCTAATAAAATGATATCTTATTTCAATATGTTTGGTCCTAGAATGGTGAACTGGATTCTGTGCTATAGCAATAGCACTAGTATTATCACAAAATAATGTTGAATTATTTAAGTTGACACCATAATCTAAGAGTTGGTTTTGTATCCATAGCATTTGTGAACAGCAACTACCAGCAGCCATGTATTCTGCTTCTGCAGTTGATGTAGACACAGATGTCTGCTTTTTACAAAACCAGGAGACAAGTCTCATACCAAGGAACTTGCATGTTCCAGAGGTAATTTTCCTGTCCACTCTACATCCAGCATAGTCATCATCTGAGTATCCAGTTAACTCAAACTCTGACTCTACAGGATACCATAGTCCTAGACTAGGGCAACTCTTTATATATCTCAATTATTTTGGGGAAAATAAGGTGAGATTCTTTAGGGTTCACTTGGAACCTAGCATAAAGGCATGTGGCAAACATTATGTCAGGTCTGCTAGCTGTTAGGTATAATAGCGATCAAACAATTGCCCTATAATTTTTCTGATCTACAGGTTTCCCTGCTACATCAGAATCTACAACAGTATTTTTAGCCATAGGGGTTTTCATCCCTGAAGCATCACCCATCCCAAACTTTTTGATAAGCTCTTTAGCATACTTAGCTTGGGAGAGGAAGGTACCATCTGGGAGCTGCTTCACTTGGAGATCAAGGATGTAGGAAAGCTCACCCATGCTACTCATCTCAAATTTTGAATGCATGAGGTCAGCAAACCTCTTGCACAATTTGGGATCATTAGACCTAAAAATAATGTCATCCACATATATTTGTACTAACAATTTTTGGTCCTTATGATGTCTAGTGAAAAGTGTTTTATATATGGTTCCTCTTGTAAATTTATGCTCTAAAAGAAAGCTTGCTAGGATCTCATACCAAGCTCTTGGAGCTTGCTTTAAAAAATAGAGAGCTTTATGCAATTTAAAAACAAAAGCGGGTTGAGTTGGAGAGATAAGACCTATTGGTTGTTCTACATAGACCTCTTCTTGAAGTAATCCATTTAGAAATACACTTTTGACATCCATCTGGTAGACCTTGAATCTCTTGTAAGATGCATATGCAAGGAATATCCTAATGGCCTCTAACCTTGCAACAGGGGCAAAGGTTTGGTCATAGTCTATTCCTTCCTCTTGTTTGTAGCCTTGAGCAACAAGCCTATCCTTGTTCCTCACTATGTTGCCTTGAGCATCCAACTTGTTCCTGTAGACCCATTTGGTTCTAATAACTGGATAGTTATGGGGTCTTGGAACCAAATCCCAAACTCTACATCTCTCAAACTGATTGAGTTCCTCTTACATTGCAATGATACAGTGGGGATCTTGCTCTGCCTCATGAATGGTGAGAGGTTCAATTTGAGAGAGAAAACAGGCATGCATCAAGTCTTGGTTGAGTTGATGCCTTATCTGTACAACTGCTGAAATGTCTCCAATTACTCGAGATCTGGGGTGATCTCTAAGTATGATAAGATCAGTTGGTGGAGTTGGTTGAGCAACAGCTTCAGTATTTAATTCCTCTTGGGGAATGATACTAACTGTTGGGGGAAGTTCAGCTACTTCCTCTTAACTTTCCTCTTCACTATCTTCAACAACCTATGGAGTGGGATGGTTTGACACCTCTTGGGTAAGGTTCAGTCCATCCATAGACTCACACAGTGGTGGAACCTGCAAAGAGCTTATGGTAGAAATCTCTTTCTCCTTGTATGACATGTTAGTCTCATCAAAGATACATGAATAGATTCTTCAATTTTAATAGTTGATTTATTATACACCATATAAGCTTTACTGATCATGGAGTATCCTAGAAATACTCCTTCATCAGCTTTAGCTTGAAATTTTGATATGTATTTCTTGTCATTATTATGAATGTAGCAAATACAACCAAAGATTTTGAAGTAATCTACTTTAGGTTTATTCCCTTTGAGTAATTCATATGGAGTCTTGCCCTTCAGTTTATGTATCAAACTTCTATTCAACACATAGTTGGAGGTGTTCACTGCCTCTGCCCAAAAGGATATAGGAACGTGAGCATCTGACAACAATGTAGTAGCAGATTCAATAAGGGTTCTATTTTTCCTTTCAGCTACCCCATTTTGTTGAGGAGTTCTAGGAGCTGAGAAAGTGTGTCTGATCCCTTCACTTTGACAGAACTCTTGCATAAGAAGAGAATCAAACTCTGTCTCATGATCACTTCTGATCAGGGCAATGTGAGTGTTGAACTCAGTCTGTATGCATTTGAGAAACTCTGTCAAACACTTAAAGTTATCAAACTTCTTCCTCAGAAAGAACGCCCATGTGAATCTAGAGAAGTCATCTACAACCACTAAAGTATAAGATTTCCCTCCTAAGCTTTGTACTATGATGGGTCCAAAGAGATCCATGTGTAACAGATACAAAATCCTAGGTGAATCACTCTTATTAAGTGACTTGAAACAATTTTGGGTTTGCTTGCCTAATTGACAAGCCCTGCAAAGTCCTTCCTTCTTGTAGTGGCCAGAAGGTAGTACTCTAACAAGGTTATCCTTGGATAGCCTAGCAATGGTTCTAAGGTTTATATGTCATAATCTCTTATGCCATAGTTCATTAGGTCTACAAATCAAACAGGCATATATCTACCTTAGTTGAAAGAAAATCTACAAGATAGATGTTACCTTTCCTTTTACCTGTCAACACAGTTGTGTTGTCCTCTGATTTGATCTTGCATAAGGATTTGCTGAAAGTCACTTGGTAGCCTTCATCACACAGTTGACTGATGCTGATTAAGTTGTGCTTCAGTCCTTCCACATATGCTACCTTCTTGAATATGACTGTGCCAATCTGGACTGCACCATATCCTTTTATTAGTCCAAAGTTTGAATCACCAAATATTACTTTGGGTCCAAGCTTGGCTTTGAAGGATGTGAAATTGTCCTTGTTTCCTGTCATGTGCTTTGAGCACCCACTATCCAGATATCATTGCTGGTTTGATGTTGGATAGGTCTTCACCTGGACATAAAACAATTTACTTATTTTTGACCCAGTTTACCTTGGGCCTAGGTTGATAACCTTTGAATTCAAAAATGAAAGACATCTCTGGTTGACTCTTATAGCCTTCAGGATGATATCTCCTTGGAGGTATTATCCATTCAGTATAAGGGTTAAATCTTTGAGATGTAGGACCTCTAGGATTGAAGTTTGATTTGCCCTTGAAAGATTTTTCAAAACTCTGATCTCTACTCGACGATCGCTGAGCTGAGTTCGACGATCTTGGGTCAGATTGTCGCGCTCCGTTCGAAGATCGACTGTGGCAGAGTTCAGGGTTTAGAGATCGTCGACCTGAGTTTGACGATTTAGCCTGAGATCGTTGATCTTCATTCAACGATCGTCTAGCTCCGTTCGACGATTTTTGTTGTACTCTTGTTTTCTTAGGTAAGTCAGAATTCTTCCTAGCTACCTCTACAACTCCCTTACCTTTATCAGAGATAAAATTGATTGGGGTTGTTAATATTATATGTTGGCTAGATGAGGCGCCCAAGACCAGTGTACTATTGAATCTTGAGTTCACTATGCTTGTGATGTCCATTAGTTTGATACTTCTGCCATTGAGGGATTCTTCAAAATTTTTGGCCTCTGATAGCTCACCTTTCGTGAGTCTATCTGCTCCCTACAGCATTCCAAATCCTCAGAGAGTTTGAGGTTTTCTGATTTTAAAGTACTGTGTTCAGATAACTGATTTCTGAGAGAAATGATTTCCTTCTCAAATTTTAATAAATCTAAATATAGTGCTTTAAACTCACACTTGAAGTCCTCAAAATTGAAAACAAAAGAACTTATTACCTGGTCCTCTTCAGATTGAGTCTCTGACTCTGACTCTTCTGCATCAGAATTTTGTTTTGAGGCATTGATAGCCATCATGCAGAATTCTTTTTCATCAGCATCATCTTCATCATCACTAGAGCTGGATGAAGCTTCAAATTCTTCTTCTGTCTCACTCCAAGTTTCAGCTATAAACCGCTTCCTAGTGTGTTTGTTCTTGCTGGAGGAGGGTTTGTCATTACTGTACTTCCTGAAGTCTTTGTCTTTTCTTCTTTCCTTCCTGTCCTTTTTGTCCTTATACTGATTTTCTGAACAGTCAGACACCATGTGGCCTGGTTTCCTGCATCCAAAACAAATAATCTCTTTGTTATTTGATTTGTCATACCTTGCCTTATCATACTCTCTGTATGATCTTTTCCTGAAATCCTTCTTGGCCATTTTATAGAATCTTCTGTCCAGTAAGCTTAGCCGCTCTTCATTGCCTGTGAACTTGTCTTCAGGCTGATCTTCATTGGCTTTGAATGCTATTGATTTTTCCTTTCTTGTAGCTGGTGAGGCAGCCTTCTGCTCTTCTTCTCTATTCTTGATGAGCAGCTCATAAGACTTGAGATTGCCCAAGAGAGCTTCAGTTGTGATCTCATTTAGGCTTCTGGCATCCTTGATTGGCCAGATCCTTGAGTCTCAAGTGCTTGTGAAGTACATTAATATTTTATCATTGAGCTCAGTCAATGAGATCTCTTTGTCCAATGATTTCAGCTCATTGACTATGAGACTGAGTCTATTATACATATCTGCTACTGACTCAGCTTCTCCTTTCTTGAAGTTCTCATACTGGGTTATGAGATGAGATCGTCTATCTTTTCTCTCATCAGCAGATCCTGAGGCTATCTCAGATAGCTTGTCCCAGATGTCCTTTACTGAGTTGCATTCAGCTACCTTTTGGAATATTTCATCAGACATAGTCTGGGCTAGAATGTTCATAGCCTTAGCATCTGCAACTTTCCATTTCTTGATTTTTTCTTCTATTCCTGAAGGAGGTGGAACAACACTTGTACTTGTATTTTCTGGGGGTCTTGGACACACTGTCAAAATAGAATTGAAAATGTCTTCATTAATAGAGTTCATGTATAATCTAATCCTTATCTTCCAAAGTGCAAACTTAGATAGATTGTACACTGGAGGTCTGGTGCTAGCATAATCTTTGTTTTGGGCCATGTTCTGTGAAGAAATAAATCTAGTAACAAACTTAAACAAGCAGATCTAACTGGAAGGATCTTTGGGTTCAGGTGTTAGCCCGTGCAACCACTAAGGTATGGTATGTTAACCAACCTGGAAGATGTGGTATTTTTAACCAACCTCCCTCTGATACCAATTGAAAGTGCAGGTTATATCTGATATACTCTAGAGGGGGGTGAATAGAGTATGGTGCTTGCTAGAAATGTTTTACAACTCTTGTTGTATTCCTAAGTGAATAGGGAAGCCAATAAGATAAAGCAAACACAGCAACTAACTAAACACAGAGCAATCACAGACCACAGCCAGAAAACAAAAGAAAATAAGCAACCAGATGATACAAGGAGCTATAGTGGTTCCCCAACCAATCTGGGTACATCCACTCTTCTACCACCATAGGTTGGAATCCACTACAGGATGAGTTGATCAGGTGTCCTGAGCACCAATGGGTTTTGATCAGGTCCCCAAAAACCAAACCCTCAAGTCTTTTGGAAGGAGACTTGCAACCAGAATAATTTTGAAGGGATTTAAAACCATGTATAGGAATTGGAGAGAGGGTGATAGTGTCTTCTCTATCAACAGTCAGAGAGAAGACTTGTGGATTGATTATAGCAGCACTTGCTCCCCCTGAGGTCTTGAATTGGTCAGGAATGCTGGAGCACTGCTTCAGGGTGATAGGTCTTCAATGACCTAGAATGCCTAGACCCGAACTACTTCAGGAACTTCTTTGACAGATTGATTGATTGTTGTCCTTTGAAGTTATCCTGTGGATAGAGAGAAGAAGACTCTTGATTGAATTTAGTTGTTCTTCTTCTTCTTCTTGAGAGAGTTCTCTGGTCAAGGCTGATTGTAGTCAAGAACTTTAGATTTTTGAAATGTTTGTTCTTCTGCAACTTCAGAGTATTTTCTGTACTATAATTATTGAACTCTATCACTGCTTCATGCTGTTCTTTTTTTTGTGTGTCTGTGTATATTTGACTGAGGAATATTGAAATTTTTGAATGTCGAGCAGTAATTACAGTCGGCCTTGGAAAGAATCAGCAATCAATGACTTTCCTAACCGTCCCATGGAAAAACGACATGTAATCGCCCATAGTCAATGAGCGTTCTAACGGTAACATTCTAAGAAGATCTGGCATTAAATGTTCAGGAATCAGCGCCAAGAAACGGGACGGGAACCTTGAAGAAAACTTAATCTGGATTCATCGAACGAAGAACACAATTTGTCGAACTGCACTTGTGTTCGTCGAGCTGAGCTTGAGTTCGTCGAGCTGAACTTGAGAGAGTTCGTCGAGCTGAGCTTGAGTTTATTGAGCTGGGCTTGAGAGAGTTCATCAACCAGACAGTCTTCATTCATCTAACAGAAATTCTTCATTCGTCGAGCTGAGAATCAAATTCATCGATCAGAGAATAGTTCCGGACTTAGACAAAATATCCTGCATCTGCTGAAATGCTGTGTCGACATAAGTTGGTGTCGACACAAATCCTCTGGTGTCGACATAAGCTGGTGTCGAATGAAATCCTGGTGTCGACATAAGCTGGTGTCGACTGAAATCCTGGTGTCGACACAAGTTGGTGTCGACTGAAATCCTGGTGTCGACATAAGCTGGTGTCGACTGAAATCCTGGTGTCGACACAAGTTGGCGTCGACTGAAATCCTGGTGTCGACACAAGTTGACTGGTGTCGACACAAACCCTAAGTGTCGACACAAAATCTCTGAGTCCAGAAATCGTCGAGTAGAGATTATCATTCGTCGACCTGAGAAGCTGACTTCGTCGACCTAAGAAGTTGTGAACTTGACGTCCAAGTTCGTCGAGGTCAGAATATAATTCGTCGACCGAAGCGTGAAACTGGACTTAGAAAAATTTGAAGTTCTCCTAACTTTGGCTTGATGTAGAGCCTGAGTTTTCATCGAACAGAGAACCCAGATCGTCTAGCTCAGCACTAAGAAATGCCTCAAGATCGTCGAGCGCAGAACTCCTTTCGTCGAGCGGAGTTCGACGAACGTCGAACTCACTTTACTTAGTCTTGAAAACATGTGAGTCTGGAGTCTCTGAGGGTCTTGTTGAAAGCTGGTCCACCTGGAGTTGAGCCTAAGGACTTAACCTAGACTCTAGGACACAAATTGACCATGGCTATACATGATGGGTCACATCCTAAGTCAGTGAACCTAACCCAAATCAACAAGGGATCCAATAAGGTCGACGAAAGTATAGCCATTATTTGGCAGCATTAATTATGGTCTTCATCAGGTTAATTGTTTGCTTGATTTACTGGGATAGTTGGGAAACTCATTAATGACATTATTCTCAAGCCGTATTTCATTCTCCGGGCAATCAGCATTCAATGCAATGGAATTCAAAATTCAAAGGAGAATTCGACTGAAGATATAAAAGAGATTTTCTTTTCAGTCGACAAAAAAAACAAGGCAGAAAAAGAGAAGTAACAGAGCAATATAGAGAACATAGAAACAACTCTCAGAAATTCTCTGTGCAGAAAAAATTTGTTTTCTCCTTTACCTTACTGGAGAAGAAGAAGAAGAACAATCACAATCAAGAGTCTTCTTCAACTTCCATTCCAGGAGCTTTCAAGGACAACATATTCAAATCAGTCAGGAGTTCCTGGATTATCTCAAGTCAAGGAAAAAGACCTATACCCTGTGCAAGGCTTCAAGTGATTTCTAGAAAAGCCTTGACAACAGCAATCCACTTGTCTTCTCAGTTGTTTGATAAAGAGAATACACCATCAATCTCTCTCCCCCTCCTGTATAAATGGTTTATTAACTCCCTTCAAAAGTTTATTTTGGTTTTTGGGCACCTGACCAATAGCTCAAAGGTGGCAGTCACCTGATCAAAACCTGCTAGTGGATTCCTACCAGGGTGGTAGAGGAATGGATGTACCCAGGATGGGGAACCACTATGAAATTTCTTGTGTTGTCCGGTTTCCCTTTTCTTCTTATTCTTGTCGTGGCTATGACAGGCTAGTTGTGGTGTGGTAGTTTAGTTTAGATCATTTTCCTTTTTATCTATTACTACTACTGGTATCATTCTATACTCTGATATATAAATCTTAAACAGGCAAAAGTTTTAACATACTCTATTCACCCCCCCCCCTCTAGAGTAATTAGATCTAACCCTCATCTTTCATTTGGTATCAGAACAGTGTTCATTTGGTTGTATAAGCGAACCCTTGAACCAAAAGATCCTTTGTAAGATCTAATCTTAGTTTTATTTATTACACAGCATGGCACAGAACAAAGACTATTCAAGCAACAGACCTCCAGTCTATAATTTGAATAAATTTGCAATCCGGAAGGCAAGAATCAGGCTGTATATGAATTCCATTGATGAGGACATCTATAATTCTATTTTGATAGGTCCTCCTCAACCAACAGCTGCTATATCTACTTCAACATCAAGCACACATGTTGTTCCACCACCTGAGTGGACAGATGCATTGAAAAAGGCAAAGATTACAGATGCTAAAGCCATGAACATATTGGCATAAACTATGTTAGATGACATATTTCAAAAAGTGGCTGAATGCACTTCTACAAAAGCAATCTGAGACTCTCTAAACTAGATGGTATCTGGTTCAGCTGATGAAAGAAAGGATAGAAGATTAACTCTCATCTCCCAGTATGAGAACTTCAAGAAAGAAGAGACAGAATCTATTGGTGACATGTATAACAGATTAAGTGCAATCATCAGTGAACTGAAGACCTTGGACAAAGACATCTCTCTCACTGAGATCAACGAGAAGATCCTCATGTGCTTCCCAAGCTCATGGAATTCCAGGATCTGGCCAAACAAGGAGGCCAGAAGCTTGAATGAGATTTCCATAGAATCTCTCTTGGGTAAGCTCAAATTTTATGAACATTTGATCAAATCAAGAGAAGATGCAGAATAAAGGACTCCTCCACCAGCAAGAAAGGAGCAGAATATAGTTTTTAAAGCTGCTGAAGAAACTGAAGCTCCAAACATCAAATGAAGAACTCCTGAGTCTCTTAGCCAAGAGATTCTACAAAATGGCAAAGAAGGACTTCAGGAGAAAGTCATCCAGGCATGATGACAAACCCCGGTACGACAAAACACCAACTAAACAAATTGTGTCTTTTGGATGCAGGAAGCCAGGACATTACATCTCTGAGTGTCCTGAGAGTCAAAAGAAGGAGAAAAGAAGAGAGCTCAGTTCGACGAACTCAGAGATAATTTTCTGAGCTGAGCTCGACTAACTTGGTTCTCAGGTCGATGATTTATGGACACTATACTTCAACATTCCAAGTCCAGAATTCCTTTCTCTAAACTCCAGTCGACGAACATAGTTCTCAGGTCGACGAACTTAGTTCTCAGGTCGACGATTTCTGGATACTCTCTTCAACATCTTATTCTAGAAACATCAAAATATTCTAAGTCTAGAAACACTTCACTGAACTCCAATCAACGATTTCTAGTTCGACGAACTTAGACCATAGCATTGACAAGTTTTATCAAGTAGCAGTTAGCTGAAAACTACTCGACAAAGTCATATTCTCAGCTCATCGATCATGATACAGAGAATTGGCAAGGTTCTGGAGAAAGCAGTTAACAGTTCTCAGGTTGACGATCTTGGATCTCAGGTCGACGAACAACTATTATCTGGTCAACGAATATATCTTCTAAGCTCGACAAACTCTGGACCCAGGTCGACGAATTCTGTTCTTTCTTCAGCAATTTCTGTGAAGTTCCAGACTTGGATAATTCCCTCCATCTGTCCTTAATTTATTACAATAATTCCTGAATAATCAATGCTTAATATTCTCTGAATATTACCGTTAGACGTAGCATTGATTATATACTTCATCAGGATTATTGCTTGTCATTTTTCAATGGGACAGTTGGGGAAATCAATCAATGCAGATATTCTCCAGGCCGTCAGCAATCAATGCTGAAGGAATTCAAAAATTCAGAAGGAAGATGTTATAAGAAATATGAAAGGATTTTTCTTGGTTCTTTTGAAAAAGCGACGACATACAGAATACAAAACAACACGCAGAGCACAAGATACACAAGGGTAATAGAATAGAAACGAAACAACAAACCCTAGACCAGAGAAACAACAGCAAGCGGAAGAAGAAGTAGAACATCCATTCAAAATCAAGAGCCTTCTTCCTTCTTCTTTCTAGGGATTTTTCAAGGACAACAGAAACTTTATCAGTCAAGATGTTCCTGGAGCACCTCTGATCAAGGTAAAAGATTGAAGGCCTACTCACCCTGCAGAAAAGCTCTAACTTTCCTAAATAAATCAACATCTTATGGGGAACTTTGCTAACAATCAAAGATCCACTAAAGTCTTCTCAGTTGTATTTTGAGAAAGAGAAGACATAATCACTCTCCCACCCCCACTGTAAAAAGGGTTCTTTAACTCTTTTCAAAAGTTATTCTTGGTTGCAGGCCTCCTGATCAAAAGACTTGTGTTGGTTTTTGAGCACCTGATCAAAAGCACATTGGTGGCAGTCACCTGATCAAAAACCTGCTAGTGGATTCCTACCAGGGTGGCAGAAGAGTGGATTTATCCAGGTTGGGGAACCACTATAAAATTCTTGTGGTCTGGTTGCAATTTTTCTTTTGCTCTTACTGTGGCTGTGCTAGTTAGCTTATTTCTGCTATGCCTGTGGTAGAATAATTTATTTTAGGACCTAGTTTTTATGTTACAGCAAAAAGCTTTTAAGTTTTCAAGATACTCTATTCACCCCCCCCCCCCCTCTAGAGTATTTCAGATCTAACCCTAACTTTCACAGAAGGCGATAGCTCCAATTCTTACTTGTCCATAGCCTTCAGTCTGACCACAATTGGAGTCACCAAATCTTAGTTTGGTCCTAGCTTTGCCTTGTAATGTGTTAGGTTGGCCTTATTTCCAGTCATGTTCTTAGAACAGCCACTGTCCAGATACTACTATTGCTCTATGGTAGAACAGTCTTTTACCTGCAATGAAATAGATTAGTCATTCCTGACCTAGATTACCTTGGGTCCTTCTTTCTTTACATAACTAAAACTTGAAATAAATGAAAATTCAGGTTGGCTTCTATATCCTAAAGGGTGATATTTCCTAAGTGGAATTATCCAATGATTAAAATGATTATAAATGTTCTTTGTTGGTTTTAAGTTTTAGAGAAATTAAAATTTCTGTTAAACTAATCTGCGTTCGATGAATTCTGGTGAGTTCGTCGACCTGAGTTCGACGAATTGGGATGAGTTCGTCGAACTCCACTCGGAGAATGATAGAAGTCATTTTCTGAGCCCAAAAATCGTCGATCTCTGGTTGTCGAACCATACTTTTTTCATCGATTGTAGTTCAACGAATAATTATTATATAAATCTTCGTTCGGAGTTCGTCGAATGAAGTTCGACGAACTATACATATTTCATCGGTCGGAGTTCGATGAAATCTGCTGAACATTGTTTTTATTTGGATTTTTCTTATTTTATTTTCTTTTCTTATTTTTTAGTTTTGATTCAATTTGTTTAACAATTTTATCATTTTCTATTTTCTCTTTTCCTTTTTCAAAAACAAATTTAATTGGTGTTGTTAATATATTTTTCTGAATGAGTGGGGGTTGGCTTGATGATGCACCTAAGTCCAGCTTGTCATTTAACCTGGCATTGATTGTGCTTGTAATGTCCATCAACTTTATACTTCTCCCATTTAGGGATTCTTCAACTTTTCTAGGCTCAGCTAATTCAGATTTTAGTGAAATTATTTGTTCATTTGCTAAAACCAAATCAGCCTTTAATTTAACATTTTCAGAGATACACTTTTCATGATCAGTTAGTTTTTCTCTAAGTAGTTTGATTTCTTTTTCAGAATTTATTAAATCTATACACATTATTTTAAATTCAATTTTAAAACTATCAAAACTATAATCAAATGATGATAGTACCTGATCAGCTTCTGATTCTGAAGCTTCTTCATTATTAGATTCTTCTTCAGCATCTGATGGGCTGTAAGATTCATTGATAGCCATAAGGTAGACTTCTCTTGCCTTTGACTCATCTTCCTCTTCACTCAAACTGGAAGATGTGGATTCATCTTCTATTTCACTCCAGGTTTCGGCAACAAATCCCTTCTCCTTCTTTTTGTGCTTGCTGGAGGAAGGCCTGCTGTATTGCTTTCTTCTGGAGTCCTTTTCTCTTCTCCTATCCTTCTTTTGATTCTCAAGACATTCAGAGATGAAGTGTCCTAGTTTCCTGCATAAAAGACATAATATTTCTTTAGTATGAGTTTTATCATACATGGGCTTGTCATCATTCCTGGATGACTTTCTCCTGAATTCCTTTCTTGCCATTTTGTAGAATCTCTTGGCAAAGATACTCATCAGTTCTTCATTGACTGTTGAAGCTTCAGTCTCTTCAGCAGCTTTTAATGCTAAATTCTGCTCCTTTCTTTCTGGTGGAGTAGTCCTTTGTTCTGCAGCTTCCCTCGATTTGATCAGCTGCACATAAGATTTGAGCTTTCCCAGGAGAGATTCAGTGGAAATCTCATTCAAGCTTCTGGCCTCCTTGATGAGCCAGATCCTGTAATCCCATGAGCTTGGGAAGCATATTAGGATCTTGTCATTCACCTCTGTGAGAGAGATGTCTTTGTCCAAGGTCTACAACTCACTGATAATGGAGCTTAATCTGTTGTATATGTCACCAACAAATTCAGCATCATCTTTCTTGAAGTTCTCATACTGTGAGATGAGTGTTGATATTCTATCTTTTCTCTCATTTGCTTAGCTAGCAACCATCTGATTGAGAGAATCCCAGATTGCTTTTGTAGAGGTGCACACAGCCACCTTTTGGAAAATGTCATCTGACATGGTTTGATCCAATATGTTCATGGCTTTGGCATCTGCAATTTTGATTTTCTTCTGAGCATCAGTCCACTCAGGTGGTGGAACTACATGAGCGCTTGAAGTTGCTGTAGAAATAGATGATGTAGGTTGAGGAGAACCTGTCAAAATAGAATTATAGATGTACTCATCAATGGAATTCATATACAACCTAATTTTTGTCTTCCAGATAGCAAATTTATTTAAATTTCAGACTGGAAGTCTGGTGATTGCATAATCCTTGTTCTGTTCCAATCTGTGAACTAACTAAACCTACGATAAATAAAGATCAGATCTAACAAAGGATCTTTTGGTTCAAGGGTTAGCTTGTACAACCAAAGAACCTGCTCTGATACCAATTGAAAGAGATTGTTAGACCTGATTTACTCTAGAGGCGGGGTGAATAGAGTAACTTGAAAAGTTTTTGTTGTTTATATAATAATATCAGAGTAATGAAATAAGAGATACCAAGATTTACAGAAAGCAAAAGCAAGCTAAGTTAATCTAATCTAACACAACACAAATAATCTAATTCATCACAGCCACAGCAAGAACAAAAAGAACAGGGCAACCAGACAATACAAGAACTTTTATAGTGGTTCCCCAACCTGGGTACATCCACTCTTCTACCAACCTGGTAGGAATCCACTTACAGGTTTTGATAAGGTAACTACCACCAATGAGCTTTTGATCAGGTCCTCAAAAACCAAAATAAACTTTTGAAGGGAGTTAACAAACCCTTTATACAAAGGGGGAGAGAGATTGATGGTGTCTTCTATTTCTCTTTTCAACAGAGAAGACTAGTGGATTTTTGCTATTATCAAGAACTCCTCTCAATAACACTTGGAGTCCTACACAGGGTGTAGGTCTTCAGTCTTCAACCTTGACTTGAAAATGAGATCCAGGAACTTCTGACTAATATGGATGTGCTCCTGGAATGAATGCTGAAGAAGACTCTTGATTTGTAATGATTGTTCTTCTTCTTCTTCAGCAATGTCAAGGAGAAAACAATTTGTTTTCTGTACAGAGAAGGTTCATAGTATTGTTGTTGTTGATCTCTTCTCTGTGTATCTGTATTCCTGTATTCTTTTAGTTCTCTGTATATTCTATATCACTTCTTCTGGAAAAGAAAAACACTTTTATATCTTCAGTCGAATTCTCCTTTTGAATTTTTGAATTTCATTCCATTTATTGCTGACGGCCTGGAGAATGAAAATCGGCTGGAGAGAATATTGCATTAATGGATTTCCCCAACTGTCCCATTAAAAATGGCAAGTAATATTCCTGATGAAGACCATAATCAATGCTACCACTAACGACTATATTCAGAGAATATAAGCATTAATTACTCAGGAATTGTTGCTATATAATAAGGGTAAAATGAGGGAAAATTCCAAGTCTGGAACTGCACAACAATCGTCGACCAGAGAACAGATTTCGTCAACCTAAGATCAAAGTTCGTCGACCAGAGAAATCATATTCGTCGACCTGGGAATTCTTGTTCGTCGAGCTGAGAACCAAGTTCGTCGACCTGAGTTCAGCTAACTGCTTTCTAAGAAAAACTTCCCAATTCTATGCTCCAAGTTCGTCGAGCTGACAATATAACTTCGTCGACCTTAGTTCAGAGAAAGTTTTCTGGACTTTATAAGTTGAAGTTGTTCTCCCATAATTTGTCGACCTGAGCTCGAATATCGTCGAGCTCAACACAGAGAATTTACTCTGAGTTCATCAAGCTGAGCATGACTTTCATCGAGCTTATGATGTAGGCTAGCGGGGCGCAATATCCGGCACTTTCTAGCGACTAAATCTACCCCCACACGATCTAATTTGGAAACACCACACGCGAGCGCAGCCACAGTTTAATTTAACGTTTATCGTCACACAACGACGTGAGGATCGCGAACCCTCTTAGGATCAAATAGTGACTAGAGGCCACTATCCTTTCCGGCGAAATGAACCCACACGGCTCGGTCGAGTGAAGTCGCACCAAGGAGATCCACCAAAGAAAATGATCCGGAAAGTGGTTGATCTCCCCCGACTAAAGAAAACCAAAGGTCACCACCCTTCTTCGGTTGCGAGAAACTCGGAAAATCGAATGCGAAAATCAAGTGGAAGTACTTCGATGAATAAAATTTCAGATCTCACACCAACACTTTCTCACAAGAAATATGCGGAGGATGTAGAAGAAGCACACAAGATAGAGAAGAGGAATCGTTACCCCAACTCGTAGATAGTTGCACGTGGAGAATCGCTCAACCACGGATCCGCCGGAGTCACACCGGATGGAGCTTGCACGTCCACCTTCAACAGAGTCACACCGCGAAGCTCCCACGCCGGAAGAGGGAGAGGCGGCCTGCACTTGGCCGAAACCCTCAAGGGGCGGGCAAAGGGGGGCGGCGGAAATGAGGGGGGAGCTCTCAAGGCTGAATTCTTTTTTTTAGGTTATAATCATCATGCCAAAACAAGGGAGTGGATGCCTTATATATATGGCCCACTCTAAATAAAAGTTTACATAAAAATAATGCAGAAATTAAAAGCATTTTGGAGGCTAAATGCAGGCCACCAAATAACAAAAACATAGCATAAACTTGTTATCCGCAGCCCGGCAGTTTTAATGGCAACAACGTCATTTAATGATGATATCTCGCGAGCGAAGATGGTAGCGGGAAGGGGTGCGGCGCCACGCTCCCACGCCTTTATTTCGCCGCAGATCTTTTCTTTGTAATGGCGGCGTGTCATCCGTAAGCGCTTCAACATCAACGGCCGCGGGTTGGAGAGGGTCGGCTCCGTCAATCCTCCCCGTCTCAAAAGGACTCATCACCGAGGAGTTGGCGTCTTTGTAGCGGCGGAGGAGAGCATCATCCAGGCGAGCCACATCAACTTCGGGAACCCATGAATCATCGGAGGATGGGCGATCACGCCAGTGAACCAAATAGCGGCGAGTGGTACCAAGTGGAGACGGGAGAACTTCATCGGCAAGGATCCTGTCTGGTAAGAAAGATGTCTTGGGAAAACTAGGAAAAGCATTAGTCGAAAAAGGTAAGACTGAAGCAAAAGCATCCACCAACGTACCTCCAACGGAATCCGAAGGAAGAGGCGATTCATGAGACCTTTCCCCCCCAAACCCAAGAGAAGAGCGAGAGGAAGAAGAGAAAGGGGAGTTGCATATTTCAAGTGGCGGAGAAGTATAAGGTGTTAAATCGGAAACATTAAAAATAGGGGATATACCCCAATCGGATGGTAAATCCAAAAGATACGCATTGTCGCCTAATTTCTTCGCAACTCGAAAGGGGCCGGCTCGCCGATTGGCCAACTTTTTGACGGTACCCGAAGGCATCCGCTCGGGAATGAGACGAACCAAAACCAAATCATCAACATTAAAATGGACGGCTCGGCGGTGCAAATTCGCGTGTAACTGATCGGACGTATATTGCGTGGCTAACACTTCTTGTATGTGTTTATGCAAATTTTGAAGGTGTTGGGCAAATTCCTGTGCGAAGTGACTTGATTTATAAGTGGGCGGGAGGGGCATCAAGTCAAGTGGCACGGGCGCCTTATAACCGTGCACAATCTCATTTGGCGACAACCCGGTAGACCTATTCTTAGAATTGTTGTAAGCGAGTTGTGCGTGCGGGAGAATGAGATCCCAAGTGCCTTTGTGCTCCCCAACAAGACAACGTAAAAGATTGCCCACGCTTCGATTTATGACTTCCGTTTGGCCATCCGATTGCGGATGGTAGGCGGACGAAAACAACAGTTTGGTTCCCATAAGTTTCCAAAGCGTCTTCCAAAAGTAACTAGTAAATTTGACGTCCCGGTCACTAACGATAGTTTTCGGAACGCCGCGGTGCCCGACAACTTCCTTAAAATAAATTTTAGCCATGTGCGAGGCGTCACTAGTTTTGCTACACGGAATAAAGTACGCCATCTTTGAAAATCGGTCTACAACTACCAAAATAGAGTCATGTCGGCGGAAGGTGGGCGGGAGGCCTAAGATGAAGTCCATACTCACATCCTCCCAAGGGATAGAAGGGATGGGTAGAGGGGTGTAGAGACCGGCGTTTGTTTTACTACCCTTAGCTAGTTGACAAGTACGACAACTACTAACGATTTTACCAACGAGAGACTTCAAACCCGGCCAATAAAATTTTTCCTCCACCAAAGCTAGCGTCTTATCCCGGCCAAAATGGCCACCAAGGCCCCCACCATGAAGTTCCCAAATGATATGATGGCGGAGGGAAGTTTGCGGGATGCACAACTTCGTGTGCTTAAATAAGTAACCATCCCGGATGTAGAATGCCGAAATAGTGGAGGGGGACTCCTCTTGGGTGGCAAAATAGATGTCCTTAAAGTCCGGACATGTCGCGTACTCGTCCTTAATGCGTTCAAAACCAATCACCTTAACGTGCATGGTGGACAATAGTAACGAGAGTCGGCTAAGGGCGTCGGCCACACGGTTGTTGGACCCCTTAAGATGCTTAAGAGTGAACGTGTACTCTTGGAGGAACGACACCCACTTAGCATGTCGGGGGCTGATTTTATGTTGGGAGTTAATAAAACGCAAAGCTTCATGATCCGAAAGTAGCACGAATTCCTTGGAAAGGAGATAGTGCCTCCAATAGTGTAAACTTCGGACCACCGCATAAAATTCCCGATCGTAATTGGAGTAGTTTAATTTAGCCCCGGACAACTTCTCACTAAAATAGCAAATGGGGTGACCCTCTTGGCTTAATACTCCTCCAATCCCAACCCCGGACGCATCGCATGCTAATTCAAACACCTTAGAGAAATCCGGTAAGCGTAGGAGGGGCGCTTCCGTCATGAGAGTTTTGATCGTTTGGAAGGCATGAGTGGCGGACTTAGTCCATTGGAAATCCCCCTTCTTCATGCACTCCGTCAAAGGAGCCATGATGCTACTAAAATTTTTAATAAAACGCCGATAAAAAGTAGCGAGTCCATGGAAACTTCTAACGTCACGGATGGACTTGGGCTCCGGCCACTCGTTAATAACTTGCACCTTTTTTGGGTCTACTATAATGCCGTCCGCTCCCACAAGATATCCTAAGAACTCAAACTCACGGACAAGGAAGGTGCATTTCTTCAGATTTAAGAATAGTTTCTCCTTCCTCAAAGTAGTTAAGACTGCCCTCAAGTGATTGGTATGTTCAGTGGGCGTTAAGCTAAACACCAAGATGTCGTCAAAATACACTACGACGAATTTTCCCATGAGGGGTTGGAATATTTGAGTCATCATCCGAGAAAATGTGCTTGGGGCATTAGAAAGTCCGAAGGGCATGACAAGCCACTCATATAAACCATCCTTAGTCTTGAACGCCGTTTTCCATTCATCCCCCTCTCGAATTCTAATTTGATGGTAGCCACTTTTGAGATCCAGCTTGTAAAAGATCGTGGCTCCGGCAAGCATATCCAAGAGATCATCCAATCGGGGAATAGGGAACCTATATTTAATAGTGATCTTATTAATCGCCCTACTATCGACACACATCCTCCAAGTACCGTCCTTTTTGGGGGCTAACAGGGCCGGCACGACACATGGGCTCAGGCTATGACGGATGAACCCTTTAGTTAAGAGTTCCGATATTTGAGTTTGAAGCTCCTGATGCGCTGCCGGGTGGAGCCTATAATGGGGCTGATTCGGGATTGAGGAACCTGGGACGAGATCTATGGCGTGTTGGTTGTCGCGTAGAGGCGGCAAGATGGGGGGTAACTCGGCCGGATACACATCTTTATATTCCTCCAACAAGTGTTTTAAATCTTCCGGAAGCTCATCTAATTTATCACCATCCTCCTTACTACTCAAGAGCACAAGCGCATAGATCACGCCATCTAGAAATGGGACGCGGGTGAACTCCTTTCGTCCTATTAAGTGCAAGGCTTTCTTCTCCACGGGTACGAGGGTATCCTTGGACGGAATAGTCGGGTCCTTCGGTGGCGTTGGTTTTAAGGTAATAATTTTCCCCTTAAACTTAAACTCATAAGTATTAGCCCTACCGAAGTGAGTCACGTCGTGATCATATAGCCAAGGCCGGCCAAGAAGGACGTGACATGCATCCATGGGGATGACATCACACCACACTTGCTCGGAATAAGATTTGACGTTAAGGGGAACTAGACAACGCTTCGTGACAGGAAGAGAGGTCTTATTTACCCAAGCTACATGATAAGGTTGGGGGTGGGGTTCGGCAACTAAAGACATCCTAGCAACCGCGCTCTCCGAAACGACGTTCATACAACTCCCACTATCGATGATAAGCTTACACAACTTCTCTCCGCTCTTAAATATCATCGAAAAGAGGGTCGTCCTATTCCAATCATTTGGCGTCCGGGGAACCGTCAGGATACAACGCATAACCATGAGGGTATGTTCATCCTCCAAATCACTCGGGACTCCCTCAACATCGGACCCCTCGTCAGCTTCATAAATTATTTCGGCCGGGTCGTTAGGAGCCTCCAATAAAGCTAAGGCCTTAGGCTTGGTGGGGCATTCGCTCGCATAATGCCCTTGTACTCCACAAGCGTAGCAAGTGGCATTTGTTTTATTAACTCTCCCAATTGGCACTCGCTCCCCGGTTGGGTTCTTAGAATTCCTAGCGGTGATGACTATCGAACTTGTGTCGGTAGCCTTAAACTTGCCTTTGTCTTTATACGTGGACTTCCCTTTTTGGAAATACCTTGCTTTAGACTTGAGAGTTATATTTTTCTCAATGTCCAAGGCCGCGTTGTACGTGGTGTTTATATCCGTATGCCCATATCGCAAAAGCTTGCGCTGAATATCCGGATCCAGCCCCTTCCGAAATCTCGAGAGAGTCACTTCGGGCATCTCCTTAACATCGCAACGTACTAACAGATCCTTAAGCGTACCCATGTAATCAGACACCGACTGGTTCCCTTGCTTAAGAGAGGCTAAGTCGTCAAACAGTTGTGTGCGGTAATACGTGGGGACGTATTGATCCGACAACATAGCTTTCATAACCTGCCAACCAATTGGCGGCATACCATCTAGCGCTCCCATGCGTCTCTCCTCGTTGAGCCAATATACCTTGGCCCGGTCTAGAAGTTTCAGCCTAGCGACTTGGACCTTTTGCCTATCGGTTAAGTGATGCCACTCGAAGTAGCACTCGATATCCATTAGCCAATTCAGAAAGATTTGGGGCTGCCCCATGCCGTCGTAAGTAGGGGCTTCTATACGGATGGCTTGCGTGATATTGAACTCTTGTGGAGCTCGATTATAATAGGGGGGACCACGTGGTGCAAGGTCATCGTAGTCCTCGTCAAATCGAGGAGGAGAACGGGGCTGTTGGTGGTGCGGGGGGTGAGGGTTAATGGGTAGAGGGTTAGGAGGGGCGGGTGGAGTCGCTCTAGCAGTCGTAAGTTGAGCGATCATGTCCCTTAACTCATCCATGCGACGCTCTTGATTCACGAGATGCGCATTAAACTCTTGTCGAAGAGCCTCGACGGGAGTCGGATCTTGACCCCCATGCCGCTCGTCCGCCATACTGGAAGAAGAGGGAGCGTACTCGGTGCCGTGCCTTGTGCGCATGCAGATTTTTTTTTGTCTCTTTTTTTTGTTAACTCTAAATTGTCCTAAACACCGTACAATTTTATGTGAAATAATTTCTTACCGCCTAACCGATGGACGAAACTGAAACTTTTTTGTAAATTTATTTCTACCTAAGGTGAAGAGAGACTACCAAAAAAATTTTTTTTTGGATTTTGAAGAAAAATTCTGATTTTAACCCGCTGTTGGCACACCACAAATAGAGACTTTGCTGAATTGAGAACTAAGCCTACCAAACAGAGAAGGATTGTGCCGATTTAGGAACCGGCACGAACCTGGCTTTGATACCAAATTGATGTAGGCTAGCGGGGCGCAATATCCGGCACTTTCTAGCGACTAAATCTACCCCCACACGATCTAATTTGGAAACACCACACGCGAGCGCAGCCACAGTTTAATTTAACGTTTATCGTCACACAACGACGTGAGGATCGCGAACCCTTTTAGGATCAAATAGTGACTAGAGGCCACTATCCTTTCCAGCGAAATGAACCCACACGGCTCGGTCGAGTGAAGTCGCACCAAGGAGATCCACCAAAGAAAATGATCCGGAAAGTGGTTGATCTCCCCCGACTAAAGAAAACCAAAGGTCACCACCCTTCTTCGGTTGCGAGAAACTCGGAAAATCGAATGCGAAAATCAAGTGGAAGTACTTCGATGAATAAAATTTCAGATCTCACACCAACACTTTCTCACAAGAAATATGCGGAGGATGTAGAAGAAGCACACAAGATAGAGAAGAGGAATCGTTACCCCAACTCGTAGATAGTTGCACGTGGAGAATCGCTCAACCACGGATCCGCCGGAGTCACACCGGATGGAGCTTGCACGTCCACCTTCAACGGAGTCACACCGCGAAGCTCCCACGCCGGAAGAGGGAGAGGCGGCCTGCACTTGGCCGAAACCCTCAAGGGGCGGGCAAAGGGGGGGGGGGGGGGGGGGGGCGGAAATGAGGGGGGAGCTCTCAAGGCTGAAATCTTTTTTTTAGGTTATAATCATCATGCCAAAACAAGGGAGTGGATGCCTTATATATATGGCCCACTCTAAATAAAAGTTTACATAAAAATAATGCAGAAATTAAAAGCATTTTGGAGGCTAAATGCAGGCCACCAAATAACAAAAACATAGCATAAACTTGTTATCCGCAGCCCGGCAGTTTTAATGACAACAACGTCATTTAATGATGATATCTCGCGAGCGAAGATGGTAGCGGGAAGGGGTGCGGCGCCGCGCTCCCACGCCTTTATTTCGCCGCAGATCTTTGCTTTGTAATGGCGGCGTGTCATCCGTAAGCGCTTCAACATCAACGGCCGCGGGTTGGAGAGGGTCGGCTGCGTCAGCTTAGTTCGACGAACGTCAAACTCAATTCCTGAACTTGATTTTCTTCTAAGTCTGAGTCTTTTGCAGTCTTCTATTGGCTGGTCCATGTGTGATTGATTCTAAGGACTTAGCCTAAACTCTAGAACACAAACATGACCCTGGCTATACATGGTGGGTCAATTATCCTAGTTAGTGAACCTAGCCCAAATCAAACTAGGGATCCAACACTCTCTCTTCCCTAAAAATTGTAACAAGAGGTGGCAAGTTGCCTAGGTGTTCTCTATAAAGCATTGTAATAACACAAAGAGAATAGTGGAAGTTTGGTTGGCACAATCCCAACCACGTAGTTTTTCTCCCCTGATCGTGGTTATATATGTTAAAACATATCTCCTTGCCAGCTGTATTTTTTGTTTTAACATTTTAAATGCTCGACCACTCTAGAGCTAAGACAAATTAACTTAGACTGGTCTATGAGAACCTCGAGTTGGTCGCAAAAGTCTGGCATCATCTATGGTAACATGTTCCCCAATGCTATATGAAGATTTTAAAGACAATATCTACTATACAGCGATACTCGTTTCTATCAGCCATGGCAAGAAGAAGCCCCCGGACAACGAGAGTCTTGGTATTGGGAGGATGTGTTGATCGCACTCCTTCCCACTCTCTTATCAGCTCATCTCTCTTGGAAGAGGCTGTACTCGAACGTGTGACTATGCAAGCAGGTCACATTCATTAGATGGAGGAGCAACAAACTATAATGATGGATCTCCTAAGAAACTTGGGATGTTCCAAAGGAAAATCTTCAGTCATTGACAAGATTGTTGTACAGATATAATAGCGGCCCCATCTTGGTGGAAGGAATGATTGCTCTTCAAGTAACCATGAGAGAGTTCTTGAAGCAAGTCGCTTATATCGTGCAATTTATGGCAGTAGAATTAAAGTCCCCATACAATATAATTTTGGAATAACACTCCAGACAACATTCAGGGGTCATCCCCTCCATTCTACATCTTGCAATGAAGTTCATCACTCCATCAGTGATCAGAGTTGTTGGATAAACTAGGAAGCAACACTCTCAAGCTTTTTACAGTAAATATAGCCCATACAAGGAGCTTCCCCAGGAACCAACATGACTGGCAATAGAGACACTACCAAGATGTATAAAGAAATCATATCAGGAGGATCCTAGAAGATGTAACATAAGAGGGATTCAGGAATTGGGTAGGAGAGACGTACTATATTCCCACTTTATTTACTTTATTTTATTTTTTGTCTACTTATGAACAATCACTATTCTAAGCCTCATGCCCACACTTGCACACATACTCTTACTTATGTTAATTAATAATTATTTAATTATGTTTCTAACTTAGTTCCATTAGAGTAATGCTCACAATAGTGACCTACTAGTACTACGGCTTGAAGGTCTACCATTCGCCCTCATATTAGGTCATGATGCTGCCCGGGGTCTGTCTCCAGTGACCACCCACAACAACAGCTTGAAGGTCCGCCCTTCACCCTGGAAGTAAGTAATGCTACCGTCAGGCATACCCCTCTCAGGGTTGCTCACAGTTCTAAGGTCTTCCCTTCACCAAAATTTTAAGGCCTGTCCTCAGTGATCTCTCACTACAACAGCAAGATCAAAGGTCCAAGCTTAGCCCTTATAGTAGGTCACGACACCGCCAGGGCCTGCCCTCCCCCCTCACGGTAGCCTAAGGATCAAAGGTCCGCCCTTCACCGAAACTTTGGGTTCAGTCCCCTTGACTTCTTACTACCACGACGTGAAGGTCATACCCTCATCCTTATAGTAGGTCAGGCATCTGCCAAAGATAGCTCAACATGGTTTCCTTGACCTCTCATTACCATAGCTCGAAGATCTGTCCTTCACCCATGGAGTATGTTATCGCCCCATCAGGGCCTTGTCCACATGCAACTAGCGCTAAAAATCCTAAAAACAAAATGACTCACTCATAAAGCAACAATGCCGACACCACAAAAATAAAAACATTACGCAAGTAGTGCTAGAAGCTGGAACAATCCATAAATAACTATGCAATCAACAAAAGGCATTTAAGACATGACAATATAAAATAAAGATAAAAATATATTGCGAAAAACCCTTATGATTTAACATAACAAATTAACATATAAGTGATTTTACATCCTAGTTTTATTATCTATATTGTATAGTAAGGGTAACATGGTCATCAATGTCCTAGGAATTCAGTTGGGTTAAGAGCATGAGGTAGACACACTGAATTGAGGAAGACATTAAAATAAAATCAATGTGCATTGACTAGAATTCGACGCAACTTTTCTGACTGGAACAAGCTCCTCAACATACCACACCACTACATCCATAACCTCCTATGATTAGTCAACTATTCTACTAGTCACTCCTTCTCCAATCTTTCTTCCATCATATCGAAAGCAGTTCATATAGCATCTGATACCATATACACTCTACTAAATGAGCATGCATCTCATATATAAACAATAGTGGATCATATGTATTCTCTGTTAGATATGGTTGTTGCTTCTGTGCAAATTTTGTAAGCAAAGGTAACTTCCTCATCTATAACAAGTCCATTCTTAAGCTCCCTTGTTAGTGAGGCCAAGAAGGTGGAAGAAGAGGAGTTAGAGGAGGTCACATTCTCTCTGCATAAACCAGATCCTTTCAAAATTATTGGTAATGAGAATGCATTGATTGAAGTTGATATGAGGTATGAACCAAGCCAGTGGGGAGTCCAAAAATGCTAGTTCTATTGATGCTCAATAGATTACTACACACCATCTGGGGGAGGCAGTTGTTGCTCTCCCCATGGAAAATTCAAGGCTAATGATGAAGAGGAAGAAGAGACACTAGTGTTTCCCAAAAGTGCAGTGAATGTTAGATATTCTAAAAATAGGAGGCAATTATAATTCTGAAAAAGGAAGCTTCCTTCCAAAAATGCCATTCAGCATGTTGAAGAAGAAAGAAAAATGATCAAAAGAATATGTGGTACTCCTCCAGTACTTTTCCTCCAAAAAAAAATCAATATTCAAGTCGAAGATGCGATAAATATGAGCAGAGGAAGCTGCAGTATTCCTTTAATACCTTTGCCAAAAAATCCAACTAACAAAAGAGCAAAGAAACAAATGATTAATGATGCGACTAGATTTATAAAGGGCAAAGTTGTGGTTGGACCTAAAGATTACATAGATGAAATTAGAAAGAATGTGTCTAAACTAAATAGATGAGATAAAAGTATGAATTAAGTATATCTAGGTGCTCAGAAAGACTGAGAAAGGCTGATTTCTGTAGTAGATTTCATTCAAGAAGGACCAGAATACTAGAGATTTAAAGATCTGTTTCATTATTCTGAAAGAATCAGTTATAAACTACTAAGCAATCTCTATAATTACTTAACTAATTTATTTTTATTTGAAATCAATAGTAAAATCAGTTGATGTTGAAGGTACAACAGTTTGGTGGAATTGCTCATTATTATTCCATAAATCTTATTTTAAAGAAACATGCTTTCAATTGCCTGCTCTTATTTGTGTCTGCTTTTATATATTCATCAATGTGGTAAACCATTCATTTCCTTTCTTATTTTACTTTATAAAATTACTTAAAAACTTCGCAAATTTTAATAAGCTAAATAAGTGGAGATTGTTGGAATAACCCTTATGATTTAACTCAACAAATTAACTTATAAGTGATTTTATATCATAGGTTTATTACCCATATTGTATAGTAAGGGTAATATGGTCATAGTTGTCCTAGGAAGTCAGTTGTTTGAAGAGCATAAGGTAGATACACAGAATTGAGGAAGAAATTCAAATAGTCAATATGCGTCGACTAGAAGTCGACACAATGCCGACTGGAAGTCGACGCCACTTTAACTGGAAGTTGATGTCACTTTGACTAGAAGTCAGAGCAACAACAGAAGTTGAGTTGAAGCCACTCAAAGGCATAAGAAGACACAAGTATCAATATAATATCGACACAACATCAATTATATATTCAAGTTGACTGAATTACATTTTAAAGACAAACATCGACACACCTTCCATTAGAATTCGATATAGCGTCATATAGAAACTCGGAATGGAAATTAAAAAGATCTATCTAGGCTTATTTCTTGGAGTTCTCTATGGAATTCTTTTGAAGATTTTATGTTTTTGGATGAGAGATAAAAGAGAGGATTATTTATCAAATTCAAAAGACGTTATACGAAAGAATTTTGTAGAATAATTCCGGATTGATTAAGGTAGATTTGGAAGAATACTATTCAATTCCTTCTGAAGATATTTTTCATGATGATGAGAATTTGAATTCAACAAGGGTTTGATATTCTCAGAATTCAAAAGGCATAACAGATACAGGAACACACAACAAAAAAGATATACAGTATCGACTACCATTTTCTCTTCTTCTACTACTACTTCTTCTTCCATGATGTTGCAACAAAAAAATCAGAAATGAGAATCAGAGAACATTTTAGATCAACAAACTTAGAATCATTGCAACTTCTTCAAAAAAAGGATTCATCAAATATAGAGGATCTGGAACACTTAGTGCCTACAGTCCTCTGATTCTTACCGAGAGAGGACTCATCTTTGAAGTCTTGTTTTCTTATTCTCTTATGTACTCTCCTTTATAACTGAGTAAAGAGTTTTAAGAATTAATTTTCAAAGGATTCAGTCATTGGTTTTGAGAGTCTCCGTACCAAAAGACTCAGTTCTTGGTTTAAGATCTCCTTGTCAAAAGATCTAGTATTGATTCAAGATCTCCTGGTCAAAAGATTTGGTTATTGCTTCTAAGAGTATCCTAATTAAGAGACTTGGGAACTGGGATAGTATAATCCTACTAGGGTGATAGAAGAGTGGATATACCCAGGTATTGTAGAACCACTATAGCTTTGGTGTCTTCTATGTTGTGCCTTTTGTGTTGTGTTTATTGTGTCCTATTTTACTTTTATGCATTTATTTTATGGCTACCTTTCTATGGATACAAAAGCTGTGATAAGTCAAATTCAATAACTTTTTTTAAATAAATATTTTAAATCTTTATTCACCCCGTAAAGAATTATTTGAGGATTAATTCACAAATGTTCACCCTTTCAATTAGTATCAAAGCTAGGTTGATCAAATAAAGGTTAACACTTTGATAAAAATATTTGAAAAGTTGAAAAGACACACATATTATTGTAAAAATATTTTTCAAAATGACCTCAAATAACTTTAAATTATTTGCATCTACAAGACCTATAGTTTGTAACCTAGAGAATTTTACACTCTAGAAGATTAGAATAAAATTATATATGAATTCTATTGATAAATGTATTTTTGATTCTATTCTTACAAGACCACTAATGTCATACAAGAAGGATGCCAGTGGAAGCACTACAACAGAATTTGTTCCCAGGTCTGAGTGGATATAAGAAGAAAATAGACTAAATGACTAAGTAGCTAAAACAATAAACATCCTAGTGTCTACTATGTCTGATAAAAACTTCCAGAAAGTGGCTAATTATCAATCAGCTAAATATATTTGGGAGTCCTTATCCAGGATTATTTATGGAATTTTTAATGAAAGAAAGGACAAGAGGTCTAGTCTCATATCCTAATATGAGAACTTTAAGAGGAATACAGAAGAAATAGTTGTTGAAATGTATGATAGGTTCAACATTATTGTAAATTAACTCTGGGGACTTGACAAGTAGATCTAACTCAAGTTATATGAAGGGATACACGACTAAAACATAGTTAGGTTAACAGTAAATCACTACTGATACAATGTAAATGAGGTTCAACATTATTATAAACCATGATTGATACATTATTAAACAAACTTAATTCCTATGAACTTTGCCTGAAGAGTAGGGCAGAGTCTGATATGAAGGGCAAAATCTCTACCCCTTGAGATAAGTCCATTGCTTTGAAAGCAGCTGATGGGGAGCCTTCATCTTATGAAGAAGTGATGTGTAACATGAAGGTTCAGAATATGGATCAAGATTAAAGACTCCAAAAGAAGGAAAAAGAGCTCCAGAAAGTCAAAATATGACAAGACCCCCAATAAGGAGGTCATCTTCTTTGCCTGTAAGAAGTCATGCCACATTGCTCATGACTATCCGCAAGATAAAAAGGTCAAATCCAGAAAAAAGAGAACAAGAAGCAATCCTTCAAGAAGAAAGACAAGAAAAAAGAAAAAGGTTTCATTCTTGAAACCTGGTGTACGTGACTCAAACTCTGTGTCAAGATCCTCATCTAAGAGTGAAGATGAAGTTGTAGCTGAAGAAGCTTGTCTGATGGCTTTAGAAGCTTTCTCAGATGATGAAGATGATCAGGTATCCTATTTTGATGACTTAAACTTTTCTTCAAATAATTTTAAATAATACTTTAAGGATTTTTGTAAATATCAACTAGATATTGTGAAATAAATAAAATCGCTCAAAAGAATCAAAAGAATTAAGAAATGAAATTCACTATTATGCAAATTATGAACTTAGAGTTGAACTAGGTAGATTTGAAAAACAAATTATTGAATTTCCTAAAGAAAATAAAACTTTGAAAGATGTGATAGCAAAGTCAAAATCCTTTGAGGACTCACTAAATGATAGGAGTTGGAAGATCAAGGACATAATTGAGAATTTCACTATGAGGTTCAATCACTTAGGATTGGGTGTTGAGCCAATTAGAATAGGAAAAGTATACATCACACATGCTTGGAAAAACCCCACAACTTTTATTAAGACTAAAGAAAACCAACCTGTAATCATAATAGATGATGACCTTGAGAAAATTATAGTATTTAACAAGGTCAGCTCACTTAATAATATTTGTATTCTTGGAGAGAAACCCACAAATAATAAGTCCTTGAAATATAAAATTCTGTAAACATGCAACAACTTCATGTCGACACAATTTTGCTGGTAAGTCGAGTTTTACTCAACAAAGGTATGGAAATGCGTCGATTCCATATTGATGTAACCTCCCACATGTGTTGACTCCCTATCAAAGCAAGCAGACAGATGCGTTAAATACAATTCAAAGCAACTTTCTAGTGAAAATCTTAATAGGTTTAAAATTACAATATTTACAAATTCTCATTCTTTTAAACATAAATACAATAATTGTCTGAGATATGGACATGATGTTAGAAGTTGTTGGTTTAACAGACCAACACTCTTCCATCCTAAAGGGTATCATGAAAGATCAACTTACACTTTCATCATACCCTCTAATGGTATAAGAAGTAATGGGCCCAAGGTAACATGGGTCCTAACTAACATTTGATTACTCATACAAGTGAGGGTCTATCCTTCCATAAACTAGTTGTAGTTTTTGGATGGTGCTTGCTCTAGGCATATGACTGGACATAAAGAACTTTTGGAATATTACAAGGTCAAGGATATTGCCAAAAGATAACCTTTGGTGACTCTAATTGTGGTCAAACAAAGGATATGGTGTAATAAAAATTAGAGACATCTCATTCTCTAAGATAGCTTATGTTGAAGAGCTTTAACATAACCTTATTAGTATTATCTAGGTATATGATGGTGAATACAATGTTGTATTCATCCATAACCTATATCCAATAGTCAAGAATAAAACACATATAACAATACTATCTGGTTTTAGGTAAGGAAATGTACGTGTGGTTGACTTTAGTTCAAATACAAAAGAAATATGTCTATTCAATTTAAATATAGAGAGAAATGAGCTTTGGCATAAGAGGCTTAGTCATCTAAACAATAAGACCATTGCTAAGCTTGTGAAGGAAAATCTAGTTAGGAGCTTGCCAGAAGGTAAGCATAGAAAACTGAATCTATATAGAGCTTGCCAACTAGGAAAAAAATTAAAACATCATTCAAACTAATTGGTAAGAATAATTCGCATAGAATTCTATATTTATTGCATATAGACCTAGTCCATCCAATTTCCATTTAGAGCTTAGGGGAAAAGTCTTATACTTTAGTAACTGTGGATGATTTTTTAGAGTCAGTTGGGTGTTCTTTCTGAGAGCTAAGTTTGACACCTTTTGGGTCCTCTCAAGATTCATTAAATAGGTTTAATCTAAATTCAACACTTAAGTGTTTATGATCAGAAGTGACTATGACACAGGGTTTGAAAACCAATTAATCTGTAGATTGTTTTTTTAGGATGGAAGAATAAGACAATGCTCTTCAACTCTTACAACCCCTCAACAAAATGGGGTAGTTGAAAGGAAAATTTAGAACAATAATTGAATCAAAAAACACATTATTGGCTGAGTCAAACTTGCTTAAGTCCTTTTGTGCTGAAGCAATTAACACTAGCAACTATGTTCTGAACTGAAATCTCATCCACATGATTAAGACAGAACTTTCATAAGCTCCCAAAAGGAAATTATACCAACAGGGGAATCTAAAATGAAAGGGGGATGACATATTTTCAAAGCTCCTTGGTGTGAACAAGTTCAAGTACTTCATCAAAGTATTGACGAGGCTTGATAGTACTTAATATATCAAATAGTAATTAATTCAAAATCTACAAAGAACATTTACTAGAAAAACAACATAAAACATAAAATTAATAAGTCTATATTCAACCACATGTCGAGTAGAAATCGACATAACTTTGATTTCTAGTCGATATACTATCAAGAGCTGCAAAGTGTGAAGAGTTTGAACTCATTTGACACAACATTGATATAAATCGATGCATGTGTCAAGACAAGTACAAACATGGTATTCTCATTGGCATGTCGAATTCTAATCATTGTAATGTCAACTCAATAAAAGTGCGCAAAGATTTTCGGAAAATTGAGTCAAACCTTTCGTAAAGTGTGTCACTTTGTTTCTAAAATCTCGACGTATCATATACTTATATCTTACAATGTTAGTGCTTAATTTATCTTCAAAGCTCTTCAAATTCCCTACTCTTTCTCTCTGTTCTCTTTTACCTCTTTGTTCTCAAGTATTTTACAGGATAATAATGGAACCAAAGACTAATTAAGGGTTCAGTGTAGATCTCAAATCTTTTAATGCTACTGTAGACATGTTATAGGTATCCTAAAATTATTCACTAACTTGGGCATCAACAAGCTCATATCTATCGGATGCAGATTACATAAGACCAAGATTATAGAGTTCATCACTCATGTTCAATGTGATTAAGATGGCTCACTGAAAGAAATCATTGTAGAATAAGAAGTTTACATTATAGCTAAAATGTTCTAGAGTACCTTTGATCTATATTCAGGGAATAATTCTGCAGAACGCTCAAGATTAGAGTTACGGTAGGTTCCAAAAATCATGAACTTTTCCTGGGTACGTGGTATTTGACTTAAGAAAACTAACATTTCAGATTAATACAAGTTTCTAGGAAGTATAGTCGGAAAGGTGATGTTGTGTAAGACTTCAGCATACGATGTCAGCCCCAATTCCTAGTTGCACCTGATGGGGGTCCAGGTGCTAGGGAAGAAGATTTATTCGGAACAATATCTCCTAAAACGTATCTCTCATAAGTATGCATACATGACTCTTATGAGTCAAATTTTAATTCAAAACTTCTCTAGTCTATGCACATCCGAAGGAATGTCAAATACTCCCGAGAAGAAGTTATGAATGGCCTTATTTTCAAAGTTATGAATAGCCTTATTGTCAAATCCTCCCGAAGGAATGTCAAATCAACAAGCTTGGGTCCTAGAAAGAACCATCTCTTACATCAATTCCACACAGTAATGCTCCTTCACCCACCACTCCAGAGCCAATCTCCATACAATTCTTGACCCCTACCTCTCTTCTTGAATCTTCTGAGAAAGCTCCTCAACATACCACACCACTACGTCCATCCCTTTCTATGATTAGTCAATATGTCCTTCTAGCCACTCCTTCCTCCAATATTTCTTTCATCATATAACAAGCATTTCATATGGTATCCGACACTATATGCACTCTGCTAAATGAGCATGCATCTCAGATATAAACCACACTAGATCAAATACATTCTCAGTTAGATATGGAAGATTGTTCTATGCAGTTTATACAATCAATGGTTTCTTTCTCATCCATAACAATACCATTCTTAACCTCCCTTATTAGTGAGGTCAAGAAGGGGGAGATTTAGGAGGAAGAAGAGGAGTTAGAGGAGGTCACATCCTCTCTGCATGAACCAGATCCTTCTAAAATTATTGGTAATAAGAGTGCATTTATTGAAGTTTATCTGAGGTATACTCCAAGCGAAGGGGAGGCTAAGAAGTTACTTCTACTGATGCTTAATATATTACTGCACACTGTCAGGGGGTAGTTATTGCTTCTCCACAAGGAAAATACAAGGCTAGTGATAAAGAGGAAGAAGAGGCATTAATGTTTCCCAAAAGAGCAGTGAATGCAACATATTATTAAAAGGGGAAGCACTTGCAATTCAAAAAAAGAAAGATGACATCTAAAAATATCATTCAATAGGTTGAAGAATAATGAGAATTGAGCGAAGGAAGCTAGAGTCCTCCCCCAATACTTTTCCTCAAAATTAATCTTTATTCAAGTTGAAGATGTGATTAATGTGAGCATAAGAAGCTGGAGTATTCCTCCAATACCTTTACCAAAAGAACAAATAAACGAAGGCTTATTGTTGCATCCAAATTTATAAAGGTCAAAGCTATAGTTGGACCTAAACAATACGTAGAAGAAATTAGAAAGAATGTGGTTAAACTCAATAGAAGAGACAGAAGTCTGAATCAAGTATATCCAAGTACTCAGAGAGACTGGGAAAGGCAAATTTTTGTAGTAGATTTCCTTCAGGAAAGACCAAACTACTAGAGATTTAAAGATCTATTCCGTTATTCTTTAAGATCCTGGGATAAACTACTGAGCAATCTCTATAATTAATTTACTGATTTATTTACATCTGGACTAAATAATAAAAACAGATGATGTTGAGGTACAATAATTTGTTAGAATTACTCATTATTATTCCATAAGTTTTTTTCTAAAAAAACATGCTTTCAGTTGCCTGCTCATGCTTGTGTCTATTTTTTCTCTATTCATCAATGTTCTAAACAATTCATTGTCATCTTATTTTATTTTGTAAAATCACCTAAAATAGTGTAAAATTTGTTAAGTTAAATAGGGGGAGATTTTTGGGTTAAACTCTTATGATTTAACTTAAAAAATTAACTTATAAATGATTTTACATCCTAGGTATATTGCCCATGTTGTATAGTAAGGAAAATATGGTAATAGATGTCCTAGAAAGTTAGTTTTGTCAAGAGCATGAGGTAAGAACACTGAATTGAGGTAGAAATTCAAAAAGTCAATTTGTATAAACTAGAAGCTGACGCTTTGCCAACTTGAAGTCGATCTCACTTTGACTAGAAGTCAGATCAACAACATAAGTTTATTCGATGTCACACTAAGGTAGAAGATGACGCATGAGTCAATATGATATCAACGTTTCTGTCATATTATACCTTAAAGTACCATCAAATTGACTTTTGTTGTTACTCTGACATTGATTATATAGTCAAGTCGACCGAACTATATTCTAAAGATAAACTTCGACGCACCATCCATTGGAAGTCAATGTGGCATCGATTAGAAACTCAGAATGGAAATTACAGAAGATCTGTCTAGGCTAATTTCCAAGAGTTTTCTATGGAATTCTTTTTGAAGATTTAGAGATTTTAGATGAGAGATAAAGGAGAGAATTCTTTATCAATTTTAGAAAATTTTATATAGAAGAAGTTTTAAGAATAATTCAGGATCTATTAATGCAGATTTGGAAGAATATTATTCTATTCCTTCAAATGATATTTTTCATGATAATGAGAAATTTGAATTCACCAAGGGTTTGATATACCCAAAATTTAGAATGCATAAGTGATGCAAGAACGCACAACATAAAAGATATACAGTACCCACAACAGTTTTCTCTTCTTCTACTAAAACTTATGCTTCCTTGCTGCGATAATAAAAAAAATTCTGAAAAGAGAATCAGAGAGTACTTTGGATCAACAAGCTTATAATCCTTGCAACTTCTTCAAGTAAGGATTCATTAAACACAGAAGATTCAGAACACTTTGTTCCTATAGTCCTCAAATTCTTGCTGAGAGAGGACTCATCTTTGAAAAATTTTTCTTCTTCTCCTCCTCTATACAGTCCTTTGTAACTGTGTAAAGAGTTTTATTAAAAACTCTTCAAAGGATTCAGTCACGGGTTCTAAGTGTCTCCTTACCAAAAGGCTCAGTCATTGGTTAAAAATCTCCTTACCAAAAGATCTAGTATTGGTTCAATATCTCCTTGTCAAAAGATCTGGTTATTGGTTCTAAAAGTACCCTAATCATGAGACACGGGCACTAGGATAGTGTATTCCTACCAGGGTGATAGAAGAGTGGATATACACAGATATTGGAGAACCACTATAGCTTTGGTGTCTTTTGTCTTGTGCATTTTGTGTTGTGTTTATTGTGTCGTGTTTTACTTTTATGCATTTATTTTATGGCTACCTTTCTGTGGATACAAAAGCTATGATAGTCAAATTTAATAAATTATTTTAAACAAATATTTTAAATCTCTACTCACCCCATAAAGAATTATTTGAGGATTAATTCATAAATATTCACCCTTTCAATTAGTATCAAAGCTATGTTGACTAAATAAAGGTTAACACTTCGATTAAAAGATTTGAAAAGGTGAAAATACACACATATTGTATTAATATTTTTTTCAAAATGACCTCAAATAACTTTAAAGGATTTGTATCTACAAGACCTCTAGTGTGTAAACTAGAGGTGTTTACACTCTATAAGAGTACAAGAAATATATATATGAATTCTTTTGATAAAGGTATTTTTGATTCTATTCTTACAAGACCACTAATGTCATACAAGAAGGATGCCAGTGGAAGCAATATAACAAAATTTGTTCCCAGTGCTGAGTGGAATGTGAATGACTAAGTAGCTAAAGCAATAAACATCCTAGTGTCTACCATGTCTGATAAAAACTTCCAGAAATTGGCAAATTGTCAGTCAGCTAAAGATATTTGGGAGTCCTTATCCAAGATTGTTTATGGAATTTTTGTTGAAAAAAAGGACAAGAGGTCCTATCTCATATCCTAATATGAGAACTTTAAGAGGAAGACAGAAGAAACATTTGCTAAAATGTATGATAGGTTCAATATTATCGTAAATAAACTAAAGGGACTTGACAAGTACATCTCACTCAAGTTCTATGAAGGGATAAAAGGCTGATACATGGTTAGGTTAATAGTAAATCACAACTGATACAATGTAATAGAGGTTCAACATTATTGTAAACAATGATTGATACATTGTTAAACAAACTCAATTCCTATGAACTTTGCCTGAAGACTAGGGCATAGTCTGAAGTGAAGGACAAAATCTATACCCCTTGAGATAAGTCCATTGCTTTGAAAGCAGCTGATGGAGAGCCTTCATCTTATAAAGAAGAGATGTTTAATCTCCTAACATGAAGGTTCATAATATGGATCAAGATTGAAGACTCCAAAAGAAGGGAAAAGAGCTCCATCTAGTCAAAATATGACAAGACCCCCCAATAAGGAGGTCATCTTCTTTGCCTGCAAGAAGTCATGCCACATTGCTCATGACTATCCGCAAGATAAAAAATTCAGATACAGAAAAAAGAGAACAAGAAGCAATCCTTTAAGAAGAAGGGCAAGAAAAAAGAAAAAGGTTTCATTGTTGAAACCTGATGTACGTGACTCAAACTTTTTGTCAAGCTCCTCATTTAAGAGTGAAGATGAAGTTGTAGCAGAAGAAGCTTGTCTGATTGCTTTGGAAGCTTACACATATGATGAAGATGATCAGGTATCCTATTTCTATGACTTAGACTTTTCTTCAAATAATTTTAAATAATCTTTAAAAGATTTTTTGAAACGATCAGCTAGAAATTGAGAAATAAATAAAATATCTCAAAAAAGAATCAGAAGAATTAAGAAATGAAATTCCCTATTACGCAAATTATGAACTTAGAGTTGAACTAGGTAGATTTGAAAAACAAATTATTGAATTTGCTAAAGAAAATAAAACTTTGAAAGATTTGATAGCAAAGTCGAAATGCTTTGAGGACTCACTAAATTATAGGAGTTGGAAGCTCAAGGACATAATTGAGAATTTCACTATGAGGTTCAATCACTTAGGATTGGGTGTTTATCCAATTAGAACATGAAAAGTATCCAACACACATGCTTGGAAAAACCCCATAACTTTTATTAAACCTAAAGAAAACTAACCTATAATCATAATAGATGATGACCTTAAGAAAATTATAGTATTTAACATGGTCAGCTCACTTAATAACAATGGTATTCTAGGAGATAAACCCACAAATAATAAAGCCTCGAAATATAAAATTTTGTAAACATGCATCGATTTTATTTTGACACAATTTTGGTTGTGAGTCGAGTTTTACTCAACAAAGGTATGGAAATGCACTAATTCATATTTATGTAACATCCCATATTTGTTGACTCCCTATCAAAGCAAGCAGACAGATGTGTTAAATACTATTTAAAGCAACTTTCTAGTGAAAATCTTAGTAGACTTAAAATTACAATATTTACTAATTCTCATTCTTTTAAACATAAATATAATAATTGTTTATTATATGGACACGATGTTAGAAGCTGTTAGTTTAATAGACCAACAATCTTTCGTCCTAAAGGTTATCATGAAAGATCAACTTACACTTTCATCACACCGTATAATGATATAAGAAGTAATGGGCCCAAGGTAACCTGGGTCCTAACTAACATTTGATTACTCGTACAAGTGAGGGACTATCCTTCCATAAACTAGTTGCAATATTTGGACAGTGCTTGCTCTAGGCATATGATTGGGGATAAAGAACGTTTGGAATATTGCGAGGCCAAGGATGTTCCCAAAAGGTAATCTTTGGTTACTCTAATTGTGGTCAAACAAAAGGATATAGTGTAATCAAATTTTGAGACATCTCATTCTCTAAGATAGCTTAGGTTGAAGAGCTTCAACATAACCTTATTAGTATTATCCAAGTATATGATGGTGAATACAATGTTGTATTCATCCACAACCTATATCCAATAGTCAAGAATAAAACAGATGTAATAATACTATCTGGTTTTAGGAAAGGAAATGTACATGTGGTTGACTTTAGTTCAAATACAAAAGAAATATGTCTATTCAATTTAAATATAGAGAGAAATGAGCTTTGACATAAGAGTCTTAGTCATCTAAACAATAAGACCATTGCTAAGCTTGTAAAGGAAAATCTGGTTAGGAAGTTGCCAACAGGCAAGCTTAGAAAACGGAATCGATATGGAGCTTGCCAACTAGGAAAAAATTAAAACATCATTAAACTAAATGGTAAGAATTATTCACCTAGACTTCTATGTTTATTGCATATAGACCAGTTTCGTCCAATTTTCACTTAGAGCTTATGGGGAAAGTCTTATACTTTAGTAACTATGGATGATTTTCCTAGAGTCTGTCTGGTGTTCTTTCTGAGAGCTAAGTTTGACACCTTTTGGGCGCTCTCAAGATTGATTCAATAGGTTTAATCTAAATTCAACACTTAAGTGTGTATGATCAAATGTGAACATGACACCGAGTTTGAAAACCAATTAATTTGCAGATTCATTGATGATGGAGGAATAAGACAATGATTTTCAACTCTTATAACCTCTCAACAAAATGTGGTAGTTGAAAGGAAAAAATAGAACCCTAAGTGAATAAGAAAAGACATTATTGGCTGAGTCAAACTTGTTTAATTCATTTTTGGCTGAAGCAGTTAACACTACCAACTATGTTTTGAACAGAAATCTCATCCACAAAACTAAGACAAAACTTTCATAAGCTCTCAAAAGGAAATGATACAAATAGGGGAATCTAAAATGAAAGTGGGATGACATATCCACAAAGCTCCTTGGTGTGAACAAGTTCAAGTACTTCATCAAAGTATTGAGGAGGCTTGATGGTACTTAATATATTAAATAATAATAAATTCAAAATTTTCAAAGAACATTTACTGCAAAAACAACATAAGACTTACAATTAATAAGTCTATATTCAACCACATGTCGAGTAGAAATTGACGTAACTTTGATTTCTAGTGGATATACTATCAAGAGCTGCAAAGTGTGTAGAGTTTGAACTCATTTGATGCAACATTAATATAAATCGATGCATGTGTTGAGACAAATAATAACATTGTATTCTCGTAGTCATGTCGAATTCTAATCATTGTAATGTCAACTCAATAATAGTGCGGAAAGATTTTCGAAAAATTATGTCAAACCTTTCCTAAAGTGTGTCGCTTTGTTCCCAAAATCTCGATGTATCATATACTTATACCATACTATGTTAATGCTTAAGTTTTCTTCAAAGCTCTTCATCTTCCCTACTCTTTCTCTCTGTTTTCTTTTACCTCTTTATTCTCAAGTATTTTAATGGATAATAATGGCACAAAAGACTAATTAGGGTTCAATGTGGATCTCGAATCTTTTAATGTTACAATAGACATGTTATGGGTACCCTAAAATTATTCACTAACTTGGGCCTCAACAAGCTCATAACTTCCTGGTGCAGATTACATAAGACCGAGCTTATTGTGTTCATCACTCATGTTTAATATGAGGAAGATGGCTCATTGAAAGGAATGATTGGACAATAAGAAGTCTACTTCAGAGCTGGAATAATATAGACTACCTTTGATCTATTATCAGGGAATAATTCTGCAAACTCTCAGGATTAGAGTTATGGTAGTTTCCAAAAATCATGAACTTTCCTGGGTACAAGGATATTTGACTTAATAAAACTTACATTTCAGATGAATACAAGTTTTTAGCAAATATAGTCGGAAAGGTGTTGCTGTGTTAGACTTCAACATATGATGGCAGCCCCAATTCCTAGTAGCATCTGATGGGGGTCCTAGTGCTAGGGAAGAAGATTTGCTGGGGACAATATCTCCTAAAACCTATCTATCATAAGTACACACAGAAGGAAAATGCATACATGACTCTAATGAGTCGGATTTATTTCAAAACTTCTCTAGTCTGCACATCCAAAGGAATGTCAAATTCTCTTGAGAAGAAGTTATGAATAGCCTTGTTTTTAAAGTGGATTGGACAAATCATCAAGCCTGGTTCCTAGAAAGAACCATATCTTCCATCAATTCCATACAGTAATGCTAATTCACCCACCACTCAGAGCCAATCTCCATACCATTCTTGACACCTACCTCTCTTCTTGAATCATCTGAACAAGCTCCTCAACATACCATACCATTACATCCATCCCTTTATATGATTAGTCAATCTGTTCTTCTAGTCACTCCTTCCTCCAATCTTTCTTCCATCAGATCACAAGCATTACACATGGTATCCTACACCATATGCACTCTGCTAAATGAGCATGCATCTCAGATATAAACCACACTAGATCATATGCATTCTCAGTTAGATATAGAAGATTTTTCTGTGCTGTTTCTACAAGCAATGGTGTCTTTCTCATCTATAACAATGCCATTCTTAACCCCTCTATTAGTAAGGCCAAGAAGGAGGAGATTTACGGGGAAGAAGAGGAGTTTGAGGAGGTCACATCCTCTCTGCATGGACCAGATCCTTTTAAAATTATTGGTAATATGAGTACATTGACTAAAGTTTATCTGAGGTATGCTCCAAGCCTAGGGAAAGGCTAAGAAGTTACTTCTACTGATTCTCAATAGATGACTGCACACCGTCAGGGTGGTAGTTATTGCTTCTCCACAAGGAAAATGTAAGGCTAGTGATAATGAGGTGCAAGAGGCATTTATCATTCCGAAAAGAGGACTGAATGTTACATATTCTTAAAAGGGGAAGCACTTGCAATTCAGAAAAAGTAAGATGACATCTAGAAATGTCATTCAATAGGTTGAAGAAGAAAGGGAAATGAGCAAAGGAATCTAGAGTACTCCCCAGTAGTTTTCCTCAAAAATTAACCTTTACTCTAGTTGAAGATGTGATTAATGTGAGCAGAAGAAGTTGTAGTATTCCTCTAATACCTTTAACAAAATAACAAAGAAACAAAGGCTTATTATTGCATCCAAATTTATAAAGGGTAAAGTTATGGTTGGACTTAAAGATTACATAGAAGAATTAAAAAGAATGAGGTTGAACTCAATATAAGAGATAGAAGTCTGAATCAAGTATATCCAAGTACTCAGAGAGACTAAGAAAGGCAGATTTTTGTAGTAGATTTCCTTCAAAAAAGACCTGACTACTGAAGATTTAAAGATTTATTTCATTATTCTAAAAGAACCTGGGATAAACTACTAAGCAATCTCTATAATTAATTGACTGATTTATTTACATCTGAAATGAATAATAAAAACAAATGATGTTGAGGTACAATAATTTGGTAGAATTCTTCATTATTATTCAATAAGTTTTTTTTCTAAAAAAACATGCTTTCAGTTGCCTACTCATGCATGTTTCTATTGTTTATCTATTCATCAATGTTGAAAACTATTCATTGTCTTTCTTATTTTATTGTGTAAATTCACTTAAAACAATGTAAATTTTGTTAAGTTAAATTAGGCGAGATTGTTGGGGAAAACTCTTATGATTTAACTTAATAAATTAACTTATAAATGATTTTTCAACCTAGGTATATTGCCCATGTTGTATAGTAAGGAAAATATGGTAATAGATGTCCTAAAAAGTTAGGTTTGTCAAGAGAATGAGGTAAGAACACTAAATTGAAGTAGAAATTCAAAAATTCAATGTGCATCAACTAGAAGTCAACGCATTGCCGATTGGAAGTGGATGTCACTTTGACTAGAAGTCGGATCAATAACATAAGTTGATTCGATGTCACTCTAAGGTAGAAGATGATGCATGCGTCGATTTGATATCAATGTTTGTGTCATATTATGCCTTAAAGTACCATCGAATCAACTTTTGTTGTTGCTCTGACATTGATTATATATTCAAGTCGACTATACTATATTCTAAAGATAAACTTTAACACACTTTCCATTGGAAGTCGATGTGGCGTCGAATAGAAACTCAGAATGGAAGTTACAGAATATCTATCTCGGCTAATTTCCAAGAGCTTTCTATGGAATTCTTTTGAAGATTTAGATATGTTAGATGAGAGATAAAGGAGAGAATTATTTATTAATATCAAAAGATTTTATATAGAAGAATTTTGAAGAATAATTCAGGATCTGTTAATGCAGATTTAGAAGAATATTATTTTATTCCTTCAAAAGATATTTTTCATGATGATGAGAAATTTGAATTCACCAAGGGTTTGATATACCAAAAATTTAGAATGCATAAGTGATGCAAGAACGCACAACATAAAAGATATACAATACTGACAAACGTTTTCTCTTCTTCTACTACAACTTCTGCTTTCTTGCTACTGTAATAAAAAAATTCTGAAAAGAGAATCAGAGAATACTTTGTATCAACAAGCTTATAATCCTTGCAAAATTTTCAAGTTAGGATTCATCAAACATAGAAGATCCAGAACACTTAGTGCATATAGTCCTCAAATTCTTGTTGAGAGAGAACTCATCTTTGAAGATTTTTTCTTCTTCTCCTCCTCTATACAGTCCTGTTTAACTATATAAGAATTCTAAGAATAACTCTTCAAAAGATTCAGTCAGAGGTTCTAATAGTCTCCTTACCAAAAGGCTCAGTCCTTGGTTCAAGATCTGCTTACCAAAAGATCTAATATTGGTTCAAGATCTCCTTCAAAAGATCTGGTTGTTGGTTTTTAGAATCTCCTTATCAAAAACTCAAACACTGGGATATTGTATTCCTACTGAGGTGTTATAAGAGTGGATGCACCCAGATTTTGAGGAACCATTATAGTTTTGGTGTCTTTTGTGTTGTGCTTTTGTGTGTTTTGTTTGATATGCCATGTTTTAATTTTCTGAATTTATTTTTTGTCAACCTTTCTACGGATGCAAAAACTTTGATAGGTCAAATTCAGTAACTTATTTTAAACTAATATTTTAAATCTCTATTCACACCCCTATAGAGAATTCTATGACAATTAATTCACAACTATTTACACTTTCAAAATGTAAAGAAATAAACTGCACATATAGAGACAAAGGTATAAGATACTGGAGGTACTCCTCAACGTCAACATCAGAGCACTCATCCTCAAAAAGATCCATGATGCCAAGCCTAGCCACATCGCAACTACACTTCTGCTCAACTATGCGGAGGGTCTTCAGTATCCCCTTCTTGAAGTCCATCTCGCGCTCGTCCTCTAACATGGGCCCCACCTCTTTGGTCATGAACTCTTCACAAATCTCCTTTAAAAGTTAGGAATGCTCCTACATGTAGGCTAAGGTATCCTTGAACTCATCATCTCATGCCGCCTTCAACGATTCAGCATCCTACTCCAGTGGATAAATTCTCTCCATCTCGATCCTCAAGGGGACCTCACCTTTCGCATCCTCAATAGCTGGACAATCTTCTGAACGTGAGTCTTCCCAGAGCTAAGCTCCCCTTATGAATTCTCAGCTCAACCCACAACTGGGTATTTATCTACTAGAAGAGAGACACATCACGATCCTATTTTGCCCTCGAGTTAGACAGAGAACTCTTCACATCGCAGAGCTCTTCATAACATGTGAATTGTCTGTCATTCAAACCCATGTAACAGTCAATCCTTATGAGAGTGATGTTAGCCTGAACTTTGATATGCAAAAAGAGGGAAGAAGTTAGATTCCTTTCAGATAACAAATGTGCAAAAGTGAAGAGCTTCACTCACCACAATAGTTATTGCCTCAAGATAGGAGGAAATGCACCACTTCTTCACAGGTGGCGGGGTAGAAGCACCTGTTAGGAAAATTACCCACAATGTTCTTGATTTGTAGAAGTCCTCACAATAGTGATGAACATAAAATGTATCTGATTAATGTATACAGTTGTGTTGATTTTAGATATTAGATAGTGCATGCTTAGCATAGGGCAAGACTTAATGTCACCAGACTTAATTTTGCCAATATAATTCCTCATTTTGCAAAACAACATGTCGACCTTAGATCTAGATTATGTTAGACCCTTCACTCACTTAAAATCATCATTTTACAAGGTCTAGAAAATTGATTAGTGCAAAAGAATCAAATTCAAAAAGTTCAGAATTTCACCAAGCAAAATGTTTGTTAGACATTTAACTGACCAGCTAGACATCTAGTCGATCTTGCAGAAGAATCGTGACGAGTCGACTAGATATTCTCTGAAGCATAAAAAATTGTCTAATTAAAGAATCGCTTAGACAGCTAGACAATCATGGAGAAGCATCAAGACGATTCGACTTGTGTTTTCTGAATTTCAAGGCTTTAAGTAAAGTCTCTCATTGGAACTAGTTGATTGTAGAGAAGTATCGAGATGATTCGCCTAGATATCCCTTGAAACTTCAATTGAATATAAGTTATACTAAAAGAGAAAGGTTGTCTAAATCAAGAAGAGTTCAGAACATCTAGGTGATCGGCTAGGCCCAGTCTACTATAAGGTTATTGCAGGAGGATCAAGTTGGAGAATCTATGTCTACAAATATTTCAATTATTTTATTCAATTGAAAGGCTCAAGAAAGTTTGATTCGAGTAGATATTTGTTATATCTTGCAAACATTAGCTGTATCGAGTAGAAAAGCTCAAGAATGCTTGAATCGGGCAAATAACAACAAATTCGTAAAACAACAGATGAATCGTGCTACAACAGCTAATTTGTGCAGACAACAGCTATATTGTGCAGACAATGGGTAATTCATGCAGATAACATCTACATCGTGTAGACAACATCCATATTACTCGGACACGCGATTTAGATTTTGAATTTTTTTTATTTGACGGAATCAATGACATACTTTTTTTAACATCTACGGATGTATTTGACACGTGTCTGCTGGTAAGAAATGGTTAATTATTGTCACAACCCACATTTTCTCATTATTAAATTATATATAAAAGTAAGAGAAACTATGCGTCGTGATGCCACGCCGTGTAGGGGACAACTACAGACGCCTAGGAAAGATCCTAAACTTATTACTTTTCATTAAAATCATAAATTTTTATGATGAAAATATAGTTTGAGTTTAAGTCTTGATGGTGGTGTCCCTCAACTCAATGGATAAACTAGTCTACGGGTAAAAAATATACATATACGCAGTAGAAAATACTTTGTTTAGTTCATTTATTACACTATATAAGCATGACGTCCCAATAGAATTGTTCATGATATGCACACCTCTAGATTTATTATAAGTATTAAAAGAGCTTATACATTCACTAAAGTGGAGTGACTTTTGATTTAAAGAGATGTTATGAGTATGAACTAAAAATATTGATCTTTTATAGTTTGAAAATAACTTACATGCAACCAAGCGTAAATCCATCTTAGAGAGCAAGTAGGTTGTAAAGGGTTTGTTTAGGATAGAGAGTGACCTAGAGGTGGGTGAATAGGTCCAATTTAAATCTTGGCTACTTTAAGTCACAAAAATTTCTTAGTGTGCTTATTAATACATCCACAGTATTCAAGAACACAGTTGATCTACTAGAAACAACAAATATCTAATTTAATAAACATAGCACAAATCACAGTAGTTTTATAATGGTTCCTCAATTTAGGGGTACATCCACTTTACTCATTCGCCTGTCTAGAAATGAACCAGATTTGTCCAAACTCCTCCTTACTTTTCCTCAGATCCTCAGATCTTACACCTCCGAGCCCAGTTGGCTCCTACAACTCAGAAAAAGTAATGTCCTACCTTATGAACTCAAGATCCTACAACTCAAGTTCCTCTTCAAGAACCCTACCTCAGAGTGAACCTCCACTCCTACTCCTTAGCCAAACCCTTGCCCTACAACCTAAAAACTTTCCAGTCCCTATAGCTTAGAGAAAAAGCCCCTTCTCCTACTTCAGGCACACAGCCCTACCTCAACCTTTATAATTTACGCTTACAACTCAGAGAAATCAATCTCCTACAAATCAGATCTACTGATAGATCTTACAAATTCGTTATAACAAAAAGAATTTGAGTTTTGAATTGTCACCCAGGAAGAAAGAGACTGGTGACTTATTCTTGATCAGATCTTGATGTGAAATCTTCTCCCTTAATCTTGGTTGTGAAGAAACATGTTCAACCCTTCTTAGCTTTTTCAAAACTTCTTGAAGGAGAAGGTAGGGTTGAACTTGGCTGGAGAAGATTGAAGTTGATCTATGATCATCCTCCTCTCCACCTTCAGAAATCTCTTGAATTATTCTGACAGACTTTGATGAGAAGAATAAGAATGATCGCACTCCTGTTTTTGCTGTGTTTGTCTCCTTATATTGGGTTTGGCAAGAGTGACCAGCTGCCCCAGTTAATCCACTGACATCTGACAGTTCTGATAGTTGTCAGAGCTTCGTGCTTTGAATTCTCGACTTAGAAGAACTTCTGTCTTGAGAACTTCTGCATGAAGGTGTTCACACTTCTGTAATTAGATTCTGTCAACACAATTCCTGGGTGTCGACACTTATCTTCTAGGGATGTCAACAATAATCGAGTGTGTCGACACTGCTAGCTTCGTATCTCAACATAACTTATGAAAAATATGTCGACACTAGTCCTGAGTGTTGAGACACCTGGCATTTCATCTAGACATAATTTGTGTAAAATGTGTGAACACTAGTCCTGAGTGTCTACATAACTAATTTCTTGTCTAACTATGTCGACCCAAGTCCTGGGTGACAACACAGTTTACTTCCAGTCTCGACTTAACTTGTGTAAAGTGTGTCGATACTAGTCCTGAGTGTCGACACAGTTGATTTCTTGACTAACGTTGTCGACCCAAGTCCTTGGTATCGACACATCTTGCTTCCTGTCTCAGAAATACTTGAATGTGGGTGTTGACACTAGTCCTGATTGTCGACACAACTTGATTCCGTGTCTCAGCACTCTTTTAAAAAGGTATCATCACTTGACTAGTGTCTCGACACTTTTGTACTTAGTTTATTTTTTTTTCTTTCAACATAGAACCTGCACAGGTATAATCAAACCTACATCAAATACAAATTTGTGTATATCATAGAGTTGAAAGGGATTCTCCAAATAAGGTACACAATTCCCAATGTACCCAACAATCTCTCCCTATTTGGAGAAGTCATAACCCCAATTCAATGATAAACACCATGATACCAAAAATATGATGATAAAGATATATATTAAAAGTGTGAACAAAAATGTAAAGAACATGGTAATGATCACACAAATATAACCAAGTTCAAACAAACTTTTCATTCCAATTTTTTATCAGTTTACATCTTTCAGCTTGTTACAAAATTCTTAAAAACAAAAATTACAAATATTCAAAGAAAATTAATCTAGGAAAGATCTGGCTCTCTGATGACAATGCCTTTCCCTGACTGTATCTTTGCTTTAACTTCAGGCACTTTGTCATCAGATATATTTTTGCCTTTGTCATTCTAGGCTTTAGAAATCCTTTCCTCCTTAGGCCTCTGCCTTTCAAAATAATGATATGACTTGGGGAAGTATTCCTGGGCTCAATAGAATTAGATGGGAACTTCCCTGCCTTCAGATCATTTCTGAATTTTTAAATGACCTCCTACTGCTTTAAGTTCTTAGATCATTCTTGCTCTGTATACCATTTTCTCCTATCAGCTTTATTAGTATTAACTGCTTTCCATGCAGTGAGTATAATTGATCTGAAAATTGGGATCCATTGTTCAAAATCTGGCCTACCTTCTCCTTGTTTCCTGAACATTTTCTTTTACAGCTTAGCTTCTTTTTCTTTAAGTAAAATAAATGCAGTCATCTTCATCTCTTCACATACTATATTCTGAACTTGTGGTGGAGGAGGACTGTACATGGTATGGACAGCAGCTTCACTGTCCTCAAAATGAGCTGGTTTATACATGAATTGGTCATAATTTTCACGATTTTGAATGGCATCAAAATGAGCTTGTTGGCAACCAGACTAAGCAGTTTGGTCTCCATCATACTGTAGGGGAGGATGGCCAAGAGTGTCTCTAATGCTATTTGAAATACAAGTAGAATGCTCAGAGCTAGCCTTTATCACAACCATCTCCCCCTTTATGACTTCTTTTTCCATATGATCAGTCAAATCTTTCTTATGAATTCTTACTTGACTATCTAGATAATTTATTCCTGATGTTAAAGAATTCTTTACTTTCAGTAAATGGTCATCCAAATCCTTGTATGAAACCTTAATATCCTTAATCAATGAGAATTAATAAGTTGTCAGATGAGTTTCCAGCTCCTTTGTGGTAGAAGTTATCTTGGTTTCTAGAGTAGTAGTCTGTTCAGCCAGCTTGACCAATGTTTCTTTATTCATTACAGTCATGTTCTTATCCATTATTCTTTGATTTTCAAGGATATGGCCTTGTCTTATAGCTATTTCGTCATCAGTTTTCTTTGACTCCTCTTACTGTTTAGCAAGGTATACTATAACATGAGCTCCCCTATATAAGTAATCAGTCATATCTTGCTTTAGTAGATTTACTTCAAATCTAATAGACTTAATGTCTTGAGCCAGTTGAAACTGAAGCTCCCTGTTCCTTTCATCTACATACTTCTCAAGTTAAGCTCTCTGCGGGTCTAGCATAATCTGTAGTTGAACTATCAGTGAGCTCTAATCCACTAGAGGAGCAGATGTTGGTACAGATTGTATAATCTTCTTATAGCTTTTACTTTTCATCTTTAGTTCAGACATTTCCTTTTCTTTAATTGAAAGTCTTCTTCCTCCTCAGATTCTGATGAACTAACCACCTCCACAGATGTAAGCTCTTTAACTATTTTAGCATTTGGGTCCTAATCTGCTAACTCCCCCTAAACCAGTACAACTTCTTCACCAATGTTGGTGGTATCCAGGTTGATCTCATCTTGCTGAGCTTCAGCATTTGGAACAGGGTCCTCTATAAGTTCAGTCATCTACCCTTAGATATGTATATTTGTATCTAGAAGTATTCCTTCTTCAGTCTCCTTGGGGATTTAATCCTCCATCTCTCTGTCAGGTATTTATGATGGAGGTGGTGCTCAATTTCAACATCAGAGCACTCATCCTAAAAAAGATCTTTGATGCAAAGTATAGCCACGTCGCAACTGCACTTCTGCTCAACTATGCGGAGGGTCTTCAGTATCCCCTTCTTGAAGTCCATCTCGTACTCATCCTCTAACATGGGCCCCACCTCCTTGGTCATGACCTCTTCACAAATCTCCTTTAAAAGTTCGGAATGCTCCTACATGTAGGCTAAGGTGTCCTTGAACTCATCATCTCATGCCGCCTTCAATGATTCAGCATCCTACTCCAGCATACAAATTCTCTCCATCTCGATCCTCAAGGGGACCTCACCTTTCGCATCCTCAATAGATGGACAATCTTCTGAACGTGAGTCTTCCCAGAGCTAAGCTCCGCTTATGAATTCTACAGCTCAACCCATAACTTGGTACTTATCTACCAGAAGAGAGACACATCACGATCCTATTTTGCCCTCGAGTTAGACAGAGAACTCTTCACATCGCAGAGCTCTTCATAACTTGTGAATTGTCTGTCATTCAAACCCATGTAACAGTCGTTCCTTATGAGAGTGATGTTAGCCTGAACTTTGATATGAAAAAAGAGGGAAGAAGTTAGATTCCTTTTAGATAACAAATGTGCAAAAGTGAAGAGCTTCACTCACCACAATAGTTATTGCCTCAAGAAAGGAGGAAATGCGCCACTTCTTCGCGGGTGGCGGGGTAGAAGCACCTGTTAGGAAAATTACCCACAATGTTCTTGATTTGTAGAAGTCCTCACAATAGTGATGAACACAAAATGTATCTGATTAATGTATGCAGTTGTGTTGATTTTAGATATTAGATAGTGCATGCTTAGCATAGGGCAAGACTTAATGTCACCAGACTTAATTTTGCCAATATAATTCCTCATTTTGCAAAACACCATGTCGACCTTAGATCTAGATTATGTTAGACCCTTCACTCACTTAAAATCGTCAGTATATAAGGTCTAGAAAATTGATTAGTGCAAAATAATCAAATTCAAAAAGTTCAGAATTTCACTAAGTAAAATGTTTGTTAGACATCTAACAGACCAGCTAGACATCTAGTCAATCTTACAGAGGAATCGTGATGAATCACCTAGATATTCTCTGAAGCATAAAAAATTGTCTAATTAAAGAGTCGCTTAGACAACTAGACAATCATGGAGAAGCATCATGATGATTCGACTGGTGTTTTCTGAATTTCAAGTCTTTAAGTAAAGACTCTCCTTGAATCTAGTCGATTGTAGAGAAGTATCGAGATTATTCGCCTAGATATCCCTCGAAACTTCAATTGAATATAAGCTATGCAAAAAAGAGAAAGGTTGTCTAAATCAAGAAGAGTTCAGAACATCTAGATGATCGGCTAGACTCAATCTACTAGAAGGTTGTTGAAGGAGAATCAAGTTGGAGAATCTATGTCTACAAATATTCTAAGTATTTTATTCAATTGAAAGGCTCAAGAAAGGTTGATTCAAGCAGATATCAGTTATATCATGCAAACATCAGCTGTATCGAGTAGAAAAGCTCAAGAATGCTTGAGTCGTGCAAATATCAGCAAATTCGTGCAAACAACAGATGAATCGTGTAGACAACGGCTAATTTGTGCAGATAACATCTATATTGTGTAGACAATAGGTAATTAATGCAGACAACATCTACATCGTGTAGACAACATCCATATCACTCGGACACACGATTTAAATTTTGAATTTTTTGTTTGACGGAATCAATGACATACTTTTTTTTTAACATCTACGAATGTATTTGACACGTGATTGCTATTAAGAAAAGGTCACTTATTGTCAAAACTAGCAGTTTCTTAGTTTTAGATTATATATCAAAGTAAGAGAAAATACGCGTCGTGATGCCACGCCGTGCAGGGGACAAGTGCAGACGGTTAGGAAAGATCCTAAACTTATTACTTTTCATTAAAATCATAAATTTTTATGACGAAAATATAGTTTAATTTTAAATCTTGATGGTCGTGTCCCTCAACTCAATGGATAAACTAGTCCACGGGTAAAAAATATACATATACGCAGTGGAAAATACTTTGTTTAGTTCATTTATTACACTATATAAGCCTGAAGACCCAATAGAATAGTTCATGATATGCACACCTCAAGATTTATTATAAGTATTAAAAGATCTTTTACATTCAAAGAGATGTTATGAGTATGAGCTAAAAATGTTGTTGTTTTTATAGTTTGAAAATAAATGACATGCAACCTAGCGTAAATCCATCTCAGAGAGCAAGTAGGTTGTAAAGTGTTTGTTTAGGATAGAGAGTGACCTAGAGGGGGATGAATAGGTCCAATTTAAATATTTACTACTTTAAGTCACAAAACTTTCTTAGTGTGTTTATTAATCCAACCACAGTATTCAACAGCACAGTTGATCTACTAGAAACAACATATATCTAATTTAACAAACACAACACAAATAACAGTACAAATCACAGTAGTTTTATAATGGTTCCCCAATTTATGAGTACATCCACTTTCCCCATTTGCCTATCTAGAAATGAACCAGATTCGGCCAAACTCCTCCTTACATTTCCTCAGATCCTCAGATCTTACACCTCCGAGCCCATCTGGCTCCTACAGCTCAGAAAAATCAATGTCCTACCTCAGATTCTCAAGATCCTACAACTCAGGTCCCTCTTCAAGAACCCTACGTCAAAGTGAACCTCCACTCCTACTCCTTAGGTAAACACTTGCCCTATAACCTCAGAACCTTCCAGTCCCTACAACTCAGAGAAAATGCCCCTTCTCCTACCGCAGGCACACAGCCCTACCTCAGCCTTTAAAATTTAGGCGTACAACTCGGAGAAATCAATCTCCTACAACTCTAATCTACTGATAAATCTTACAAATTCATTATAACAAAAAGAATTTGAGTTTTGAATTGTCACCTAGGAAGAAAGAGACTGCTGACTTCTTCCTGATCAGATCTTGATGTGAAAGCTTCTCCCTTAATCTTGGCTGTGAAGAAAAAGGTTCAACCCTTCTTAGCTTTTTCAAAACTTCTTGAAGCAGAAGGTAGGGTTGAAATTGGTTGGAGAAGATTGAAGTTGATCCACGATCTTCCTCCTCTCCACCTTCAGAAATCTCTTGAATTGTTCTAACAAAGTTTGATGAGAAGAATAAAATGATCGCTCTCATATTTTTGTTGTGTTGGTCTCCTTATATACGGTTTGGCAAGAGTGACCAGCTGTCCCACTTAATCTACGGACATCTGACAGTTCTGATAGTTGTCAGAGCTTCGGGCTTTGCATTCTAGACTTAGAATAATTTCTGTCTTGAGAACTTCTGCATGAAGGTGTTGACACTTTTGTACTTAGATTTTGTCGACACTTGTCCTAGGTGTCGACCCTAATCTTCTAGGAATGCCTACAACTATCGAGTGTGTCGACACTGCTAGCTTCTTATCTCAACATAACTTGTGTAAAATGTGTCGACACTAGTCCTGAGTGTCGAGACAGCTGGCATCCAGTCTCGACATAAATTGTGTAAAATGTGTCAACACTAGTCCTGAGTTTCGACAAAACTAATTTCTTGTCTAACGATGTTGACCCAAGTCCTGGTTGACGACACACTTTACTTCCAGTCTCCATATAACTTGTGTAAAGTGTGTCGACACTAGTCTTGAGTGTCGATACAGTTGATTTCTTGAATAACGGTGTCGACCCAACTCCTGGGTGTCGACACAACTTGCTTCCTATCTCAGCACTACTTGAATGAGGGTGTCGACACTAGTCCTGAGTGTCGACACAACTTGATTCCTTGTCTCAGCACTGCTTTTTTAAAGGTGTCGCCACTTGTCTAGTGTCTCGACACTTTTGTACTTAGTTTATTTTTTTTTCTTTCAACATAGAACCTGCACAGGTAAACTCAAACCTATATCAAATACAAATTTGTGTATATCATTGAGTTGAAAGGGCTTCTCCAAATAAGGTACACAATTCCCAATATACCCAACAATCTCTCCCTATTTGGAGAAGTCATAACCCCAATTCAATGATAAACACAATGATACCAAAAATTTGATGATAAAGATATATATTAAAAGTGCTAGACAAAAATGTAAAGAATATGGGAATGAACACAAAAATATAACCAAGTTCAAACAGACTTTTCATTCCATTTTTTTATTAGTTTACATCTTTCAGTTTGTTTCAAAATTCTTAAAAACAAAAATTAAAAATATTCAAAGAAAATTATTCTAGGAAAGATCTGGCTCTCTGATGACAATGTCTTTCCATGATTGTATCTTGCTTTAACTTCAGGCACTTTGTCATCAGCTATATTTTTTCCTTTGTCATTCTTGGCTTTAGAAATCGGTTCCTCCTTAAGCCTCTGCCTTTCAAAATAATGATATGGCTTGGGGAAGTATTTCCTGGTCTCAATAGAATTAGATGGGAACTTCCCTGCCTTCAAATCATTTCTGAATTTTTAAATGACCTCATGCTGCTTTATGTGCTTTGCTTGTTCTTGTTGTATATAACATGTTCCCCTATCAGCTGTATTAGTATTAACTGCTTTTCGTGCAGTGAGTATAATAGATCTGGAAGTTGGTATCCATTATTCAAAATCTAGCCTACCTTCTGCTTGTTCCCTGAACGTTTTCTTTGACAGCTGAGCTTCTTTTTATTTAAGTAAAACAAATGCAGTCATCTACACCTCTTCACATACTATATTCTGAACTTGTGGTGGAGGACTGTACATTGTATGGACAACAGCTTGAATGTCCTCAAAATGAGTTGGTCTATACATGAATTGGACATGATTTTCATGATTTTGAATGGCCTCAAAATGAGCTGGCTGGTAACCAGACAAAGCAGTTTGGTCTCCATCATACCATAGGGGAGGATGGCCAAGAGTGTCTCTAATGCTATTTGAAATCCAAGTACTATGCTCAGAGCTAGCCTTCTTCATTACCATCTCCCCCTTTATGACTTTTTTTTCCATATGATCCCTCAAATTATTCTTATGAAGTCTTACTTGACCATCTTGATAATTTATTCCTGATGTTAAAGAATTCTTTACTTTCATTAAATGGTCATCCAAATCCTTATCAGAAACCTTAATATCTTTAATCAATGTGACTTAATGAGTTATCAACTGAGTTTCTAGGTCCTCTGTGGTAGAAGTTATCTTGGTTTCAATAGCAGTAGTTTGTTCATCCAGCTTGACCAGTGTTTCTTTATTCATTACAGTCATGTTCTCATCCATTATTCTTTGATTTTCAAGGATATAGCATTATTTTATAGCTATTTCATCCTCAGTTTTCTTTGACTCCTCTTACTGTTTAGCAAGTTATACTACAACATGAGCTCCCCTCTGGAAGTAATCAGTCATATCTTACTTTAGTAGATTTACTTCAAATCTAATAGTAGTAATGTCTTGAGTCAGTTGAAACTACATCTCCCTGTTCCTTTCATCTACATACTTCTCAAGTTGAGCTCTCTGCTAGTCAAGCATAATCTATAGTTGAACTAACAGTGAGGTTGAGTCCACTGGAGGAGCAGATGTTGGTACAGATTCTATAATCTTCTTATAGCTTTTACTTTTCTTCTTTAGTTCAGACAATTTCATTTTCTATAACTGAAAGGCTTCTTCCTCCTCAGATTCTAATGAACTAACCACCTCCACAGATGTAGGCTCTTTAACTATTTCAGCAGTTGGGGCCTGATCTTCTAACTCCCCGTTAACCAGTGCAGCTTCTTCACCAATGTTGGTGGTATCCAGGTTGATCTCATCTTGCTGAGCTTCAGCATCTGGAACATAGTTCTCTAGAAGTTTAGTCATCTCCCGTTGGATATGTATATTTGTATCTAGAAGTATTTCTTCTTCAGTCTACTTAGGGATTTAATCCTCCATCTTTCTACCAGGCATTTCCTTTTCAAGAAACTTGTTTGTTCCAGCTCTTGTATAACTTCCATTATTATTATATTTACTGTATCAATTTCAATTTCTGGAACATCATTGAGGTTCTCCCCCTCAATTGTTTCCTTTTCGTGTACTGTCTGCCCCTGCATCTGATCCGTAATACCAAGAGAGGGTCTTGGAGAATTCTCTTATTCTCCACCATCATTTTTGTCACAACCCGCATTTTCCCAGCATTTAAAACACTAACAGAGTAGGGGAAACTACGCATTGTGATTCCACGTCACGTAGGGGACATCTACCGACGTTAAGGCAACTCATCGTCTCTCGCAACTTATAGAAATCATTTTTTAAACTCAATATGATCCATATATAATTTATGCACAATATGCGAAGCCGTGTCCCTCGGCTAGGTGGGTCAACTAGTCCACAGTTTGAAAATATAGTTTTACGCAGTGGAAAAATACTTAATTTATTCATTTGGTGACCTAAATGCTCGTGAAGACCAAGTGAGGTGCACCATGCAGTATCAGACGTCTAGATTTACTGTACATAAAAGTAGATTTATCATGCGCAGAAAGTAATGAGATTAACATTTCAAATCATGGTATGCAATGCTCCAACTGCCTTAGCATATCTAAGCAAGGGGGCTCCCAAGCTAAGCCATAACTAATCGTTCCAGAACAAGAGTCCAAAAGCAATCAAAGAGTAACAGCAACAAGGTAGCAGAAAGTTTAACAAAGCGGCACCATGGGCGTCAACACCTGACACGAACCCATGGGTCGGCAAGCTCATAGAAAACCCTACCCCAAGAGGGTCAGAAAACGGCAACTGACGCAGCTTCCCACTAACACCTGCTATAGTGCAGAACCTGAGGCATTCAAAGAAAGAACACCTCAGAAACAAGTTACAAGCGACGAAGAAAAACAGGAAAGTAAGCAAACCTCCGCGAGACCGGAGGGAAACATTAGCTGCAAGGGTCAGATTAAACAAAACTAGTCATAACTAGCAATAGAAATCAATCGGAAAAGAGCACGCCAAAAGATGAGTGGAGACGGACAAAATCAAACTCACCACAGACAAATAACATTCATTTTCAGATCATTAATCTTATTCAAATTAAAGAGACTGATCAGCTCATCAGAAATCAAAAGAGAAACTGTGCGGGGATAATACCATCACACATCGTCACAGCCCTCAGAGCATCGCACCGGTGGCACCGCCAACATCATGTACGACCTCCAACAGATTTATCATTTTAAAAGAGCATCGCACCGGTGGCACCGCCAACATCGTGTACGACCTCCAACAGATTTATCATTTTATGACTCAATCAAAGGCAAAAGATAAGCCCTACCAGATAATAATTTAGGATTTTAAGAAACAAGATAATGATATTGTAATGAGAAAGGACTAAACGAACAAAAAAATGAACTTAACATTTGAAAACTCGCTAGAAGCATAAAGGAGAAAAAAAAACGTAGCAAAAAGGAGAAGAGCAAGATCACCACTTGCCTCAACCACCCGAAACCGCACTTCGGAAGGCACCACGACGTAGATCGGCCCTAGCGAAGGCGAGAAAAAGAAATCTACAACAATAAGGTCGAAACAGAAGTTAGGGCCAAAAACCCTAACGAAGAAATTCCATGAAAGTAGAAATACTCACCACGACCGCGTAGATCTCGGCGAGAGCTTTCCGAATCTATGTTCGGCTCACGATTCCGAGCACCGGAGCTCCGTTGGCGGCGGTCGGAAGGCTCCCGAGAAAAAGGAATTCGCTGCACTGCTTCGACCGAAATGAACAGGGGAAAGGAAATGGGGGCTCGTTCTTGCTTCGGGAGGAAGAAAACTTATAGTATATATAATAATAATATTATTATTATTATAAATATTATAATGGGCTATATCCAAAGAAAGAAAAGGAAGGCTCAGAGATCTCTGAGCTCCGCTCGGAGATCTCTGAGCGCAGAGATCTCTGAGCTCCGCTCGGAGATCTCTGAGCGCAGAGATCTCTGAGCTCCGCTCGGAGATCTCTGAGCTCCACTCGGAGATCTCTGAGCGCAAAGATCTCTGAGCGCAGAGATCTCTGAGCTCCGCTCGGAGATCTCTGAGCGCAGAGATCTCGGAGCTCCGCTCGGAGATCTCTGAGCGTAGAAATCTCTGAGCTCCGCTCGGAGATCTCTGAGCGCAGAAAAGCTAAAAAGATTAAATTTATTTATAATTTCTATACTATTACGAAGACCCAAACGCGCGTCAAAACGGACGAAATTCGCGTCGCAGGCGAATGTCAACGTTACGAACCCAACGACGAAGTCGGAATCAAAATCCGACGCACCGAACTCGAGTTATGGCCTAACGAAGTTACGGTAATTTTTAATTATCCGAATTTCAAACGTGGGCCGACACTCCAAAAAAAAGCTCGGATTGCGACGAAACTCGACGAGCAAATCAGAAATTATATAACTCAGCTTCCCGATGTAAAAGAAATTTCCGTTCCGACGCATATCCCAAAATCTAGCCGGTCAAACCTAACGGACGCCAAAACAAAAAAACACAAACGGCGTCGCACCGTCAACTCACGGACACGTAACGCCCTTCCGCTATTATGACGTCAGCAGAGAAAAGAATAATACTAGGAAAAAACCGGGGGCGTTACAACCACTCCCCCTAAAAGAAAGTTTCGTCCCGAAACTTGACGTACGAACAGAAAACATTATCGGGACAAAATAAACGGTGCAGGAAGAAGAGTTTCACCTGGGATAATTAAATGAAGAGGTACGGATGAGACTCCCGCATAGCTGATTCCAACTACCATGTCGCGCTCTTGACGTCATGATTTCTCCAGATAACTTTTACCATGGGAAAGGATTTCCTCCGCAACACACGCTCTTGAGTCTCTAGAATACGGACAGGTTCCTCAACATAAGACAAATTGGGCTGAATCTGAGGCACCGAATCGAGGACTTGACGATTGCTGCGGACACACTTCCTCAACTGACTCACATGAAACACATCATGGATGCCAGGGAAGGTAGCAGGTAACTTTAATCTATAAGCAGACACTCCGATGCTCTCAACGACCTGAAATGGCCCAACATATCTGGGATCCAACTTGTGGTTCTTCCCAAATCTTTTAACGCCTGGCACCGGAGAGACTTTCAGAAAAACACTGCTCCCAACCTCAAACTCCAGATCTGCCCTTCTTTGATTGGCATACTTTTCATACCGCTCCTGAGCAACGCGGAGCTTCTCCCGAATATTAGTCACCGCCTCTTCCATTTCCACCAAAGCCTATTATTATTATTATAAATATTATAATGGGCTATATCCAAAGAAAGAAAAGGAAGGCTCAGAGATCTCTGAGCTCCGCTCGGAGATCTCTGAGCTCCGCTAGGAGATCTCTGAGCGCAGAGATCTCTGAGCGCAGAGATCTCTGAGCTCCGCTCGGAGATCTCTGAGCACAGAGATCTCTGAGCTCCGCTCGGAGATCTCTGAGCGCAGAAATCTCTGAGCTCCGCTCGGAGATCTCTGAGCGCAGAAAAGCTAAAAAGATTAAATTTATTTATAATTTCTATACTATTACGAAGACCCAAACGCGCGTCAAAACGGACGAAATTCGCGTCGCAGGCAAATGTCGACGCTACGAACCCAACGACGTAGTCGGAATCAAAATCCGACGCACCGAACTCGAGTTATGGCCTAACGAAGTTACGGTAATTTTTAATTATCCGAGTTTCAAACGTGGGCCGAGACTCCAAAAAAAAGCTCGGATTGCGACGAAACTCGACGAGCAAGTCAGAAATTATATAACTCAGCTTCCCGATGTAAAAGAAATTTTGGTTCCGACGCATATCCCAAAATCTAGCCGGTCAAACCTAATGGACGCCAAAACAAAAAAACACAAACGGCGTCGCACCGTCATCTCACGGACACGTAACACCCTTCCGCTATTATGACGTCAGCAGACAAAAGAATAATACTAGGAAAAAACCGGGGGCGTTACAACCACTCCCCCTAAAAGAAAGTTTCGTCCCGAAACTTGACGTACGAACAGAAAACATTATCGGGACAAAAAAAACGTAGCAAAAAGGAGAAGAGCAAGATCACCACTTGCCTCAACCACCCGAAACCGCACTTCGGAAGGCACCACGACGTAGATCGGCCCTAGCGAAGGCGAGAAAAAGAAATCTACAACAATAAGGTCGAAACAGAAGTTAGGGCCAAAAACCCTAACGGAGAAATTTCATGAAAGTAGAAATACTCACCACGACCGCGTAGATCTCGGCGAGAGCTTTCCGAATCTATGTTCGACTCGCGATTCCGAGCACCGGAGCTCCGTTGGCGGCGGTCGAAAGGCTCCCGAGAAAAGGAATTCGTTGCACTGCTTCGACCGAAATGAACAAGGGAAAGGAAATGGGGGCTCGTTCTTGCTTCGGGAGGAAGAAAACTTATAGTATATATAATAATAATAATATTATTATTATTATAAATATTATAATGGGCTATATCCAATGAAAGAAAAGGAAGGCTCAGAGATATCTGAGCTCCGCTCGGAGATCTCTGAGCGCAGAGATCTCTGAGCTCCGCTCGGAGATCTCTGAGCGCAGAAATCTCTGAGCTCCGCTCGGAGATCTCTGAGCGCAGAAAAGCTAAAAAGATTAAATTTATTTATAATTTCTATACTATTACGAAGACCCAAACGCGCGTCAAAACGGACGAAATTCGCGTCGCAGGCGAATGTCGACGCTACGAACCCAACGACGAAGTCGGAATCAAAATCCGACGCACCGAACTCGAGTTATGGCCTAACGAAGTTACGGTAATTTTTAATTATCCGAATTTCAAACGTGGGCCGAGACTCCAAAAAAAAGCTCGGATTGCGACGAAACTCGACGAGCAAGTCAGAAATTATATAACTCAGCTTCCCGATGTAAAAGAAATTTCGGTTCCGACGCATATCCCAAAATCTAGCCGGTCAAACCTAACGGACGCCAAAACAAAAAAACACAAACGGCGTCGCACCGTCAACTCACGGACACGTAACGCCCTTCCGCTATTATGACGTCAGCAGACAAAAGAATAATACTAGGAAAAAGCCGGGGGCGTTACAATTTTTATCTGAGCTGGAAGTATCTTGTACTTCAGATTTACTGGAAGAATCTTCTTCCTCAACTTCTACTTTCTTCTTATTTTCCGTCTTCTTCACAAGTTTTGGTGTCTCCGTTGTCAAAACTATATCCCATCTTACTAAAATCCTCAAGTCCATCCTTCTCATGTGGTTAGTTTTTGATTCAAGCTTAAGATTAAGACTGTTAGGAATGACTTCGACTAGGTAGAGACTTATAATTCTCCCCATATTAGGCTTTTTAATACTCTCTGCAATTCTGTCAAAAATAATCTTGCTCTAGTTTGTCTTGACTTTGAATATAACTTTTGTCATCATTTCAAACATTAAAGCAGAAATTCTGTCATGTGCTCCTGTTTTGCAGAGCAGCACTTTACCTATTACTTCTGACAGAAATTTACCTTGTATATTCATCCATTTCCTTGCTAGTGTGCTTCCTATCTTTGTGGTTGGGGCCAATCCACACCACACCAAAGCCTCTACAATCTTGCAAGATTCAAGGTTATCTTCTTGATCAATTTTTGACAAGTAAAATACTTTGACTAATCTTCGGGTGGTTGATGCAGTGACCCAGAGCCAACCCGCTCTGTCGACCAAGCCTCGCACCTGGCCTAGCCAGAGGCTCTCGTCCAGCGGCCCACTGCCGGGCTGCAGCACAAACACCACACCATGACCGCACCTATTCTCAGCGCGGCGGGATGTTGAGGCGAGGTCTCGAACCCAGCCCCCTTGATAAAGAGCTTTCCTAACAGCTCTCATCACCAACTGAGCTGCAGCTCAGTTGATGATGAGAGATGTTAGGAAAGCTCTTTATCAACGGGGCTGGGTTTGAGACCTCGCCTCATCATCCTGCCGCGCTGAGAATTGGTGCGGTCATGGGTGGGGTGCTTGGGATGCAGCCCAGTAGTGGGTCGCTGGACGAGAGCCTATGGCTAGGCCAGGTACAAGGCCTGGTCGACAGAGCGGGTCGGCACTGGGTCACTGCATCAAAAAAGTGCACTTTTTTGATACAGTGACCAAGAGCCGAGCTGCTCTGTCGACCAAGCCTTGCACCTGGCCTAGCCAGAGGCTCTCATCCAGCGGCCCACTATCGGGCTGCAGCACAAGCACCCCACCCATGACCGCACCTATTCTCAGAGCGGCAGGGTGTTGAGGCGAGGTCTCAAACCCATCCCCCTTATATAGAGCTTTCCTAATAGCTCTCATCACCAATTGAGCTACAACTCAGTTGGTGATAGTCCTTGTTAGGAAAGGGATTTATCAAGGGGGTTGGGTTCGAGACCTTACCTCAACATCCCGCCGCACTGAGAATAGGTGCGGTCATGGGTGGGGTGCTTGGGCTGCAGCCCGGTAGTGGGCCGCTAGACATGGGCCTCTGGCCAGGCCGTGAGGCTCTCTAGAGCAGGTCGGCTCTGGGCTTGCTACATCAAAAAAGTGCACTTTTCGATGCAGTGACCCAGAGCAGACCTGCTCTGTCGACCAGGCCTCGCACCTGGCCTAGCCAAAGGCCCACGTCCGGCGGCCCACTGCCGGGTTGCAGCCCAAGCACCCCACCCATGACCACACCTATTCTCAACGCGGCGGGATGTTGAGGTAAGGTCTCGAACCCATCCCCCTTGATAAAGAGATATCCTAACAGCTCTCATCACCAACTGAGAGCTGCAGCTCAGTTGGTGATGAGAGCTGTTAGGAAAGCTCTTTATCAAGGGGGATGGGTTCGAGACCTTGCCTCAACATCCCGCCGCACTGAGAATAGGTGCGGTCATAGGGTGGGGTGCTTGGGCTGCAGCCCGATAGTGGGCCGCCGGACGTGGGCCTCTGGCTAGGCCACGTGCGATGCCTGGTCGACAAAGCAGGTCGGCTCTGGGTCACTGCATTAGTGGTGATCTTGATCTTTATTCCATTTACCTTAGACTTAATCTTCTCAGCAATAGAATCCAGATGGGCATTGGAGAAGAATTCTTGAACTTCTCGTTTCCAAATATTTGATGGCTCTAAAAGCAGGAATTCCAATCCAGCTTCCGTGATTAGGGACATTACCTCTTTAATTTCTTCAATCGCTATGAGTAATCCATTACAAACAAGTTCATATCCTTCAAAGATGTTAACGTCAGCCTTAGGAGCCATTGGAGTGGAGATGTTGAGAAAGTGATGTGTTGACTAAAGGAGTTCTAGGTCTCGATACTTAGGAATCAATCTCTCAAGATTTCAGGTAAGCATAATCGACTACTACTTTCATACCCTATTTATAGTAGATGTCGCTAAAGTTGAAAAGGTGCGCTGCATTTAGACTGTTATATATTTTTGGGTAAATACCTAGTATCGACAATAGTTCAGAAAAACTAGTCTGTCGTGATGTGTCGACATAAGTATAATTTCTCTTGACACATACCTTAGGGTATCGACACCCTTATGTCTCAACACTTATTTTAGTGTCTCGACACTTAGCATTTATGCAGTATCGACACACTTTATGGTTTCTTGACACATTACGATCTATAATGTCGACACCCTTCTTGTTGATGCGCGAAAACGCCGCGGGGCACCAGCCAGCTAACACGGAGGGGGTGTTCGGTCTCACAAGCTAGGAGAGGAGGAGAGGAGGGAAGGAAGGAAGCCTCTGAGTGCTCGAGAGTGGAGCAAACGGCTTGTCAAAGAGGGTTGCGGGGATAGAGGAGAGAAGCTTGATCAACAGAGCGGGTTGATCAAGAGAGGAGAAGGAGGTTGACCAGGAGCTGTCGAGCAGACGGCTAATGTGACGGTTGTGCTTGCAGGTTGGTTGCCGAGAAGAGCTGAACTGAGAAGAAGTCTGCTGAGCAGAGGAGCAAGACTTGCTGAGCAGAGGAGCAAGGCTTGCTGAGCAGAGGAGAGAAGAGGGGGCCGCTAGCAGCGGCAACAACACACTTCGCCCGCCGCGGCCTAAATGCCACTCCTGCGACGGGCTTTCCTTTTATTAAAAGCTAGAGATTACAAGCTTACAAGTACACCTTTACAACAAAATCACTTAAAGGGTACAAGGAGAAGCTGGCGGCTAAGAGAGAAGAAAGTGCCAGAAAGCAGAGGAGAAGCTGCCAGGGACTAAGTAAAATGGTCTGCTGGCAAGCTGGAGGACTGAGAAACTGAGTCTGCAGAGTCTGCTGGCAAGCTGCTGAAGAGCTGCTGGAGAGCTGCGCGGACAGGAAATTAAGTCCGCAGAGCTTGCTGGAGGAGGCGACGACGGACTGCGCGGACTGGAAAACGGAGTCCGCAGGGCTTGCTGGCAGGACTTGCAGGATCTTCCTGGATGATCCACCGATGCAGAATGAGAGGCACCATGGGCTATTTATAGACCCAGGGGAGTTCTTCTAGAAGCGGGGCCCAGTGACATCAGCATGACGACCTGCGCGGACTCCGCGGACAGAGATTTTGCGTCCGCCACTGTTGCCTGAGGAAGCAAGCGGAAGGACCCACCTGCAGAGAACTGGAGGTCGCCCCCTAGCGGGCGACCTGGGCGGACTCCGGGAGGAGTCCGCCCGGCAGGCCGGGGCCGCCCCCTAGCGGGCGGCCTGGGCGGACTCCGGGTGGAGTCCGCCCGGCGGGAGCCGGGGCCGCCCCCTAGCGGGCGGCCTGGGCGGACTCCGGGTGGAGTCCGCCCGGCTGGAGCCGGGGCCGCCCCCTAGCGGGCGGCCTGGGCGGACTCCGGGTGGAGTCCGCCCGGCTGGAGCCGGGGCCGCCCCCTAGCGGGCGGCCTGGGCGGACTCCGGGTGGAGTCCGCCCGGCAGGAGCCGGGGCCGCCCCCTAGCGGGCGGCCTGGGCGGACTCCAGGGGGAGTCCGCCCGGCAGGAGCCGGGGCCGCCCCCTAGCGGGCGGCCTGGGCGGACTCCAGGGGGAGTCCGCCCGGCAGGAGCCGGGGCCGCCCCCTAGCGGGCGGCCTGGGCGGACTCCAGGGGGAGTCCGCCCGGCAGAAGCCGGGGCCGCCCCCTAGCGGGCGGCCTGGGCGGACTCCAGGGGGAGTCCGCCCGGCAGGAGCCGGGGCCGCCCCCTAGCGGGCGGCCTGGGCGGACTCCAGGGGGAGTCCGCCCGGCAGGGCCTGGCCGCCCCCTTGCGGGCGGCCTGGGCGGACTCCGGGTGGAGTCCGCCCGGCTGACGGGCTGAGGCCGCCCGGGGTGGGCGGCCTCGGCGGACGGCGGCAGGAGGCCGCCGCCCCTCGGGCAGCAGGGAGGTCGCCCCAGGCGGGCGTCCTCGGCGGACGGCGGTAGGAGACCACCGCCCCTTGAGAGAAATAGGAGGCCGCTACTGGTACTGCTGTTGGCGGACTCCTGCAAGGAAAAGACTGCACGATGAGCGGACCTAACCGCATGTCCCGCGAGGGTGAGCCATGGGAATAGCTCGCCGTCCCGCAGGGCACGCGGTTGCTAGGAGACCTAGGCGGATAGGGAAGACTGTCCGCCTACGCTGGGACCCATCGCGATCGAAAGGTATAATCTAAGAGTCACGATGAGCCAGCTGGCCATCTTGGGAAGGATCGCCGATTTCTGGGTTAACATAATCCCCGCACTTTTTTAAGTTCCGAAAAGAACTTCGAAAAAGTTGGAGACCCACGAAAATCGTGATCCACCCCAACGGAAGAAGAGGAGTAAGGAGAGACAGAACCTGAAGACTCTCCTTAGAAGCTTGATGTTTCCTGTCAATTTTCCTGCAAAAGGAAAGTTAGGGTAAGCATGTAGGGGTGGCACATCGAGTGTGTACCTGAATTTGTTTTTTTTTTGCAAAACGAAGAAGGCGTGTCTTCTGTAAGTGTTCTGCAAAACAAAAGTGAGGAAAACGGAAAGGCGTAACAACTTGCAAGTACCTGGAAGGGACCTGCAAGTCTTTACTGGTTTCTGCAAAAGAAGAGTTAGGAGCATGCACAATATATGAGAGTAACTTGCTAGTACCTGTGAAGAAACTTGCAAGGGTTTGAGGATCTCTGCAAGAAGAGAGTTAAGAGCAGGTATCGTATATAAAAACAAGCTGCAAGTACCTGGATGAGGCTTGCAGGTGTTTGCTAATCTCTGCAAGAAGAGAAGTTAGGAACCAATAAGATATGAAAATAACTTGCAAGTACCTGTGAAGAGAAGGCTTGCAAGTGTTAACTGTAGACTGTTAACTGTTGATAAGTTAACTGTTGACAAGATAAGGCCGATATGACCAATTAGCAAGAAGAGTGCCTGATGAATATTATTATGAAGCCCAGATCCATAAACTGTGTTAATTGCTGACAGATATGCCTGGATTGCGATAGCATGGCTGGTAGTGCTTGAGCAAACAATATATAGAAGATAAGAGCAATAGAACTTATATAGATAGAGTGCGAGTCATCATCCGATAGAGCTTTGAATAAGCAATTCATATAGGATGAGCACGAGCAAAGTGATTGCTGAAAATCCTTTTGGTAGGTCGGATTAACCTGTTCACCTGTGAAAGAAGGCAAGAGAGAAAAAGGAGGGCTGCACCCGGAATGACTAAAGTGGGTTGAATGCTGCCACAGGTGTTTCCCGTGGGCCTTATGCATCACTTGCCCGAAAAAATCATCCCAAGTATAGTCCTACTCAAAGCGGGCTGGCCGCGCATCCTCAAGGAGGGGGGAAAAGGAAACAAGAGGTCCATGTTCGGAATGACTACAGAGGGTTGAATGCTGCCACAGGTGTTTCCCGTGGGCCTTATTCATCACTTGCCCGAAAAAATCATCCCGAGTATGGTCCTGCTCGAAGCGGGAAAGGAAAAAGAGGTCCATGTTCGGAATGACTACAGAGGGTTGAATGCTGCCACAGGTGTTCCCCGTGGGCCTTATGCATCACTTGCCCGAAAAAATCATTCCGAGTATGGTCCTGCTCAAAGCGGGCTGGCCGCGCATCCTCAAGGAGGGCACAAAGCAAGGGAAGGTCCTGAGAAGGACCGCTGGAAGCAAGGAAGATCCTGAGAAGGATTGCTAGAGGCAAGGGAGATCCTGAGAAGGATCGCTAGAGACTCTGCTCTCTTGCCCTGGGCACAAGCATCACTGATCAAGGAGACAGGTTGCGCCAAGAGGCCTATATTGTCTGTGTGTTGATCAGTGGAGTTGTGAGAACCCGAGAGGCACGGATCGAGGATACCGGAGAGAGTTATTCGGCCACCACAGTTGAAGGATGATCCAAGAGACAAGGCTACGCTTGATCGCCATTGCTCGTCCAGCGAAGATCATCCTAACCGTAGTGTTTCCTATAAGACGCACAGCAGAGCTAACACATGGGGCTCCCCTAGCACACACTCTGTGTCAGATGCTGGCTAGGATCCTAAGCCTGAAGCCCATAATCGTAGATGAACTGCTCCCACTACACACATGGGTATACTCCCGCCATATGTGGTCGAAGCGGTAGTGCAAGAACAAACTACGGAGGGAACGTTTCAGACTCGGCGAAATCTCATTGGCGTATTGATCCAGAGAGAGAGAAAGAGGCAACAAAAAGGGAACTATGTCAGTACAGGATCTCTGAATAAAAGCTTTGCAGAAAAGCAGAAAAAGAACACTGAGAAGTGTTGTAATGAAAAATGTTTGAAAGAGGGAGAGTAAGGGTTGAGATAACCCCTGTAGGTTGTAAGGAGCTCTGGAGGACTGTGAAGTCCTTGCTAGTTCAGAATAACCTTCCTAGTATGCCCTCGTCATCAGCATCGAAGCATTCGACGGTTGGGGGAACAACGAGGAGAGGAGGCTCTTCGATGTGGTTTACTCCTCTTGAGGAGCAAGGAGCGTCTGCAATTTCTTTGCCCTTTGAAGTTGACGGATCAGGGCGATCTTCTTTAGGGAGCAAGTCATGCATCTTGCCTTGCCGGAGCATCCTTTGCACAAGCTGACGGAATGCTCGGCAGTTTTCTGTTCGATGGCCTGGCTCTTTGTGGAATTCACAATAAGGCTCTGAGTCTCTAGACCTCTGATCTGCTGGTCGATAGGGCTTCTTGTAGCTTGCCCTGTCTTTCATGATCTGCACTACCTCTTGCACGACGTCGTCGAGATCCGACTCATGCAAGTCATCATCTTGCTGTTGTTGAACAGTTGCTGTTTGAGAAGGAGCTAGCGGTAGCAATGGATCTTGAGCATCACGGCTCGGGAAGGAGTATCGCTGGCGATGAAGCCTTCTCTCCTTCCTTGAGTGAGCTGGGAAACGATTGCAAGGAGACCATGGAGGCTGCTTGCGAAACGGATCTTTCTCTGATACGAGCTTGGAAACGAAGCCTGGATTGCTCTTCTCGCCTCGGATGTATGAGTTGGCTAGAGCGATCAGCTCTTGGTATGTCCTTGGAGCACGGACATTGGCTTCAAATTTGAGAGGCCCTTCACGAAGACCATGGATAAGAGCCACTCGGTACATTTCTTGATCAACGATTTCGATGTCCAGAATCTCTCTCTGGAATCGATCAACGAATTGAGACCAGGTTTCATCACTGCGCTGTCTGATCTCAAAGAGGGCTTCAGGACCGCCCTTTCTCTTAGAAGAGGTAGAGAATCTGAGAAGGAACTCTCTACGAAGATCGAGGAAGGAAGCGATGGAGTGAGGACGGAGGCCATAGAACCAATCCCTCACTTGCCCATCAAAGGTTGTCACAAGGAGCTTGCACTTGGTTGCATCTGACAGAGTCTTGAGAGCAACGGCTGATTCAAAGGCTTGAAGATGCTTGACCGGATCAGTCTCTCCTGTATAGATTGGCAGTCAAGGCTCTCTGAAGTTTGCTGGAGTAGGTTCAAGGCGAACACTCTCAATGAAGGGCGACGGCTCTTCCTGCTCTCCCACAGCATAGGGATCAAAGGGAGCATAGGCTGCAGCTGCAAAAGAAGCAGGGGGGTAGAAAGGAAAAGTTGCTGCAGGGGGAGCAGAGGCAGGAGCTGGGGGGCAAGGATGACTTCCTTGAAAGTTAAGAAATCTGGCAGGACTTCCTCGGGCTGCTTGCCGGAAGAAGTTTTGGCGAGCGGCGAACTCTTCATCTTGAGTTCGCAAAGGAGCAGCAGGACCTTGCGGGAAGGTCGGGGTGTAAGGCGGATAGAACGGAGGACAAGCTTGAGAATAAGCTTGCTTATGCTCTGATGTTGGCGTTGGGTTGATTGGGGCAGCTGGAGCAGCTGGAGCAGCTGCTGGACGAGAGTCTAACCGCTGCGTGATCGCAGCAAGGACTTGGTTGATTGCTTGGAACTGTTGAGCATTCTCACGGCGCGACTGCTCAAAAGCTTCCCAGAGAGGATCTTCACTGGGACTTGGAGCAAAGTTCTCGGCTGATTGATCTGACATGGCTAACTGTCGCTGTTCACCGTCTGACCGGATCTGAAGGCCGCGTGTTAACTGTTGATGCGCGAAAACGCCGCGGGGCACCAGCCAGCTAACACGGAGGGGGTGTTCGGTCTCACAAGCTAGGAGAGGAGGAGAGGAGGGAAGGAAGGAAGCCTCTGAGTGCTCGAGAGTGGAGCAAACGGCTTGTCAAAGAGGGTTGCGGGGATAGAGGAGAGAAGCTTGATCAACAGAGCGGGTTGATCAAGAGAGGAGAAGGAGGTTGACCAGGAGCTGTCGAGCAGACGACTAATGTGACGGTTGTGCTTGCAGGTTGGTTGCCGAGAAGAGCTGAACTGAGAAGAAGTCTGCTGAGCAGAGGAGCAAGACTTGCTGAGCAGAGGAGCAAGGCTTGCTGAGCAGAGGAGAGAAGAGGGGGCCGCTAGCAGCGGCAACAACACACTTCGCCCGCCGCGGCCTAAATGCCACTCCTGCGACGGGCTTTCCTTTTATTAAAAGCTAGAGATTACAAGCTTACAAGTACACCTTTACAACAAAATCACTTAAAGGGTACAAGGAGAAGCTGGCGGCTAAGAGAGAAGAAAGTGCCAGAAAGCAGAGGAGAAGCTGCCAGGGACTAAGTAAAATGGTCTGCTGGCAAGCTGGAGGACTGAGAAACTGAGTCTGCAGAGTCTGCTGGCAAGCTGCTGAAGAGCTGCTGGAGAGCTGCGCGGACAGGAAATTAAGTCCGCAGAGCTTGCTGGAGGAGGCGACGACGGACTGCGCGGACTGGAAAACGGAGTCCGCAGGGCTTGCTGGCAGGACTTGCAGGATCTTCCTGGATGATCCACCGATGCAGAATGAGAGGCACCATGGGCTATTTATAGACCCAGGGGAGTTCTTCTAGAAGCGGGGCCCAGTGACATCAGCATGACGACCTGCGCGGACTCCGCGGACAGAGATTTTGCGTCCGCCACTGTTGCCTGAGGAAGCAAGCGGAAGGACCCACCTGCAGAGAACTGGAGGTCGCCCCCTAGCGGGCGACCTGGGCGGACTCCGGGAGGAGTCCGCCCGGCAGGCCGGGGCCGCCCCCTAGCGGGCGGCCTGGGCGGACTCCGGGTGGAGTCCGCCCGGCGGGAGCCGGGGCCGCCCCCTAGCGGGCGGCCTGGGCGGACTCCGGGTGGAGTCCGCCCGGCTGGAGCCGGGGCCGCCCCCTAGCGGGCGGCCTGGGCGGACTCCGGGTGGAGTCCGCCCGGCTGGAGCCGGGGCCGCCCCCTAGCGGGCGGCCTGGGCGGACTCCGGGTGGAGTCCGCCCGGCTGGAGCCGGGGCCGCCCCCTAGCGGGCGGCCTGGGCGGACTCCGGGTGGAGTCCGCCCGGCAGGAGCCGGGGCCGCCCCCTAGCGGGCGGCCTGGGCGGACTCCAGGGGGAGTCCGCCCGGCAGGAGCCGGGGCCGCCCCCTAGCGGGCGGCCTGGGCGGACTCCAGGGGGAGTCCGCCCGGCAGGAGCCGGGGCCGCCCCCTAGCGGGCGGCCTGGGCGGACTCCAGGGGGAGTCCGCCCGGCAGAAGCCGGGGCCGCCCCCTAGCGGGCGGCCTGGGCGGACTCCAGGGGGAGTCCGCCCGGCAGGAGCCGGGGCCGCCCCCTAGCGGGCGGCCTGGGCGGACTCCAGGGGGAGTCCGCCCGACAGGGCCTGGCCGCCCCCTTGCGGGCGGCCTGGGCGGACTCCGGGTGGAGTCCGCCCGGCTGACGGGCAGAGGCCGCCCGGGGTGGGCGGCCTCGGCGGACGGCGGCAGGAGGCCGCCGCCCCTCGGGCAGCAGGGAGGTCGCCCCAGGCGGGCGTCCTCGGCGGACGGCGGTAGGAGACCACCGCCCCTTGAGAGAAATAGGAGGCCGCTACTGGTACTGCTGTTGGCGGACTCCTGCAAGGAAAAGACTGCACGATGAGCGGACCTAACCGCATGTCCCGCGAGGGTGAGCCATGGGAATAGCTCGCCGTCCCGCAGGGCACGCGGTTGCTAGGAGACCTAGGCGGATAGGGAAGACTGTCCGCCTACGCTGGGACCCATCGCGATCGAAAGGTATAATCTAAGAGTCACGATGAGCCAGCTGGCCATCTTGGGAAGGATCGCCGATTTCTGGGTTAACACTTCTAGTGTCACGACACTTTCTCAGATGTCTCGACACATTCTCTTGTGTCTTGACACAATTTTTGATTTAGTCAAAATTTTGTTTTCAAAAATGTAGATTATTGATATCTATGATGTCTTACTTGTTTATTTAGATTGGTAGACTTTGTTACTTAACTTATACAAGTTGAACAAGGATTTTTTAGGTATCAATGAAAATGGTTATTCTATGTTTAACATTCCTAGTACAAACTTGATGAAATTGAACTTGTTTTCATCTAAGGGTTATGTGAATATGTCAAAAATTTTATTTTCAGTTGGATTATAATGTAAACCAATATTTCTTTTTTCAATATGTTCTCTAATAAAATGATATCTAAATTCTATATGTTTGGTTCAACTGTGAGAAACATGATTATTAGCAATTGAGATTGCACTAGAAGTATTACAATACATAAGAGATTTACTTAGTTATACACTGTAGTCCATAGTTAATGTTGAAACCATAGTAACTGTGCACAGTAGCTCCCAACTGATATATACTCAGACTCACTTGTTGAAATAACTACACTTGTTTGCTTCTTACTTCTCTAACTAATGAGTCTTCTCCCCAAAAATTGACAAGTTCCTGATGTACTCTTTCTATCCTCTTTACATCCTGTAAAATCTGCATCTGTGTATCTAGATAGATCAAAATCACCATTCCTAGGATACCAAAGCCCAAGATTGGGTGTGCCTTTTATATATCTCAGTATTCTTTTAGCATCTATATAATGAGACTCTTTAGGACATGCTTGGTACCTAGCACAGACACATGTTGAAAACATGATATCTGGTTTATTCGTTGTCAAGTAAAGGAGTGATCCAATGATGCCTCTATACAAGGATTCATCCACTATTTTCCTAGATTCATCCTTGTGAAGTGATACTGAGGAATCCATTGGGTTCTCATGGTAGAAGTTTTTTCCATATCATACTTCTTAATCAACTCCTTTGTTAACTTAGACTGAGAGATGGATATACCATCTTCTAATTATCTAACTTGGAATCCCAAGATGAACATCAGCTCACCCATGCTGCTCATTTCGAACTTGTCATGCATAAGCTTGGCAAAGTTTCTACATAGCAGTTCAGTAGTAGAACCAAAAATAATGTCATCTACATAAATATGGACTAGTATGTTTGAACCTTTGATGTCCCTTAGGAATAGTGTCTTATCTATCTGCCCCCTAGAGAACTTGTTCTCGATAAGAAAGGTAAACAGGGTCTCATACCAAGCTGTAGGTGCATGTTTTAACCCACACAATGCTTTATGTAATATGAGGACATGAGAGCTAAGTTTAGGGTTTACAAAACCTGGTGGCTGTTCTATATAGACCTCTTCCTTCAATTTACCATTTAGGAATGCAGATTTAACATACATTTGGTAGGCTTTATATCCTTTGTAAGCTACATGTGCTAAAAATAATCTAATGGCTTCTAGCCTAGCTACAGGTGCAAAGGTTTGGTCAAAGACTATCCTTCCTCCTGTTTATACCCCTTAGCCACAAATCTTACTTTATTTTTAACTATGACTTCATTCTCATCTAATTTATTCCTATATATCCAATTAGTTCCTATGACATTGTGATTTCTAGTTTTAGGAACTAGACTCAAAACCTTACATCTATCAAATTGATAAAGCTCTTCTTGTAGTGCCATAATCCAATTCGGGTCTAAATTGGATTCGTCATACTCCTTAGGTTCCATCTGAGAGAGAAAGCTAGAGTGTTGGGTACATTGGGAATTATGTACCTGATTTGGAGAAGCCCCTTGTCAATTCAATGATATACACTAAGTTGTATTTGATGTATATTATGTTTACATATGCAGGACTTAAAGTAAAGAAATTTTTCTAACCACAAATGTGTCGACACAGTTCAATTAAGTCGACACCTCTACAGAGCTGTGTCGAGACAAGTCAGTTGTCTCAACAACTTGAAGACTAAGTCAGCATACTTGACAAATTAAAAAGGAAAATTATGTTGAGTAAAATTATGTTGAGATAGACCAACTGTCTCGACACAATACATGTTATGTAAATTTGTCAGCACAGCAGATAGATTGTGTCGAGACAATCTCACTATCTCGAAACAAGGCAGAATCAGAAGATGTCAACATAGCAGACAGATTGTGTCGAGACAATCTCACTATCTTGACGCAAGGCAAAAATCAGAAGATGTCAACACAACAGATAGATTGTGTCGAGGAAATCTCACTGTCTCGACACATGGCAGAATTAGAAGATGTCAACACAGCAGAAAGATTGTGTCGAGATAATTTCACTGACTCAACATAAGGTAGAATCAGAAGGTGTCAACATAGTAGACAGAGTGTGTTGAGACAATCTAACTATCTCGACACAGTGCAGTATTAAGAGATGTCGACACTGAAATTGTGTGTGTTGGGACAAGTCAACTGTCTCGACACTTTTAGCTTCTGATGAAAATTATTCCAAGTTAGAATGTGTCGAGACTACTACGATATCTCAATACATGTGTTGAGACATCAGCAACATCTTGATGCTTATGTTTCAGAATTTGTTACGTCGACACTAATCAAGTCAACACATGTCAGAACTATCAAGTCAGTTGCGGCAAACTCATACTTCAACATAAATAGGTCAAGGAAGGTTGTGATGTATGTTGCTGACGTCATCAAATAGAATCCAGCCATCTGCAAAGTATATAAATAGGCAGTGCTGCCTTCATAAAGAGAAGACATACACGAGAGAGAGAAATCATAAAGAAGAGATGACAGATCAAATCAAGCAATCAGAATTTCTCGTTCTAATTTCTTCCAAGTCCTAACCATGCGACATATTCGAGAAAGAGGAAGAAGACGAATGTCTTCAAGAATATCCTCATATCCCTTTTACTAGTTTTATCTGAAGATCTAATTGCATCTGATCCACAACTTCTTCAAGGTATTCACGCCGATCAACATCAAGAAGATTGTTGTTTTAGTGAAGGAACTTTTCAGTCTGCAGATCTATCAAGAAGATATCCAATTGAAGCTGATTTGGAGAATCTGTGTAAACAGATATATCAGATTACAGGTTTACCGTTTTCAGAAGTTTATTTTACCCATTATATTGTAATATCTCCTTGAGATTTGAGTGGGTAGGAGAATCTTTTTTCTGAGATTGTAAGCCTAAATTATAAAGGCTGAGGTAGGTTTTTGAGGGACCTGAGGTAGGTGGTTTAGGTAAATCACTGAGTTGTAAGACTATTCTATAAAGGCTGAGGTAGGGATCTTTAGAGGTCCTGAGGTACGAGATTGAGGGAATCTCTGAGGTAGGACCATTTGGTCTGAGTATAAGTTTCTTGACATAAACTGATCAAGAAGGATCTTTGGATTCGAGTTGAGAAGGAGGAGCAATAACCTTATCTAGCACAATGCTAGTGAGGAAGAAGGGGGTAAGTGGATGTACCCTAGATAGGGAAACCACAATAAATTCATTGTGTGTGGTGGACTATTCTTTACTTGTGTTATGTGTGTTATAATCTGTGATAGTATTATTTCTATTTATTAAGGAACAGGGAATTGCAGAGGAATTTTTTAAAGGTCACCTATTCACCCCCCCCCCCTATAGGTGACTATCTAGCCATATGCTTGACTTTCAAGTGGTATCAGAGGGAGGTTATTCATAGAAAGACCTAACAGTCTAAAAAAGATCCTAAGGGTATTTGAAGATTATTAGATCTATGGCTTCTGAATCTCACAGAGAACTCGGTTATATGAAGTTGACATTGTGTACTAAGGATAACTTTGTAATATGGAAACAGAGAGTGAGACTGTTCATGGAAGCCTCATATCCAAGAATCTTTGTCACAGTTCAAGAAGGTCCATATGTGCCCATGAAAATATCAGTCTTAGGTACAAATGTTCAAACCCCCAAGAAAATGTCAGAAATGACAAAGGATGAGGTGATACTTGCTACTATGGACAAGAGAGCACAGAATATAATAGTTAGGGCAATAGACAACTCAACCTTTGTGAAAGAGCAGTTTGATCTGATATACTCTAGAGGGGGGGGGGTGAATAGAGTATATGGTGCTTTGAAACCTTTTTACAATAATTGTTGTAATAAGAGTGAGCAGGGAAGCAGTTAAAAATCTAATCACAGAACTAAGTTAAACAAAAGCTAATCACAGAAAAATCAAGGCCAGAAACAAACATAAAAACAAGCAAAACCAGAAGACACAAGGAAATATAGTGGTTCCCCTAAACTTGGGTACATTCACTCTTCTACCACCCTAGGTAGGAATCCACTGCAGGATGAGTTGATCAGGTGTCCAGGGCACCAATGAGCTTTTGATAAGGTGCTCAAAAACCAAACTAGATTTTTTGATCAGGTGTCTTGCCACCAATGAGCTTTTGACAAGGTGCTCAAAAACCAAGCTCAAACTTTTGAAGGGAGTTTGAGAAACCCTTTACAGAGAGGGGGTGAGAGAGTGATGGAAGTCTTCTCTTTCTCAAACAACTGAGAAGACTATGTGGATTGTTGATGTCAAAGCTCCCCCTGAATCCTTGAGATCTTCAGGAAGAAAAGCTTTGCTGAGGGTGATAGGCCTTCAAAGATTGAACTCCAGCAATAGATGATTTCAGCAATGACTGAAATGTTGAATGTCTGGAGTCTTGAGAAAATATGTTGGCCTTGAACACTTTGAAACTAAAGAGATCTGAAGATTTTTGAAAGCTTGATCTCCTTGGATGTGTGTGTTCTTGAGGATTCTTTGAGACAGAATAATGTTTTAATGTATCTATGTAATTTGTGTGTCTCCCTGTGTACATCCCCTTGTGAGACTCTAAAAATTCTATCTCTTTTATTCTCTGGTACAGAATAGAGTAACATTCTCTGTCAAGTATAGCTGTTAGCCTGCATTAATTACATCCTTAATTGCAAAAACTCTTCTGGAGGGAAGTCCACAGAAATATTCCTTGAAAAATCCCTTGAAACTTGGTCCAGAAATGAATGAAAACGGCTAGGAAATCTCTGAATTAATTGCAGAATAACTCCTTAACTGATTTGAATTTGAATATAGAAACATCCTTGAAGTTAACTGAAATCGTCGAACTGAGCTCTGCTATCGTCGAGCTGAGCTCAGCCATCTGGAAGTATACAGCAACAAAATATCGTCGATCTGAGCTCACAGATCGTCGAACTGAGCTCAGAGATAAAGACCCAAAGCAGAGTCAAAATCGTCGACCTGAGCTCACCGATCATCGAACTGAGTTCGACGATATAATGAGGTTGAGCTCAGCGATCGTCGAATGGAGTTCGACGATCTATCGAAGTTGAGCTAGACGATTGTCGATCGGAGTTCGACGAATCGTCGTGCTGAGCTCGACGATCAGACTTAGTCTCCAGACAGAAAATCCTGGTCTTCAGGGCAGCTTCCAAACCTAGACTTCTAACCCTTAGACTCAATTCTAATTGACCTATTGAGCTATAAAGGAGGTCAAGCAAAGATTTCCTAGAGACATAGTGATCCTGACCCAAATTAGTAATAGGGTGTTCCAACACTTTCAAAATCTGGTGCATTGTAATACATCCAAGGAGATGTGGGATACCCTCATAGTATACATGGAAGGCACAGAAGAGGTAATAGATGACAGGAAATTTCTCCTCAACCAGCAGTATGAGGCCTTTAGACAAGGAAAAATTGATTTTATTGAACAATGTTATGAAAAGTTCTTTAGAAAAGCTAATGATTTGAGAAACTATTGCAGAGACTTCTCAAATTATGAACTAAATGATAATTTTTTGAGATCCTTGAATAAATAATGGGACATCAAAATTTGTGTCGTAAGAGAGATGGGAAATCTAAGAAACATGTTGCCCCAAGACTTATTTGGGAAGTTAATGTCACATGAACTTCAGCTAAATTCTAGGAAAGCTGAAGCTGAATCAGTCAGACACTCAACTCAGCCTAAATCTGTATCCTTCAAAGTAGATACTTCTAAGAAAGCTAGAAGAGAAGTACCATCATCACCCATAAGGGATGAAGATTCATACAGTACTGCAGCATGTTCTTCTTCAGAAGAAATATCAGATGATGAACTGGATTTGTTTACCAGGCAATTCAAGAAAATGTTAAGAAGGAGAAATCAGTGGAGCAATAGCAAACCTTCAGGATCAAGCTCTAATAAAAGCAAAGACAAGCACGGAGACAAATCTGTGGTCAAGTATGATTCACAACAGAACAAACAATTTAAGACTGACATTATTTGTTTTTGTTGTAATAGGCCTGGGCATGTCATTGCTGACTATCCAGTAAAAAGAAAGGAGAACAGGAAATCAAAAGAAAAGAAGTTCAACAACGACAAAAAATCAGAGAATGGTCTGATGGCAAAGAAGTTAAAGACCTTATCTTATAGTGATATAGATTCAACTGAATCAGAAGAAGAAACTGTTAGAATGATCTCATATGAAGAAGAGTTTATCAGAAGGGCTATATACAAAAGGAAGTGTACCACAACTTCATCAAACTATGGTGATTATGAAGAAGACATGGAAATCAACTTGATGGCTATATCTGATATCCTAGAAACAAAAGCACGTGACTGTAAAAGTACACAGGAATGTCCAAGTTCCAGAGATAGACCAATCTGGTACTTGAATAGTGGATGTTCAAGACATATTACTGGAATAAGGGGAAATCTGAGGAAATACATCCCTTTGGAGAATGGACCAAAGGTGATCTTTCGAGGAGTTGATAAAGGCATAACCAAAGGTTATGGTAAGATCACAAATGGCATAGTCACACTCACTAAAGTAGCATATGTGGAAGGGTTGCAACACAACCTTATAAGCATACGCCAACTTTATGATCATGGCTATGACATATCTTTCCACAAATATGAGTGTCTAATAAAAAGGTCAAGTGACCAAGAGGTCATCTTGACAGGCACTAGATGTGGGAATATGTACTCTTTGAATTTTCTATGTATAAAGTCACACTCTCCCTTATGTTTAGTTGCAAGTGAGAAAGCCTCACTTTGTGTTAAGTGGCACAAGAGGCTAGCTCATTTGAACTATAAGACTATAGGCAAACCGTACAACAAAGAGCTTGTTAGGAATGGCCCTAACCTTAAATGCTCTAAGGAAAGCATCTGCTCAGCATGCCAAAAAAGCAAGCAGATTAAAGCTTTATTCAAGAGTTATGAATCCAAAGACTTAGTGAGGTGTTTATACCTCTTGCATATAGACTTTTTTGGTCCTATACCAGTTCATAGTTTAGGAAGGAGAGTCTACACCTTTGTAATTATTGATGATTATTCCAGATACTCTTAGGTTTTCTTCTTAAAAAAAAGTTTGAAACTCATGATGTCTTCAAGACTTTTGTCAAACAAATTCAGAATGAATTTAACAGTACTATGGTCAGAATTAGAAGTGATCATGGAACTGAATTTCAATCTGATTATATGAGAAAGTTTTGTGTATAACTGGAGTTTCAGCAAGAATTTTCTTCACCAAGAACACCCCAGCAAAACGGAGTTGCTGAGAGAAAGAATAGTATTCTCATTGAAGCTGGAAGAACAATGTTGAGTGATTCTTCACTCCCAGAATATTTTTGGGCAGAGGCAATTAACACTGCATATCATGTTCTTAACAGAGCTTCAATAAAACAATGACTAAATAAAAACCCTTATGAACTTATGAAGGGCAGAAAACCAAACGTAGACTATTTTAGAATATTTGGTTGTAGATGTTATGTCCTAAATAATGGGAAAACATACATAACCAAGTTTGCTGAGAAATCATATGATGGGATATTTGTTGGTTATTATAACCACAACAAGGCCTATAGGGTCTACAACTTGAAGGATGAAGTTGTAGAGGAGTCTGTACATTTTGTATTTGATGAAAGTTCTATGTTTTATAATGATAAGTAAGGTACATCAAGCACAACATGTGTGGATTTGAAGTTAAAGGAGCTGATTATAGAAGATATAGTTAGAACAAAGCAGAATAGGTAAGATGAAATCAACATTGTGGAGGAAGTGCTTGCACAAGAAAATCCAAGAGAAGCAACTCAGCAACATGATCAAGATGGTCCAGGAGGAGAAGTCACACTGCCTGTAACGCCCCGAAACTCAAAAGAGGGATGGACAGCATTTAGAGACGAGTTTGATGCATGGTAAGGGTCACACGGCCTAGGACACCGGCATGTCCCGGGCCGTATCATTCTCGAGTTCGATGAACTTTCCGAGTGGTCGACGAAATGCAGTCGACGATCGTCGAGACAGCGAACACAACCTGAGACACGTGCATGTCCAGGGCCGTGTCCTGCTCTAGCTATTAGTCGGGCTGTGTCGGGGGAGGAACACGGCCTGGAGCCCAGGCATGTTTTGTTTGACACGGGCATGCCAAAACTGACAGGGGCATGTCGAGAACCGTGTCCTCTTTGGGTTTTTTTGTCCTGTGTCGATTGAGGAACACGCCCCGCAACACGGGCGTGTACTGATTGACACGGGCATGTCAAGATTGATACGGGCTTGTCGAGAACCCGTGTTCTGGTCGTGAAGTGACAGTTTCAGCATCGATTGAGGTATATGGCCTTGGACACGAGAGTGTCACAAGTCGTGTTCGGCCCAGAAATGTTTTTTTCAGGTCGAATCGTGGTCGTTCCTTTCCTTCAAATAGGATCCAATAGCTTAACCTTTCCCCTGCTGGTATAAGGCCGGGAATAGGGTTTGAAACCCTCATTACACTTAGGGCTTACTCTTTCTAAAGCTTTAGAGAGAGGGGAGAGCAAGGAAGAAGGATAAGGAGAGTTTTGGTTGTCGGTAGAGCTTCGGATCCCCAAATCGCAAGCTGAGTTCAGATCTACGGATGCAAGGCCATTACGGTGCTTCTCATCCGTCTAGATCTCCATGGAGCCAATGATAAATGCAAGGGTAACGATTCTCTTCTTGGATATGTGAAGTCATCTTTCCTTTTTGCATAGGAAGCCCACTCTCATGAGTATGCGGTGAGTGTGAGGTATTCCTTCGAGTAGACATGAATAGTCCCCGTTGTTTTGCATGTAGAGTCCGGAATCGAAGAACGTACATAAGCATGGTGTGTGAAGCCTACCCGGACATGTTGGTATGGATCAGTGATGTTTCATTATGCATGAAAGTCCATAGAAGACTCTGCGCCGAAGGTTGTTTTCGGATTTGCTATGAGGTACATTGCAACAGGGAACCTTGAGTACTAACTCCAAGGTGCACTCGAAAAACTGGCCAAAAGAATGATTCTTCCATCTTGGTGGACTAGGAGCCAACTTGCACAAAACTGGGTTATGTAAAGCGTGTGATCGATTTGGGACTCGGGGAAGCTTGACCCGCGCATATGGCTTAAATTGACATTACGTTGTGAGCAACGGGTTAGGTAGAACCGTACTCGCTCTATGTCATTCGGTTAAAGAGACCTAAGGTACATGGTACTTGTCGTTGGCATAGATGGAGGGTCTTAGGCATAGGCCAGTAAGACTACAATGCTCACAAGGTTTGTCATCCTGGAGGCGGTAGTGAGACCACGGATTTTGACCGGGTTTACTGAGAATGTGCCCTGAGTGCACGGGGTGTGTGCTCGTGCGTTCCTACGGCTATGATGAAGTGTAACTTCACTACTGTTTGGCTATGCTAATAAAGTGCAGGGAAGGAGCATTGCCTCCCCGAGTTGAGGGGCGAGATCATTATAATTTGGTCAGATTTAGCTGCCCGTTGCTTTTGTTTGCAACCACTGCAGTGGATTGTTTCATGCAGGTGTTGCAGAGCCAATTGGCAAATAGCGTGCTGAAGACCTGGTTGCTAAGCTTGCACTTGAAGGCCAAAGCGAATATTCAGTTTTTCTGCTCATGTGTAACCGGCCTGCGTGCCGATGTATGGAAGACAATATTTGTTTAAAATAAACTCTTGTACGTCCATAAGTCCAAGTACTTTGTGTATTTGTACGCTCATTCCTATTTTTGGGTATTTTAGTGGACATTCATGTTGTGGCTTGGGTTCTTTTCTTTGCAACATTTAAAATGCTTCCACTATAATGTGCTCTGTGTAGGACGTGTGTTATTGGAAGGATGGTTTCATTTTGAAACCCTTCGGTCTGTCTGTGGTATATGGCGTCGGGTCTCGGCCGGACCTACTGCTATATGTTATGTGACGGATAGGGGGTGTTACAATTTGGTATCAAACTACCGGTTTCGATCATGCTTAAATGAATTCGTGGGTGAATTCTTTTAAGGGGTGGTGAGCACATGTGTGTGCGTCATCGTTATAATATAAAAAGAACCCAAGAATGTCCACTTAGGAATGAAAATACACATGTTTGAGGAACCTACTGTAACGCCCCCAATATTTTCGATGATTTATTTGAGTGGGCAACGTCAGATTTATGACGTCGTGGCGTTACTTTTAACATTGAGTTTTGGATTTAAGTAATTTTGGACTTTCTCGTCCAGTTTCGCCGCAACCCGAGCATTTTTGGAGTCTCGGCGCGCGATCGAAGTTTTGGGTTTTGTTTTTATTCGCCGTATACTTTGACGGTTAATATCTCGGAAATGGCTCGTAGGATTATAGTTTTAACTTTGATGTTGTGTTCATAGCGTCAGTGTTTGCCTACGGCGTGAGTTTCGTTTAATTCGGCGCGCTTGAGCCTTTGTTTTGATCTCATATTTCCATGTTCAACTATCTGAACATGATAATTGCTATATTAGTGACTGCTTGTTTTGATTCTCGGGAATCCCTCCTATAGGTGTGGGATTTTGTCGAACCAACCTTATTGTATTCTTTTTTTTCTGGGCGATGTGTCAAGTTCGACAATCATCAAGAAGAGCTCGACGATTGTATTCTTTTTTTCTGGGCGTTGTGTTGAGTTCGATGATCGTCGAGCGGAGCTCGACGATTGTATTCTTTTTCTGGGCACTGTATCGAGGTCGACGATTGTCGAGCGGAGCTCGACGATTGTATTCTTTTTTGGGCTCTGTCTGGAGGTCGACGATCGTCGAGTAGAGGTCGACGATCGTCGAGCGGAGCTCGACGATTGTATTCTTTTCGGGGCGCTGTCTGGAGGTCGACGATCGTCGAGCGGAGCTGGACGATTGTCGTGCTGAGCTCGACGAAGAGTCAAGAGGAGCTTACTGTAGGTCTAACGGTGCTGGGTTTTGTGTTCAACGATTTTCAAATTGAGTTCGACGATCTGTGTTCTGCGTTCGACGATCAGGCCATGTGTTCTGCGTTCGACGATTTTCGAATTGAGTTAGACGATCTGCATTCTGTGGTCGACGATCAGGCCCTATGTTCTGCGTTCGATGATTTTTGAATTGGGATCGACGATCAGGCCTTCCGTTCGATGTTTTTCGAACAGAATTCGTCAAATGGAGTTTTCCCTTTTGTTCGATGAACGTCGAGCTGAGCTTGACCCAGAATCGAACGGAGTTGTCTTCCCCTATGCTCGAGTAATCCTCGTGTATTACTCGAGTAGGTGCCTTAATGCTCGAGTAATCCCCGTGCAGTACTCGAGTAAGTGCATTAGTGCTCGAGTAATCCCCGTGCTCTACTCGTGTAATTCCCTTGGTACTCGAGAAATCCGTTCCTTCTATCTCGGGAAAACCGGTTCAGCTAAACCCGAATTATTTTGTTGTTCTTCCTGTTATCACCTTAGTATAAATACCTTCTTCATCTTCTTCATCTTCTCAGATTCTTTTTCCTCCCGAACCAGAGCGGCGTGAGCGAGAAAGAGGTTGTCCTTCCTTATTTCTTCTGGTGGCCGTCGACGGTGCTCCGGTACTCAGAATTTCAAACCGATCGTAGATCTGGAAAGCTCTCGTCGAGAGCTACTCTCTGTTGGGTACATTGGTCAAATGTACCTGATTTGAAGAAGCCTCACCCAACACAATGATATACATCATAATGTATTTGATGTATGTTGAGTTTACTTGTGCAGGTTAAGTATTCACTGGACTGAAGCAAAAAGTTTCTAAGTCCATGTGTCGACACCCAGAGGGAAAGTGTTGACACTTAAGAAGGCTTGTGTCGACACCCAGACAAGCAGTATCGACACTTGGAGTCATTGTGTCGACACCTGGGATGCAGAGTCGACACCAGACAGAAAGTGTCGACACTTGGAGCTGTGTCGACACTCAGTGAAGAAAAGTGTAGACAGAAAGTGTCGACACAAGGAGCTGTGTCGACACCCAGTGAAGCTGAGTCTACACCAGAAAGTGTCGACACTTGGAGCTGTATTGACACTCAGCAAAAGTCTGCAGAGACTAAGTACAAGTGTCGACAATCAACACAATGTGTCGACACTAAGCAGAAGAGTCAGCACTTGAAGTAAGTGTCGACACTCAACATAATGTGTCGACACTCAACAGAAGAGTCAGCATTTGAAGTATGTGTCGACACCCAGAACAATGTGTCGACACACAGCTGAAGACTCAACACTTGAAGAAAGTGTCGACACAAGGAGCTGTGTCTACACTTAGTAAAGAACAGAATTATCAACAAAATATTCTAAGTACAAGTGTCGACACTAAGGGAATGTGTCGACACTCAGTTGAAGTCTCAACAGAAGAATCAAGTGTCGACACAAGGAGCTGTGTCGACACTTAGCAAGAAGCAACATAGAAGACTATGTGTCGACACCAAGAAGCAGTGTCGACACTTAACAGATTCAACATAAGAAGTTGTGTCGACACAAAGGAGATGTGTCGACACTTAGAAGAATTCAGCAAAAGCTAGAAGAACAAGTACTTGTGTCGACACTCAATTTCAGTGTCGACACTCAATTTCAGTGTCGACACATGAAGAAGAATCTGTGTCGAGACATACAAGAAGTTGTGTCGACACCTTGTAGACTTGTGTCGACACTTACACAGCATGTGTCGAGACTTGGACTATAAGTGTCGACACTTAAAGACAGAAAGTCTCGACACTATCAGACAGTTAGAGATTTTCAAGAAATGACTAGATGACTTGACAGCTGCCGTTCCAGCCGGTCTACAGCACCTGTCAGAGATATCAGAAGTCAGTTATGGACCGGACCAGCCGGTTACCATGAAGAAGGCCTATAAATAGGCACCTACAGTTTACAGAAACTGTTGTTCAGAGTTGATCAACTGGTTCAGATTATTGTTGAACAAGTCAATGAAGTGGTACACAAAGTATCAACACAAGAAGATCTTGCAGTCCAAGTGCAGATCTAAGAAGTTGGAGAGAGAGGGCTCCATCCAAGAAATCAGCCTCTGGAACTAGGCTGAGAAGAAGGATTCAGATTCATTCTGGATCTTAAGTGGCAGAGGTCAAGGAACTACTGCAGGAGGATTCAGTCTTATTCAGTTCTACTCAAGAAGCTTTGAAGAAAGCTAAGTTAGATTGAATCCAGCTGAGTTCTTCCAAGAACTCATCAAGAAACTCTCAACTCCCCTCTTTTATTTCTGAGTTGTTGAGTCAATATTTGTAATACATTTTTATCTTGTAGGATCCTTTGGATCTGAGTGAATTGTAAGCCTATAATTATAAAGGCTGAGGGTAGGGCTTGAGAGCCTAAGTGTAGGAGATTGAGATCTCTGAGTGTAGGCCTTGTTGGCTGAGTGTAGGCCTTGGTTGGCTGAGTGTAGGCATTGGTTGGCTGAGTGTAGGCCTTGATTGGCTGAGTGTAGGCTTTGGTATAAAGCTGAGTTGTAAGGCTTTGGGCCTGAGGTGTAGGAACCAATTTGGGTTCTGAGACAGTGGAGGAGTTTAGCCGAATCTAGTACACTGCTAGATAGGCGAAGGGGGAAAGTGGATGTACCCATATCTTGGGGAACCACTATAAACCACTGTGTATGTTGTGCTGTGATTATTGCTGTGTTTGCTGTGATAGAATAAGTTAGAAAGCTGTGTTATAAACCGTTAGCTGCCATTAAAGTTTAAAAAGGATTAGGTCACCTATTCACCCCCCCCCCCCTCTAGGTGTTTAGGTACCATATCTTTCAAGTGGTATCAGAGGGAGGTTCCTCAAAACAAGGACTAACAGTCTGAGGAGATCCTGTTTGGCAGATTCAGTGTGCTGCAAAATACAGATTCAAGAAATTCAAGAAAATCAAGAAACATGGGTTCTTCTGAGAATCACAAGGAATTGGGTTCCATGAAATTACCCATATGCAGGAAAGAGATCTTTGGGATCTGGAAGGAAAGGGTAAGGCTGTTTATGGAGGCCTCACACCCTAGAATCTACATCACAGTAAAGGAAGGGCCTTATGTGCCAATGAAGATTTCAGTTCTAGATGCAAATCAGAGAACCCCAAAGGATTTCTCTGAGATGACTAAGGATGAGATTGTCCTAGCTACCATGGACAAGAGGGCACAAAACATAATAGTGAGTGCCATTGATGATGCAACTTTTCAGAATCTTATACATTGTAAGACAGCCAAGGAGATGTGGGACACTCTTATAGTGTATATGGAAGGATCTGAAGAAGTCAGACAAGATAGAAAATCCTTGCTAAATCAGGAGTATGAAAACTTTAGACAAGGTAAAGGTGATTGCATAACTGAGTGCTACAAGAAGTTCTACAGAATAGTTAATGAACTCATGTCTTATGGAAGAGAGTTCAGTAACTATGAACTAAATGATAAGTTCTTAAGGTCCCTAACCAAAGATTGGGACACAAAGATCTGTGCCATTAGAGAAATGGCTAAGTTGGGGGAAATTCCTCCTCCTACACTGTTTGGCAAGTTATTGTCATATGAGATGCAGTTGACTGTGAGAAAAGAGGAGGGGAAATCAACAAGGACTGAGCACAAATAAAGAACTGTTGCTTTCAAGACAGAAGTTCCCAAAAAGTGCAGGAATAAGTCATCAACTCCACCTCCAGAGGTAGTTGAATCAGAATCAGATGATTCAGTTGGCACAAAGACTGAGAGCAGTGAAAGTGATGAAGACTTTGTTGCCTTCACTAGACACTTTCAGAAATTCTTGAAGAAGAAACAATGGAGGTCAAGACCTTCTTCTTCAAAGGGAAAGGAAGTCTTTTATCAGGAGAAAAAGCCTTCAAAGAAAGACAGGAAGAGGACAAAGTCAAGCAAGGCAACTGGATCTAAGATAGTGTGCTATTGCTGCAATAGACAGGGCCATGTTATTGCAGATTGTCCAGAGAAGAGAAAGGAATCTAGTGACAGGAAAAAGACTCACTACAAAGGCAAGAAGGAAAAGTCTTTAGTAGCCAAGAAAGAGAAGACTCTATCAGACATTTCTTCTTCAGAATCTGAGTCTGATGTTGAATCCTACATAGGGCTGTTTGCTGAAGAAGAAGAAGAGGAAGAATTCATGCAGTTAATGGAGTCTATTTATGAACAAGAAGACAGTCAATGCCAAGGGCTAATGGCTTTGACAGAGAGTGCCAAAATCCTGGAGCACCCAGGACCCAGTCAGGTACAAAGTTCAAGTTTAAATTCAGTTTCTTGTTCTAGTTCAGATTCAGATTCTTCTTCATCAAGTGATGAGAATGTATCTGAGTCTGAGGATGATATTCATCAGCTTATAGATGAATATAAGGTGCTATTGCAGGCTTACAAGAAAAGCAAATCCCTTGCCAAAAGTCAGGCAAAGGAAATTGCTGATCTTAAAGCTGCAGCAACAGATTTTGAGAAGTCTTTTGATCAAAAACTCAATGAGATAGCCAGGTTGAAGCACATAACAGTGATTCAAATGGGTACTATATCATTTAAAAATGATCAAATCAAGAGTCTGGAGAGCAATCTTCAGAAAGAGAGAGAGCTTGTTGCTAGGTTTTCTAAACCTAAGTCAGTGCTACCTTTAATTGATGAATTTGTTCATCATAAAGGCAAGGCTGGACTGGGCTTTATAAGACCTGCAGGGACTGAACAGTCCAAGTCTAAGTCCAAGGGCAAAGCCCCAACATTCAACAAGCCTGCTGTAGACAAGACAGCCAAGGCAGTACCTAAGCAAAGGTACAACAAGTTTGAATGTTGGTGTTGTGGCAAAGTTGGCCATTTTGCAGTGGACTGTTGGCACAATGTCAGTGCCAAAGTGAGTACCAAACTACCTGTTGGAAAGCCAGAGGGTAGCTTTGTCAGATTGCAAACTAACAAGTACCAAGGACCCAAGAATTCTTTGGGTTCTAAGGTTCATTAAATATGTTTTGCAGGTGAGTCCAAGTGGCCATACCCCAACATGGTACTTGGACATTGGATGTTCCAGATATATGACTGGAACAAGGGGACTGCCAAAGGACTACATACCAATCAAAGATGGTCCAAAGGTTACCTTTGGTGGTTTTGAAAAAGGAATCATCAAAGGATTTGGTAACATTTCTACAAACTTAGTTACCATTACTCAAGTGGCTTATGTTAAAGGGTTGAAACACAACCTAATAAGTATAAGTCAATTAAGTGATGTAGGGTATGACATCTCATTTGTTAAAAATGGTTGTCATATCATGAGGTCAAGTGATCAAGAGATCATTTTGACAGGTTATAGGAAAAGGAATGTCTACTGCCTAGACATTATGATTGAGAACAATGGTTCTCCAGTTTGTCTTGTAGCTGATGAGACAGTCTCTCATTGTGTCAAATGGCACAAGAGGCTAGCCCATCTTAACTACAAGACTATTGGAAAACTCTTTAGCAAAGAGTTAGTGAGGAATGGTCCTCAAGTTAAGTGTGTCAAATATGGTATTTGCTCAGCTTGTCAAAAGGGCAAGCAGACTAAATCCACCTTTAGAAGCATAGAAAACAAAGATGCTGTGAGGTGTTTGTACCTCTTGCATATGGATCTCTTTGGTCCAATGCCAGTTCACAGCTTAGGTAGGAAGGTCTATACCCTTGTAGTTGTAGATGATTACTCAAGGTTTTCCTGGGTGTTCTTCTTAAGGCAGAAATCTGAAACACCTAGTGTCTTCTATAGCTTTGTTAAGCAAATTCAGAATGAACTAAATAGTACAGTGGTCAAGATTAGAAGTGACCATGGTACTGAGTTTCAGTCTGAAAGCATGACAAAACTATGTGAAGACTTTGGGATATTTCAAGAATTCTCTTCACCTAGAACACCTCAGCAAAATGGCATTGCTGAGAGGAAAAATAGGATCTTGATAGAGGCTGGTAGAACCCTATTAAGTGATACATCACTGCCAGAATATTTCTGGGCTGAAGCAGTTAACACTGCATGCCATGTTATAAATAGGGCTACCATCACTAAAGGACTTAACAAGACCCCCTATGAAGTTATGAAAGGCAGGAAACCAAACCTATCATATTTCAGGATCTTTGGTTGCAAATGCTTCATACTTAACAATGGGAAGTCTTACTTAACTAAGTTTGCTGCCAAGTCCCAAGAGGGAATTTTTGTTGGGTACAACAATAATAGTAAGGCTTATAGAGTCTATAACTTGTCTACACAAGTTGTAGAAGAATCTGTGCATGTAGTTTTTGATGAGACTAAACTTATTAACAATGAGTTGTCTAGTACTGTATGCAGCCCCACAGGTTTATCAAAGAAAATGGACAAGCTTACTATAGAAGAAGTGCCTACTGCAAGACAGCAAGGAGAGGAGAGTAGCTGTTGTCCAGGGGGAGAACTACATGTGCCAATTGCTGAAGAAATACAAGGAATACAGCATGATGGAGATGCTGAATTGGTTCAACCAGAAGTAAGAATGCCTCCAGCCAACAGGCATCTTAGAGATCATCCAGTAGAGCTGATTATTGGAGATCCAAGACAAGGAGTTCAAACCAGGAGTAGAAACATGAATGCAGCAATCTACTCCAGCTTTCTGTCACAAGTTGAACCTAAGAAATTTGAAGAAGCAATACTGGATCCACAATGGACTGAAGCAATGCAAGAAGAGCTTAATCAGTTCAAGAGGTGCAAGGTTTGGGAACTTGTTCCTAAACCTAAAGACCACAATGTAATAGGAACTAAGTGGATCTACAGGAATAAGATGGATGAACAAGGGGTAATCATTAAGAATAAGGCTAGACTGGTTGCTAAAGGATATAGGCAAGAAGAAGGTATTGACTTTGATCAAACCTTTGCTCCAGTAGCCAGACTGGAAGCCATAAGGATGTTCTTAGCCTATGCAACCTATCAAGGATTCAAGGTTTACCAGATGGATGTCAAGTCAGCATTCCTAAATGGTAATCTTAAAGAAGAAGTCTATGTGGAGCAGCCTGCAGGTTTTGTTGATCCAACTCTACCTCATCATGTCTATAGACTTAGGAAAGCTTTATATGGGTTAAAGCAAGCCCCAGGGCTTGGTATGAAACCCTATCTAGTTTCCTCATTGAGAACAAGTTCTCAAGGGGGAAAATAGATAAGACTCTATTCCTTAGGGAATCTAGAGGCAAAGTCATACTAGTCCAAATATATGTAGATGACATTATATTTGGGTCTACTGAAAGCAGCCTTTGCAAAAAGTTTGCAAAACTTATGCAAGGTCAGTTTGAAATGAGTAGTATGGGGGAGCTGAAGTTTTTCTTGGGTCTCCAAGTTAAACAGACTGAGAGTGGTTTGTCCATTTGTCAGTCAAAGTTCACCCTATAACTCATGAGGAAATATGATATGGATTCATCCAGCACCATGAAGACTCCTATGGGGTCAAGTATGTCTCTTAGCAAGGATGATGCAGGGAAACCTGTAGATGAAACCTTGTATAGAGGGATAGTTGGCTCCCTATTATACTTGACTGCTAGTAGACCAGACATTATGTATGCTACATGTGTTTGTGCAAGGTATCAAGCCTGCCCTAAAGAGTCTCATTTGACTACAGTCAAGAGAATATTGAGATATCTAAAGGGCACTCCCTATCTAGGCCTCTGGTACCCTAGGAATGGAGATTTTGATCTAACAGGTTATTCAGATGCAGACTTTGCAGGATGCAAAGAGGATAGAAAGAGCACTACTGGAATCTGTCAATTCCTAGGTGGGAGACTAATTTCATGGAGTAGCAAAAAGCAAACCAGTGTGGCTATCTCCACAGCTGAGTCAGAGTATGTGGCTGCAGGAAGTTGCTGTGCTCAACTTCTGTGGATTCAACATCAGCTAGAGGACTATGGATTTCAGGTAAGTAGAACTTCACTTTTATGTGATTCTACAAGTGCTATTTCAATAGCTAATAACCCTGTATCTCATAGTAGAACAAAACATATTGAGATTAAATATCATTTTCTTAGGGAGCATGTAGAAAGAGAAGATATTTTATTAGAATATGTTAAAAACAGATGAACAAGTAGCTGATATATTTACTAAGCCACTAGAAGAAGGTAAGTTCAATAGATTCAAAATTGAACTAGGAATGATAAACTTAGAGTAAGTTTATAGATTTGAAAATGACTAAGTAAAAAGGTGTCGACACATAGACAAGTCTATGTCGACACAGAATAGTGGTGTCGACACTTCAGGAAAAAGGTGTCGACACATCTAGGATGTTGGTGTCGACACTTCAGAATATTGGTGTCAACACATGTCAAGTAGGTGTCGACACTTCCAATGTGGTGTCGACACTTAAGTTTTACTCAGAATTTTCTAAGTAAAGTCTCGACAATGTGTCGAGATATGTTATGTCGACACATAACCAAGTGTCGACACATAAAATCTGTTGACTAAACTTATGTCGACACATATGTGTCGAGACATTATAAGTCAGTGTCAACACTTATAGCCTGTGTCGACACATTTTAAGTTAGCTGTCCCGCCTGTTCATCTTCAAAATCAGAAAGGTATAAATAGGGTTCTGTCTTTTTTTGTCGACACGCTTTCAAAGTTTCGAGACCAAAACTACTGTGTCGACACCCCTCTTTTCTAAAGACAAATTCTACAAAACCTAATGGCACCTAAGCTTGAGGAGAACGTTAACGAAGGCTATGAGCTTGTGCGCGGCGCGTTCGACGATGCAGATCAAGAAATCAGGTTGGTAGTAATCCTAGTCGCCGATTCTGGATTAGAGTAATTAGTTTCAGAACCAACTAAGATATGGAAGAAGGAGGTGCTTGAATTCCTTAATGGAGCTGAAGTAGATGAATCTGGATACAGAATCAAATCCAGAGTTCATGGAACTAAGGTCAAGGTTTCACCTAAAAATCTGAGGAAGGTACTCCAGCTACCTAAAATTCAAGATGAAGAAGAAGTTACTGCTACCAAGACCAGGGAAGCTTTAACCTGGTGTGGACTTGATCCAAAGATGAAGATTGGTTCTGTATTTAACAGAAAAGGCATGAATAATCAAGGAAAGTTCATGTCTGAGATTGTGGGAAAGGTCTTACTCAGCAAACCTGGAGGGCATGACAGAGTGTCTGTCTATATGTTTGGAATCATGACAAGGATCATATTCACTCTGAAAACAGACTGGTCAATAGTGGTTTATGAGAAGATTAAGGAGAGCTTGAATAAGCCCAATCTGGGCAGGATCTTAAGTCTCTACCTAGCTGGTACCATACCAGAGGTAATGAATACTGCTGCAGGCAGCAAGATAAATCACATGAGGAAGATGGATCAAATGATCTTTTCTAGATGGGACAGGGTGTTGTCCAAGGAAATGCCAACCCCTGAGAAGGCAGTTACTGAAAAGGAGCTTCCTCCAAAGAAAAAGAGAAAAACTACTCAGGTGGCACAAGTGTCCTCCAGCAGTTCTGGGAGTGAAGAACATGTTGTTTTCACTCCTGATGATCAAGAGGAAGAGCCTGTAGTGAAGTCTCCTGCTCCTCCAGCTGATGCTGAGATCCAGGGGGAGCTGCCTCCAGCTAGCCCCATCCACAGGGATCAAAGCCAGGGGGAGCCTCCAGTTATAGAAGCACCATCTACACTGGACAGTGAGCAAGCCACAACCATCATTCAAGAGGTACTCACTGACCTAAAAACTTTAGAATATCTTATAGAAGATGCTTATTTGTCTGGTGTTCCTCAGCAAACTCAGCTGAATAGTCAAGTTCCAGATGTTGTTATAGAAGACACATCTGCTGTACAAGAAGAGATTCCTGATCCTGTGGTTGAAGAACCAAGAACTTCTTCAGCTCCTTCATCACAAGAATTCACAATGGAAGACTTGTTCCTAAATCTGGATCAAGCAGATTTTGACAAGGAAATTGATGCTGCTGAAGGAGAGAATGCTGCTGCTAAGGGGGAGCAAATGCAAGATCTGGAAGAGCCTATAAGGCAAGAAACTGAGAAGGCACAAAATGTGCAAGCTGATAAGCCTCAAAGCCCTAAGGATAGGGTTGATATTTCCAGCACATCTGCCTCTGAAGATGAGGAGACTGCAAGGGCAAGGAAAAAGAAACTCTATGTATTCAAGAGAAGGAGCCAGAGTTACAAGAAGGCTCTGCAAACTGTAGCCCCACAGCCTATAGTTCAACAAGCTCCAACTGTTGATTATAGTGCTTTACTGATTGCATTGCAGATTAAAATGGATGAACAAAGAAAAGCCATAGAGGCTTATGTTGATGCAGGGCACAGATCATTACAGTTTGATCTTGCCCAAGATATAAAGTCTATAAGGTTTGAAATGAACCTTAACAAAAAGAAAATGACTGATTGCTTCCACAAAGGTGGAAATGCAGTGGTGTATTTGGCAACACACCAGGAGAAGATAAAGGCACAGGTAGATGATATAGCATTGAAACAAGGATATGTTCTTGAGAATCAATTAAGAATGAATGACAATTTGACTGAATCCCACAATGCTATTGTCACTGAATTAAAGAATAAGGCTGCTGAACCTTCTACATCTACTGATGCTGCTAAAGCTGATTTTGATAAAGTATTTCAAGAGGAAATTTCTGCTGTAAAGACTGCAATCCAAGCCTCCCAGAAAGCCATCTCTAAACAACTTACAAAGCTCAAACCTTACTTTAAAGAAGGAATCAGATACTTGGATGCTCAAATTAGATTTCAAAAGGATGATGTCAGAGATCACATGGCCAGAGAAGTCATAAAGGGGGAGAGAGTGTTAGTCAAGGCAAGTTCTGATCATGCAAAATGGATCTCAAATTCAATCAGGGCTACACTTGGATACCCTCCTCTGTGTGATGACCAAGATGTTGCTGAATCAGGCATTAACCCTGCTTATTTTGGAGGTGAGCAACCAGAAGTAGCTCAGGTCATTTATCCACCTCCAGACTTTGAAATGATTCAAGCAGATGTGAGCACAATGTATAGCCCACTTGAGGGCAAGGACAATGTCCATATTGAAAAGGTTGTTCAACCTATATCTGAAGCCATGCAAGAGGCATTACAGAAAGAAGAAGAGACAAGGTTGTCAAAGAAGAGGTTTAGGGAACAAGCAGAACAAAGGCCAGACTTTGAACAGTGGAGCCCTACCTCTAGGAATATAATATTAACTGCCTGGAAAGCTGCCAAGGACAATACTCATGACAGGAACAAGTGGTTCTCTGAAGCTGAATGGAGAAAACATGAAATAAGACAAGAGGTCATTGTTCAATTCAGAAGGAAGGCAAAGATGGGAAAGCTACCTCCTACTGCAGTGGAGCCTAGCAAGTACTTCCCCAAGCCATATCACTATTTTGAGAGGCAGAAGATCAAGGCAGAAGAACTCAAAAAGAAAGATCTAAAAGGCAAGAAGCCTGCTGATACTGAAACTGTTGAAGCCCCTGTCAAACCTCAAGTCCAAGCTGGCAAAGGCATAGTAATTAAGGAGCCAGAGCAGAAATAGATTAAGAGTTTTCTATAAGTTTATGTTGTAATCTTTTGGATGTAACACATTTAGTAAACTTCTGAAAATGTATAAGACAGATATTAGAACAATATATGATCAATATATTTCATGATTGTTCTGTGAATGTGTCTATTTCTTACTTGTTCTGAAATGATGAATGTGTATACATGTGTGAATTAATACATGTTTATGTTTACCCTGCTGTACTTTATCCTGCTTTACATCATTTTGTAATTTTTAATTATGAATGGTGTATATCATTGACTAGGGGTTATGACTTCTCCAAATAGGGGGAGATTATTGGGTACATTGGTCAAATGTACCTGATTTGAGGAAGCCTCACCCAACTCAATGATATACATCATAATGTATTTGATGTATGTTGAGTTTACTTGTGCAGGTTAAGTATTCACTGGACTGAAGCAAAAAGTTTCTAAGTCCATGTGTCGACACCCAGAGGGAAAGTGTCGACACTTAAGAAGGCTTGTGTCGACACCCAGACAAGCAGTGTCGACACTTGGAGTCATTGTGTCGACACCTGGGATGCAGAGTCGACACCAGACAGAAAGTGTAGACACTTGGAGCAGTGTCGACACTCAGTGAAGAAAAGTGCAGACAGAAAGTGTCGACACAAGGAGCTGTGTCGACACCCAGTGAAGCTGAGTCTACACCAAAAAGTGTCGACACTTGGAGCTGTGTCGACACTCAGCAAAAGTCTGCAGAGACTAAGTACAAGTGTCGACACTCAACACAATGTGTCGACACTAAGCAGAAGAGTCAGCACTTGAAGTAAGTGTCGACACTCAACACAATGTGTCGACACTCAACAGAAGAGTCATCATTTGAAGTATGTGTCGACACCCAGAACAATGTGTCGACACACAGCTGAAGACTCAACACTTGAAGAAAGTGTCGACACAAGGAGCTGTGTCGACACTTAGTAAAGAACAGAATTATCAACAAAATATTCTAAGTACAAGTGTCGACACTAAGGGAATGTGTCGACCCTCAGCTGAAGTCTCAACAGAAGAATCAAGTGTCGACACAAGGAGCTGTGTCGACACTTAGCAAGAATCAACATAGAAGACTATGTGTCGACACCAAGAAGCAGTGTCGACACTTAACAGATTCAACACAAGAAGTTGTGTCGACACAAAGGAGATGTGTCGACACTTAGAAGAATTCAGCAAAAGCTAGAAGAACAAGTACTTGTGTCGACACTCAATTTCAGTGTCGACACATGAAGAAGAATCTGTGTCGAGACATACAAGAAGTTGTGTCGACACCTTGTAGACTTGTGTCGACACTTACACAGCATGTGTCGAGACTTGGACTATAAGTGTCGACACTTAAAGACAGAAAGTCTCGACACTATCAGACAGTTAGAGATTTTCAAGAAATGACTGGATGACTTGACAGTTGCCGTTCCAGCCGGTCTACAGCACCTGTCAGAGATATCAGAAGTCAGTTATGGACCGGACCAGCCGGTTACCATGAAGAAGGCCTATAAATAGGCACCTACAGTTTACAGAAACTGTTGTTCAGAGTTGATCAACTGGTTCAGATTATTGTTGAACAAGTCATTGAAGTGGTACACAAAGTATCAACACAAGAAGATCTTACAGTCCAAGTGCAGATCTAAGAAGTTGGAGAGAGAGGGCTCCATCCAAGAAATCAGCCTCTGGAACTAGGCTGAGAAGAAGGATTCAGATTCATTCTGTATCTTAAGTGGCAGAGGTCAAGGAACTACTGCAGTAGGATTCAGTCTTATTCAGTTCTACTCAAGAAGCTTTGAAGAAAGCTAAGTCAGATTGAATCCAGCTGAGTTCTTCCAAGAACTCATCAAGAAGCTCTCAACTCCCCTCTTTTATTTCTGAGTTGTTGAGTCAATATTTGTAATACATTTTTATCTTGTAGGATCCTTTGGATCTGAGTGAATTGTAAGCCTATAATTATAAAGGCTGAGGGTAGGGCTTGAGAGCCTGAGTGTAGGAGATTGAGATCTCTGAGTGTAGGCCTTGTTGGCTGAGTGTAGGCCTTGGTTGGCTGAGTGTAGGCTTGGTTGGCTGAGTGTAGGCCTTGATTGGCTGAGTGTAGGCTTTGGGATAAAGCTGAGTTGTAAGGCTTTGGGCCTGAGGTGTAGGAACCAATTTGGGTTCTGAGACAGTGGAGGAGTTTAGCCGAATCTAGTACACTGCTAGATAGGCGAAGGGGGAAAGTGGATGTACCCATATCTTGGGGAACCACTATAAACCACTGTGTATGTTGTGTTGTGCTGTGCTGTGATTATTGCTGTGTTTGCTGTGATAGAATAAGTTAGAAAGCTGTGTTATAAACCGTTAGCTGCCATTAAAGTTTAAAAAGGATTAGGTCACCTATTCACCCCCCCCCCCCCCTCTAGGTGTTTCGGTACCATATCTTTCACTCTCTCGTGGTAATTTCTTCCCCGTTTCTTGAGATTTCTCGTTAGGGTTTTTTGGCCCTAATCCCCTTTTCGACCTTTTTGTCTAGATTTCAACTCCTCCCGCACTCGTTTGCCCCGGTCTACGACGTGGAGCGATTCAGAGGACTTTTCCGGTAAAACCAAGGCAAGTGGTGGTTTTCCCTCGTTTCTCTTTGTCCGATCCGATGGTAACGACTATACTATGATGTTCTTTAAATTTTCGGCGCTTATTCTTCAAAATCATTGTTATGATTAATCGTTTCGACAATCCTTTGTTGTTGTAAGGTGTTGTCTTGGAAAGCCCGGTTTTGTCTGGTTTTGGTTAATCGTTCCCGATGCATCTTAGAGATGTTTATGCATGCCTTACCTTTCGTTATTAAACGCGTTATAATTTATCTAGGACTGTAAATTGCTCCTAGAGGTTGATCAACTGCGTCTTGAGTTCGGTAATGTAAAGTAGAATCTATCGTGCCAAAATCTCGAGATATTTTTGTTGTGGTTTCTTTGGGTTTCTTGAATGCGGGAGTTAGTGGACGATTCCACCTCTGCAGTGTTTGTTTCCTTCATTAGTGCCCTGTGGAAGTCTACCTAGTTTTTGGATGTCTGCGGTGTATGGTGGAGAGTATGAGACTCCCTCACAGTTAGACGGATTATATATCCGTTTGTTTTTGGGTGGTGTGTCCAAGAGTGACCACCTCGCCCATGTTTTTGGGTGGTGTGTCCAAGAGTGAACACTTCGCCCGTGTTTTTGGGTAGAGTCGACCACATGTGCCTAATAAAGGTTTTAAATTTTTCTTTCTGGTGAAATATTCATGTAGTCACCTTATAGCCTTGTGCGTCTGGTGTACCCTTGTGGAACGTGACAAGTCACGTAGGAGTTCTTTTCCTGTTGATGCCCTATTTTCTTTTGTACTTTACTTCAGTGTTTTTGGTCTTGGGTGGGTACCCCTGTTGACCTTTACTTAGTTTGGATTATTACTTTTCGTGCCACCATTTGTACCTTCTTGCTGAGATGTTCTGTCTTTCGATGCCTCAGGTCCAGAGCAGTAGCAGTTAGCAGGGCCGATTTTGGAGTTTCTGTATGGCAGTGTTGGCCGTGGTGGTTGCCTCATCTTAGTGAGGTAGTTTGTTGTTTGTTTAGTTTTACTAGTTCAGACATACTTTTTGTTCGTGGGTTCGTGTCAGTTTGTTGCACCCACTGAATTGTTAGATATTTCATACTTGCTAGCTGCTTATTTATATTATGTGGATGTGGATCACTTGTTCTCTGGGAGGATTTATGCTAGTAATTCATGTTAGGTATTTTCAACTATAAAATCTACTACTATTACTTCATGCATTGCATAATTTGAAACTCTAACTTGTTATATTTTGCGACCGTAAAAACTATCTTTACTACTATAATAAATTTAGAGTCTTGCATAGCATGAGTTGTCCTTTGGGGACATTTATACTCATGTAGGATGTTTGAGTCAATCTAATCAAGTATTTTTCCGCAACGTATAATATATTTTGATTCGTGGACTGGATGAGTCACTAAGCAGAGGGATACGGCTAACTACTGCACTTAACTAATTTTCCTTAAAATAACTTAAGAAGAACCTTTCTTCATGTTTAGTTTGGCGTCTGCCTGAGCGTCCGCAGTTATCCCCTGCTGACGTGGCATCATGACGCGCATTTTCCCTTACTCTGATAAACTTTTTATGCGGTGAAAATGCGCGTTGTGACACCTGCGTATTCATATAATTGCTTTTTGCAATATTATTTGGTCACTTAATGGTGTTTTGTACGACTATAGGTGACCAGGAGTGGTGTAAGGCCGTCAGAATTTTCGCTTTCTATGGAATACAGTGCTCCCAGCAACGTGCTCGAGACCCCTCCTTCGTTTGAAACCATAAGAAGGATAGTTGAAGTGGTGTTCGCTGTGACTAATGCACAACATGGAAGGAATGTGCAACCCTTTTCCCCTGATGTGGCTTCAACGCTGGGTGGCGTGATGGAGCAAATGATATTTAGTCGACCATCGGGTCAGCAGTTGAACATGCGTCTAGTTCAGGGAGCGCACTCAGTTGACGAATATTTGCAGGAGTTTCTTATGATAAGCCGCTACCCATGCTTTGAGTTGGAGAACGAGCATTCTATAGTTGATACATTTTATAATGGTCTGCGTGGCGAGTTGCGAATTATACTGCTAGGACCAAAATTATTGGGATTCCGAGCCTTGGTGGAGTCAGCTAGATTTTTGGAAGTAGATTTGGGGAATACTCACCAGATGCTAGTGAGCAGGGTATCGAACTCCGCAAGTCCTATAAGAGCTGCTTTCCGCAGAATGCTGAAAAAGGGGGCTAGAACATCGACTATCAAAGCTACTTACACTTGTCATACTTATGGTAAGAAAGGGCACTTTGCCCGAGATTGTCGGGATGGTGCTAAGAAGACAAAGAAAGCTATGTCAGGAGCAGTTGAGGACTCTAGGGCAAACGAAATGGTGTTCATGGTGCCGACCACCTCAAAGTCTGCGTACCATAGGTGGAATAAGAAGGCGAGGACTTCAGGTCCAGCCCCTTAGTCTGGTGCGTCTGGGGCAACTACGGTCCGAACCCCAGGAGCATGGTATAACTGTGGAAAGCCGGGACACTTTGCCCGAGACTGTTGGAGCGAACGTCCAAAGTCCGAGAGTAAGCCTGGGGCAACGTATGAGGAGAAGGGCAAGGCGGTGGAGTCAACCGCATCCCGCTATGCTCCAGCGCAGCCTAGGGTGTATAATTTTGGCTATAGGAGGCCATAAAGCAAGCTGACGTGCTGACAGGTATGAGTTAAATTTAAAGCAGTTTAGCTTTAAATAATTGTTGCCCTTGCGCGTGTTAGCTTAGGATTGTTTGTGTAAGGCTTTGTTTCGCTTTTCGATTATCCGGCGAGAGCACTGTTCGATTCAGGATCTTCACACTCCTTTTTGTACAAAGGATTTGTATCACGTATCGGAGTACCTTCTTTGATGGCAAAGGACAAATTGGATGTGTTGTTGCCTAATGGGTGCTCAATACATGCAGATGGAGTTTGTTGTGTTTAGATATTGATTGGGAGTCAAGATTTTGACTTGTAAGCATCGCTACTACCAATAGTAGAGTTCGGTGTGATCTTTGGTATGGACTGGCTCTCGAAGCAGCGGACATACATTGATTGCAACCGCAAGAAGGTCAAATAGAGAACTGATCGTGAGATGACTTTTTCGGGGTTGAAGGGATCAAGCAAGACTTTGATGTCTGCTCTCTAGGTGATTAAGGCATTTTGTGCTGGTGCAGAGCTGTTTCTCACTTTGGTGAAAGGTTCGAAGCCCAAGGCTGTTTTGGACAGCATCTCAGTGGTATCCGAGTACCCTGACCTGTTCCCTGACGATCTCCTTGGAGCCCCACCTCAGCGGGAGATTGACTTCACTATTGAGTTGGTGTTAGGTGCTAAACCTGTGCCACGCTCTCTATATCGGTTAGCGCCTAAGTAGATGGTGGAACTGAAGGTTAAACTTGAAGAGATGTTGGAGTAGGGTTATGTGCATCCAAGTTCGTCGCCTTGGAGCGCATCGGTCCTTTTTGGTAAGAAGAACGATGGAAGTGTGCGACTCTGTATCTATTATCGAGAGCTGAATAAGTTAACGGGGAAGAAAGAGTACCTGATCCCAAGGATTGATGATCTATCCGATCAGTTAGTCGGGTCATCGGTGTACTCGAAATTGGATCTTAAGTCTGGATATTATCAGTTGAGGATAAGTGAAAGTGATATCCCCATTAAAAGTGCAAGTTAGATCTGATATACTCCAGAGGGGGGTGAATAGAGTATGATGCTTGCTAAAAAACTTTTTACAACAGTTGTTGTATTCCTAGCTGAACAGGGAAGCAAATAACATAAAGTAAATCTAAACACAGAACAATCACAGATCAATCACAAAGCACAGCCAGAAGACAAAAGAAAAACAAGCAACCAGAAGACACAAGGAGCTATAGTGGTTCCCTAACCAATCTGGGTACATCCACTCTTCTACCACCCTAGGTAGGAATCCACTGCAGTATGAGTTGATCAGGTGTCCTGGATACCAATGAGCTTTTGATAAGGTGCTCAAAAACCAAACCAGATTTTTTGATCAGGTGTCTTGCCACCACTGAGTTTTGATAAGGTCTCAGAAACCAATCACAAACTTTTGAAGGGAGTTTGAAAAACCCTTTACAGCAGAGAGAGAGAGATAGAGGGATGAGATGATCTTCTCTGTCAACAATCAGAGAGAAGATAGTGGATGTTGTCAAAGCTCCCCCTGAGATCTTGAGTTATTCAGGAAGTGAAGCTTTGCAGTAGGGTGATATGCCTTTGGATGACTTGATCTCCAACAAAAGATGATTTCAGCAATAGCTAAAATGTGAGGTGTCTGGAGTCTTGAATGATGATGGCCTTTGAACACTTGAATTAAGAGAGATCTGAAAATTTCAGTAAGTTGATCTCCTTTTGTGATGGTGTTCTTGAATGAATTTTTGAGACTGAGAATGTCTGCAACTCTCTTTCTTTCTCTTGTGTAATTATTGTTGTAAGAGTTGTAATTCTTGTTGTTGCAAAGAATTATTGTTGCATAAGTTATTGCTGTTGTTGTTAGAGTTGTTGTTGCAGAGAATAATAATATATCTTTTATTCCTTTGATCTGAATAGAAATGATCCTCTGTCCAAGAAAGCCGTTAGCCTGTCATAAATGACTTCCTCAACTGTATTTTGTCTTCTAGAGGAAAGTCCAAGAAAACATTCTTTGAAAATTCCGTGAAACCTGCTCCAGATTAATTAAAAACGGCTACAAGATCTCTGACATAAATACTGAGAATAATTCCACAACTGTCTGAATTTGAATCTTTGAAAAACGTCTAACTCTTCAGAAAAACGTCGAACTGAGCTCCACTATCGTTGAACTGAGCTCAGAGACTGGACTTGGACAGAAACAGAGATCGTCGATCTGAGCTCAACTATCATCAAACTGAGCTCAGATATAGAGAATCAAACTGGAGTCAAGAGCGTCGATCTGAGCTCGAAGATCGTCGAATGGAGTTCGATGACTCGTTGAAGTTGAGCTCAGAGATCATCGAATGGAGTTCGACGATTCGTCGAAGTGAGCTCAGTGATCGTCGAATGGAGTTCGACGATTCGTCGTCCTGAGCTCGATGAAATAACTTAGTCACCAAAACTGAAAAATCTGGTTTTGAGGGCAGCTTCCAAACCTAAATACTAACCCTTACACTCAATTCTAATTGACCTTTAGATCTATACAATGAGTTCAAAACAGGTTTCCTAAGATACATAGTGATCCTTGCCCAAATCAGTAGTATGGTGTTCCAACAATCTCCCCCTATTTGGGTTAGGATTACTATTTACAGATATTGGAAAAATAAAAACATACAAAGCAGAAATACAACAAACAAAACTTTGCAGAATCACAGACATTATCTCAGATAGTTCAGAAATCAAAATATACTGTCACCTTACAGAATTACTCTTTTTCTTTGCTCTTTATATGGACTATTTCTCTGTTGGGATTGAGAGCTTCTTTCTTAGATCTCCTGTCATCAGCTGCACCTAGAGAAGTTTGTTGCTTTGGCCTGGGCACTACAGCTTCTGGGTGCAACTTCATGTAGCTTTCTGAATCAAAGAATTTACTGGATGAGTATCTTTCATGTTCCTTCTTCCTTTGATATGATAAAGTAGTTATATTTGAAGTATCTTTTCCTTGTTCTCTAGCTTTCTTGATCTGATCCAAAGCAGCCAATTCTTTCATCCTAGCTGTCCATGAGGCGGGATTGTTCTTTGGATCTTCAAATGGAACAGGAGGCTCATATCTGTTTGAAGAATTGTCTGGAGGAGTTCTGAAAGAGACTAAATCTTTGAGCTTGTAAGGAAAGGGGCCAGAAGTAGTATCAGTGGATGCTTGTCCTTCCCTTTGGTAAGGATGTTGCCTGGAATGTCCTTTAGAATATACTTGGAATTCTCTTTGGTTTCCTCTGTAATTTCCTCTTCTTGACTGGTAGCCTCTAGATTGACTTCCTCTGTATTGGAATCTTACTTGAGGTTTATATGAAGATTGGCTTCTGGCAGAAGGTTGAAATGCATAACTTCCACTTACACCTGCATCAGGTGAAGGAGGAGGAGGAGGAGGATTGAACTGGGATGATCCTTTGTCATATTTTCTCTTCTTCTTCATAGCTTTCAATTGATTTCTGGAGTACTACATCCATGGTTCTGTGATAGGGCAACTATGCAGTATATAGTATGGAATGTCATTTGTTTCTTTCACTTTTCTGGAGGAACTCTCTTCATGGATTTTCTTCTGGCTTTCCTTTTCCTTGTAATTGTAGCAAAGGAATCATCTGAGTCAGTCCTGAACTGATCACTTTCTGAGCTTTGATTATCATATAATGCATCAATCCTTTTGAGATAATCTATCTGTTGTTGAGATTGAGCAGAAGTAACAGCAGAGACAGCAACAGTAGTAGAAGCAACAGCAGGAAGAGGAGTAGAAGTAGCACTGGAAGAAGAAGTTATGACAGCAGATTCAGATACAAAACTTGCAGCAGCAGGAACAACATCAGCAGTAACAGAAGACTCAAAAACAAATGCCTCTATCATATGCATATCCTTAAAAGTAGCAGCAACATCAGAACTAGCAGAAATATCAATATTAGCAGTAAGAGAAGCATCAGTAAGAGCAATAGAAACAAAAGAAGAAGCTGTATAGAGGGAATTTACAAAAGAATTTATTAAACTGGTATCACAGCTAGAAATAGGCACAATGGCCTTAGTGAGATCTTCAGATTGCTGGTCTTTAGAGTGCTGGACTGGAAGGCAGTTAAAATAAATATAATCAAAAACTGATAACAGTGACCAGAGGTCCACTGTGATAACTACAACTGGAGGTACTGGAGCTTGAGCTTGGACTAAAAATACAGCAGCAAGAGGAGCAGCAGCAGGCAATCTTTCAACTTCATGTGGCATCTCCCCCTGCCTGGATTCAGTAAGAACTGGATCAAGGCACCCATAAGAAGGGATTGCCTGAGGAGGAGGAAAGGAAGAAAGCCTGACAGACAGGTCCTGAACTATTTTGAGAAGTGGAGCCAAAGAGGTCTCCAGCAATAATGATAGCCTGGGAGCTATCAACTCATAGAGCCTGTCTGCAAGAGCTGGAAGATCTACATGCTCAAGATGGACTTGAGTAGAGGTAGGAGTTGAAGTTGGAGCAACAGGAGATGTTGGTGGAGAACTTGTGGATGGTGGAAATGAAGGTTGAGAGATGGGAATTGTGGAAATGGAAGATAATGGAATGGAAACAGAGGGGTGTGAAGGATGGTTGAGCAATTATATCTTGAAGTAGTTATTGATATGAGGTGGATGAGGATGGTGGCTCAGGAGGGGATGAAGGAGAATCATCCATATAAGAATCATCTATAAGATTGAATGAGGGAATATGAGAGGATGAGTCAATATCTAGATGTGGGTAGTGATGTAGAGGATGGAAGATTTCTTCAGTGAGAGGAGGAGTTGGAGAATGAATTGAAGTTGGAGATGGCGTGGAAATGGTGATTGTGGAAGAAATTGTGATTGTGGATGTGACTGGTGTAGATGAAACAAGAGGAGGAGGAGGAGGAGATGAAGCAGGCAAGTCTTCTACAGGGGCAGAAACTTGAGGGGAAGAGACTGAAACCGTCCTTGTGCCTGAAGTAGAAATTGCAGAGGGCCTGGTGGGCTTGACAATCTGCCTATCCCATTTCCCAAACAGGGCACAGGTGAGCCTCTTGGAGGCATTGATGTGCATCCCATTTGAAACTAGCAGAGCAGGGCATCTGTTCTGAAGAAACAGCCCTAATATCCTTCCAAAATTAACAAAGTTTTTGTTAATTTTCTTCTTGATTAGGTCAAAGAAGATTTCTCCCCAGTTTAGTTGTTTCTTGTCCACAAGGGCAACCATCAAGCAGAGCTGATACCTGGAGATGGTATCATGAGCTGAGTGTTTGGCCAACAACACTTTTCCAACCACATCAGCCAGAAATCTATACTCAACAGACAGATTTTTCTTCAGCAATTTGCTAGGGTTTGCTTCTGAGTGTCCCATCCTTTCAAGCATATTAGAAAACTCCTCTCCAAAAAGTTCAGCAGAATCCTCTCCAGAATTTAATTGAAAAATCTCTGTCAGGGCAACAGGTGTTAGATATACCTGGGTTCCTGAGATTGTTCCAACCACTGTATTCTGATCCTAATTGTGGGCAGTGTATAACCATTCCTTGATCTCATCTGCAGCGAATTTGATCATAGTAGTCATTATGGTAACTAGCTTTTGTTCCTTGAAAAGTTCCAGAATATCTTTGAAAATTTGATCGCTGTTATTGAAAGAGTCCATGTCGATATCAAAACCTGCATCAAATTTCATTGCGGCCAGGATTGCAACTGAGACTGCCATTGATTCCTGCAAAAATGAACAAACAAACGACCAAGTGTAGAGAAATTTGGAGGGAAAGAGAAAATTTGCAGAAATAATGAAAGCGCAAAGGGAGAACGACGACCGAAAAAAGAGATTTATATTAAGGTTCGACGCAGAAAAGGAAAGATCGTTGAACTTTGTTCGACGATCTGGGCTTCTAAAGGAATCTGAAAGGTCTTTAATATCGTCGATCTCCGTTCGATGATATTGGAGAGCATCGAGCTCCGTTCGACGATCGCAGACCTGAAGAAAGATAGTCGAGCACTATCTGAGAAATGCTGAACTCAGGTCGACGATTTCGAAAATCGTCGATCTCCGTTCGACGATCTGGGGGAAAATCGTCGAGCGCTGTTCAAAGATCAGAAACACTCTATACACTAGAAAAAGCATTTGATTTGCCTAGTCTTGGTCATTTTTCAGAGTTTTAAAATCTTGGATATTATTTTAGACTTCCTCCATCTAACATTCCTAACTGATTAAGGAAGAATGTATGTTTCTTTTCATCCAAAAGTTTGGTAAAAATATCTCCCCTTTGCAAATCAGTTGGGATATATTGAAGTTCAATTTTATTTTTCTCAACATTATCCCTTAGAAAGTGATGCCTAATTTCTATGTGTTTTGTCCTACTATGGAGGACTGGATTTTGTGCTATGGAAATAGCACTAGTATTATCACAAAATATTTTTGACTTCTCTAAGTTGTAGCCATAGTCTAGGAGTTGGTTTTGAATACACAAGATTTGTAAACAACAACTACCTGCAGCCATATATTCAGCTTCAGCAGTTGAAGTTGACACAGATATTTATTTCTTGCAAAACCAGGAGACAAGTCTGTCACCAAGGAACTGACAAGTTCCACTGGTGCTTTTCCTGCCAATTCTGCATCCAGCATAATCAGCATCAAAAAATCCAGTTAAGTCAAATCCTGAATCTTTTGGATACCAGAGACCTAGATTTGGACAACTTTTTACATACCTAAGAATCCTTTTTACTAAGGTTAGGTGTGACTCTCTATGGCTCACTTGGAATCTAGCACATATGCATGTAACAAACATTATGTCAGGTCTACTAGCTATAAGATACAATAAAGAACCAATCATTGCTCTATATGTTGTCTGATCAACAGGTATCCCATATTCATCAGCATCTAACACAACATTAGTAGGCATAGGTGTTTTCATACATGATGCTTCAGACATACCAAATTTCTTAACCAATTCTTTTGCATACTTGGTTTGAGAAATAAATATGCCTTCAACATGTTTTTTGATTTGCAATAATATAATGAAGGATAGCTCACCCATGCTACTCATTTCAAATTTAGAATGCATTAGGTTTTAGAACCTTCTGCACAAATTTGAATCAGTAGAACCAAATATAATATCATCTACATAGATTTGTACTAGTAGGGTATGGGACTTATGGGTTCTAATAAAAAGAGTTTGGTCTACTCTACCCCTTATAAACTCATTTATCAGAAGAAAGTATGCTAGGGTATCATAGCATGCTCTAGGAGCTTGCTTTAGACCATATAATGCTTTATGCAATTTAAAAATATAATCAGGATTAGTTGAAGAGATAAAATCTGGGGGTTGTCTGACATAGACTTTTTCTTTGATATCTCCATTGAGAAAAGCACTCTTTACATCCATCTGGTATACTTTGAAATCTTTGTGTGCTGCATATGCTAAGAAGATTCTTATGGCCTCTAACCTTGCAACTGGTGCAAAGATCTGCTCATAATCTATCCCTTCTTCTTGAGAGTACCCTTGAGCAACTAGCCTTACCTTGTTCCTTACAATGACTCCTTGATCATCCAATTTGTTTCTGAACACCCACTTTGTTCCAACAATGGAGTGATCCTTTGGCCTTGGTACTAGTTCCCAAACTTTGTTCCTTTCAAATTGATGCAACTCTTCTTGCATTGTAATGATCCAGTGTAGATCTTGCTCTGAATCTTGAATGGATTGAGGTTCAATTTGAGAAAGGAAGCAAGTGTGCATCAGATTTTGGTTGACCTGATTTCTGGTTTGCACACCGGCTGAGATGTCTCCAATCACTTGGGAGATTGGATGGTCTCTTGATGTTACTAAATCAACAGGAGCTGTTGATTGTTCACCAACCTGTATTGTTGTTTCCTCTTGTGGTACAACAACAGGCTCTTCAAGAAGTTTCTCTTCAGGGTGATGAATGTCTTCTTCATCTTCACTGCTTTCCTCTTTTTGAATGATGTGTAACCTATCCAAGTCTTCTGCAAGAGAGTGTACCTGCAAAGGTTCTATGGTAGAAGTATTCTTCTCCTTGAAAGACATGTTAGATTCATCAAAAGATATATGAACAGATTGTTCAATTTTGAGAGTTGATTTATTATATACCCTATAAGCCTTACTGACCATGGAGTATCCCAGAAAAACTCCTTCATCAGCTTTAGCTTGAAATTTTACTAAGTATTTCTTGTCATTATTATGAATGTAACAAATACAACCAAAAATTTTAAATTAATCTACTTTAGGTTTCTTCCCTTTGAGTAATTCATAGGGAGTCTTGCCCTTCAGTTTATGTATTAAACTTCTATTCAACACATAGTTGGAGGTGTTCACTGCCTCTGCCCAAAAAGATAGAGGAAGGTGAGCATCTGACAACAATGTAGTGGCAGATTCAATAAGGGTTCTATTTTTCCTTTCAGTTACCCCATTTTGTTGAGGAGTTCTAGGAGTTGAGAAAGTGTGCCTGATCCCTTCACTCTGACAGAACTCTTACATAAGAAGAGAATCAAACTCTATCCCATGATCACTTCTGATCTGGGCAATGTGAGTATTGAACTCACTCTGTATGCATTTGAGAAACTCTATCAAACACTTAAAATTATCAGAATTCTTACTCAGAAGAACACCCATGTGAATCTAGAGAAGTCATCTACAACCACTAAAGTATAAGATTTCCCTCCTAAGCTTTGTACTGTAATGGGTCCAAAAAGATTCATGTGTAACAGATACAAAATCCTAGGTGAATCACTCTTATTAAGTGACTTGAAACTATTTTTGGTTTGCTTGCCTAATTGACAAGCCCTACAGAGTCCTTCCTTCTCGTAGGGGCCAGAAGATAGTCCTCTAACAAGGTTGTCCTTGGATAGCCTAGCAATGGTTCTAAGGTTTATATGCCCTAGTCTCTTATGCCATAAAACATTAGGTCTACATATGGAGTTAAACAGGCAAATATCTACTTCAGTTGAAATAAAGTCTACTAAATAGATGTTACCTTTCCTTTTACCTGTCAACACAGTTGTGTTGTCCTCTGATTTGATCTTGCATAAGGATTTGCTCGAAGTCACTTGGTAGCCTTCATCACATAGTTGACTGATACTGATCAAGTTATGTTTCAGTCCTTCTACATAGGCTACTTTCTTGAATGTGACTGTGCCAATCTGGACAGCACCATATCCTTTTATTAGTCCAAAGTTTGAATCACCAAATATGACTTTGGGTCCAAGTATGGCTTTAAAGGATGTGAAATTGTCCTTGTTTCCTGTCATGTGCTTTGAGCACCCACTATCCAGATACCATTGCTTGTTTGATGTTGGATAGGTCTTCACCTGCACATAAAGCAATTTACTTGTTTTTGACCCAGTTTACCTTGGGCCTAGGTTGATAACCTTTAATTTCAGAAAAAAATGACATCCCTGGTTGACTCTTATAACCTTCAGGATGATATCTCCTTGGAGGTATTATCCATTCAGTATAAGAGTTAAATCTTTGGGATGAAGGACCCCTAGGTTTGGAATTTGATTTACCATTGAAAAAGTTTTCAAAACTCTGATCTCTGCTCGACGATCGTTGAGCTAAGTTCGATGATCTTGGGTCAGATTGTCGAGCTCCGTTCGAAGATCGACTGTGGCAAAGTTCAGGGTTTAGAGATCGTCGACCTGAGTTCGAAGATTTTGCCTGAGATCGTTGATCTCTGTTCGGCGATCGTCTAGCTCCGTTCGATGATTTCTGTTGAACTCTTGTTTTCTTAGGTAAGTCAGAGTTTTTCCTAGCTACCTCTACAACTCCCTTCCCATTATCAGAGATAAACTTGATTGGGCTTGCTAATACTATAGGTTGGCTAGATGAAGCACCCAAGCCCAGTGTACTATTAAATCTTGAGTTCACTATGCATGTGATGTCCATTAGTTTGATACTTCTCCCATTGAGGGATTCTTCAAACTTTTTGGCCTCTAATAGTTCACTTTTTAGTGAAGTTATCTTCTCCCTACAGCATTCCAACTCCTCATTGAGATTGAGGTTTTCTGATTTTAAGGTACTGTGTTCAGATAATTGATTTCTGAGAGAAATGATTTCCTTCTCAGATTTTAATAAGTCTAAAAATAGTGCTTTAAACTCATACTTGAAGTCCTCAGAGTTGAAATCAAATGAGTCTATTACCTGGTCCTCTTCAAGTTGAGTCTCTGAGTCTGACTCTGACTCTTCTACATCAGAATTGTGTTGTGAGGCATTGATAGCCATCATGCAGAATTCCTTTTCTTCAGCATCATCTTCATCATCACTTGAGCTGGAAGAAGCCTCAGATTCTTCTTCTGTCTCACTCCAAGTTTCAACAACAAATCCCTTCCTTATGTGTTTGTTCTTGCTGGAGGAGGGTTTGACATTGCTATTCTTCTTGAAGTCCTTGTCTTTTCTTCTTTATTTCTTATCCTTTCTGTCCTTGTTTTTAGATTCTGGACAGTCATGTACAATGTGGCCTGGTTTTCTGCAACCAAAACAGATAATCTCTTTGTTATTTGATTTATCATACCTTGGCTTGTCATGCTCTTTGTATGATCTTTTCCTGAAGTCCTTTCTGGCCATCTTGTAAAATCTTTTGGCCAGTAGACTAAGCAACTCATCATTGCCTGTGACTTTGTCTTCAGGCTGATCTTCAGTGGCTTTGAAAGCTATTGATTTCTCCTTTCTTATAGCTGGTGAGGCATCCTTCTGCTCTTCCTCTCTATTCTTGATGAGCAGCTCATAAGACTTGAGCTTGCCCAAGAGAGCTTCAGTGGTGATCTCATTTAGACTTCTAGCATCCTTGATTGGCCAGATCCTTGAGTCCCAAGTGCTTGGGAAGCACATTAAGATTTTATCATTTAGCTAAGTCAATGAGATCTCTTTGTCCAAAGTTTTTAGCTCATTGACTATGAGACTGAGTCTATTATACATGTCTGCTTCTGACTCAGCTTCTCCTTTCTTGAAATTCATATATTGGGTTATGAGGTGAGATCTTCTGTCTTTTCTCTCATCAGCAGATCCTGAGACTATTTCAGATAGCTTGTCCCAGATGTCCTTTGCTGAGTTGCATTCAGCTACCTTTTGGAATATCTCATCAGACATAGTCTGGGCTAGAATGTTCATAGCTTTTGCATCTGCAACTTTCCATTTCTTGATCTCTACATCTATTCCTGATGGAGGTGGAACAGCACTTGTACTTATGTTATCTGGAGGTCTTGGACACACTGTCAAAACAGAATTGAAAATGTCCTCATAAATAGAGTTCATGTACAGTCTAATCCTTGCCTTCCAAAGTGAAAACTTAGACAGATTGCACACTGGAGGTATGGTGCTAGCATAATCTTTGTTTTGGGTCATGTTTTGTGAAGAAATAAGCCTAATAACAAACTTAAACAATCAGATCTAACTAGAAGGATCTTTGGGTTCAGGTGTTAGCCTGTGCAACCACTAAGGTATGGTATTTGTAACCAACCCTGGAAGATGTGGTATGTTTAACCAACCTGGCTCTGATAACAATTGAAAGTGCAATTTAGATCTGATATACTCTAGAGGGGGGGTGAATAGAGTATGGTGCTTGCTAAACAACTTTTTACAACTGTTGTCGTATTCCTAGGTGAACAGGGAAGCAAATAACATAAAGTAAATATAAACACAGAACAATCACAGATCAATCACAAAGCACAGCCAGAAAACAAAAGAAAAACAAGCAACCAGAAAACACAAGGAGCTATAGTGGTTCCCCAACCAATCTATGTACATCCACTCTTCTACCACCCTAGGTAGGAATCCACTGCATGATGAGTTGATCAGGTGTCCTGGACACCAATGAGCTTTTGATAAGGTGCTCAAAAACCAAACCAGATTTTTTTATCAGGTGTCTTGCCACCACTGAGTTTTGATAAGGTCTCAGAAACCAATCACAAACTTTTGAAGGGAGTTTGAAAACCCTTTACAGCAGAGAGAGAGAGGGATGAGATGATCTTCTCTATCAACAATCAGAGAGAAGATAATGGATGTTGTCAAAGCTCCCCCTGAGATCTTGAGTTTTTCAGGAAGTGAAGCTTTGCAGTAGGGTGATAGGACTTCAGATGATTTGATCTCCAGCAAAAGATGATTTCAGCAACATTTGATATGTGAGGTGTCTGGAGTCTTGAATGATGATGGTCTTTGAACATTTGAATCAAGAGAGATCTAAAACTTTCAGTAAGTTGATCTCCTTTTGTGATGGTGTTCTTGAATGAATTTTTGAGACTGAGAATGTCTGCAACTCTCTTTCTTTCTCTTGTGTAATCATTGTTGTAAGAGTTGTAATTCTTGTTGTTGTAGAGAATTGTTATTGCATAAGTTATTGTTGTTGTTATTAGAGTTGTTGTTGCAGAGAATAATAATATATCTTTTATTCCTTTGATCTGAATATAAATGATCCTCTGTCCAAGATAGCCATTAGTCTGTCATAAATGATTTTCATAACTGTATTTTGTCTTCTGGAGGAAAGTCCAATAAAACATTCCTTAAAAATTCCTTGAAACTTGCTCCAGATTAATTAAAAATGGCTACAAGATCTCTGACATAAATGCTGAGAATAATTCCACAACTGTCTGAATTTGAATCTTTGAAAAACGTCTAACTCTTCAGAAAAATGTAGAACTGAGCTCCACTATCGTTGAACTGAGCTCAGAGACTGTACTTAGACAAAAACAGAGATCGTTGATCTGAGCTCAACTATCGTCGAACTGAGCTCAGAGATAGAGAATCAAACTGGATTAAAGAGCGTCGATCTGAGCTCGAAGATCGTCGAATGGAGTTCGACGACTCGTTGAAGTTGAGCTCAGAGATCGTCGAATGGAGTTCAACGATTCGTCGAAGTGAGCTCAGCGATCGTCGAATGGAGTTCGACGATTCGTCGTCCTGAGCTCGACGAAATGACTTGGTCTCCAAAATTGAAAAACCTGGTCTTAAGGGCAGCTTCCAAACCTAAATACTAACCCTTAGACTCAATTCTAATTGTCCTTTAGATCTATACAATGAGGTCAAAACTTGTTTCCTAAGAGACATAGTGATCCTTTCCCAAATCAGTAATATGGTGTTCCAATAACCATGACAGCTTTCAGCACAAGATACGGGAATTATGAGTTTACCGTCATGTCGTTTGGGCTGACGAATGCGCCATCCGTGTTTATGGATTTGATGAACAGGACGTTCAAGGAGTACATGGACAAGTTCGTGATAGTCTTTATCGATGATATATTGGTGTACTCGCAGAGCGAGGATGATCACTTCAAGCATCTACATATGGTGTTGGAGACATTAAGGAGGAATCATCTTTATGCCAAGTTCTCCGAATGCGAGTTTTGGTTGTCCTCAATAGCATTCCTTGGTCATATAGTTAGTGGAGAGAGTATTGCGGTGGATCCGGCGAAGATAGTTGCTATGCGGGAGTGGCCTGTGTTGTCTACGGTACTTGAAGTCTGGAGTTTTTTGGGGCTGGCCTGTTATTTCGTGCACTTCGTACTGAACTTATCACGGATAGTGTTACCCCTCATGACTTTGATGAGGAAAGATCAAAAGTTTGTGTAGTAGCCTGAGTGCGCGTAAGATTTCGAAGATTTTGAGAGTCAGTTGACCACGACGCTTATTCTATGTTCACTGGTTGGGACCGAAGGATTCGAGATTTACAGTGATGCTTCAGGCAGTGGTTTGGGGTTGTGTCTTACTGTAGCATTGGAAAGTGATAGCTTTTGGCTCGCGTAAGTTGAAGGTTCACGAGAGGAATTATCTGGTATATGACTTGGAGTTAACGGCCATGATATTTCCCCTGAAGCTGTGGAGGCAATACCTATATGGTGTGAAGGTTGATATCTATACGGATCACAAGAGCTTGAAGTACTGGTCGGATCAAAAGGATCTAAACGTTCGACAGCGGAGATGGATGGAGTTCCTGGGGGACTACCCATTCAAGATTCATTATGTGCCTGGGAAAGGCAATGCAGTTACGGATGCGTTGAGTCGCAGGGCTTCTGCGCAGGACAACTGGTTGTCGGTTCATGACGAGCGTTTGATTCGGGAGTTGGAAGCATTAGAGATCTCTTGTGTTGACAAGCATACTAGTGCCGAAGCTCAATTGAACTGGACAGAAGTTCATTATGACCTGGCTGATTGGATTCGGCAGGCTCTTGATTTGGATAACAACATGAAGCCAATCATGGTTGAGGATTTTGATGGGTCAAGTTCCCAATTTGATGTTGTGGATGGATTGTTTTGGAAAGGCAGTCGCATGTGCGTCCCAAATATAGCTAAACTACGGGTGGAATTGATGTATGAGGCTCATCATACCAAGTACTAGATTCACCCAGGGAGCACGAAGATGTATCGTGATCTGAAGAAGTTGTTCTGGTGCCCAGGACTTAAGAAGGACGTGGCGCTTTATGTGGCGAAGTGTCAAACGTGCGCCTTAGTGAAGGCAGAGTGCCAGAAGCCTGGAGGTTTCTTGAAGTCCATGCCTATCCCTGAGTGGAAGTTCAATGATATTTCAATGGACTTTGTGCATGGGTTGCCAAGGTCGCAGAAGAGAAACAATGCCATCTGGGTGATCATAGTCGATTGACGAAGGTGTCACACTTCATTCTGAATATGAAGTATGATTCGGTGGAAAAATTGGCAAAACTCTATATGGATTACATTATTTGACCTCATGGTGTGCCCCGCAGCATCGTGAGTGACCGAGATGGGCTGTTCACTTCCAATGACTGGAGGTTGGTGCGACAAATGTAGTGAACCAAGTTAAGTTTCAGCACGGCCTTTCATCGGCAGACAGATGGTCAGACTGAGAGAGTCAATAGGACGTTGGAAGACATGCTTCACATGTGCGTCTTGGATTTCGGGAAATAGTGGGAAGATCACCTGTATTTGGTGGAATTTGCTTATAATAATTGCTACCTAGAAAGTATTCAAATGCCACCCTTCGAGGTACTTTATGGTAGGAGATGTCGCACGCCTTTATCATGGCTGGAAACGGGTGAGTCAAAGCTGTACAAGCGGCAAGTAGTGGAAGATGCAACTTCATTTGTACGAACTAAATGAGAACGATTGTTAATCGCTCAGGACCGGCAAGCTAAATACTATAATGCCAAGCATAGGAATGTTGATTTTACTGTTGGCGAATGGGTGTATTTGAAGACTAAGCCGTTCAAGGGCATCTCACAGGTACGATGCTTGAAGAAGCTAAGCCCGAGGTACCTTGGACCGTTTGAGGTTCTGGAGCGGATTGGCGAAGCAGCATATCGATTAAAGGTATCAGTGGAACTGAGTGGTCTACACGACGTATTCCACATATTGGTGTTACGGAAGGCAGTACAAGAGCCTTCGCAGGTGATTGCGGTCAACCAAGTACCAGTTGATAATGGGTTGACGATGAAGATCAAGCCCATTCGCATTGAGGACTCGGAAGTCAAGCGACTGCGTAACAAAGAAATCAGGATTTTCAAGGTCCGTTGGGACAACTACGGTCGGTAGGAGCTCTCTTGGGAGCCAGAGAAGACCATGCTTGAGGAGTACCCAGAGTTATTCCACTCAGGTTGTAACGTCCCGAATCGCTCTAGGCCCCTAGTGTGTGTGTTTTGAGTCAGGAGGGTTGACTTGAGTCCTGAGAGTGCAGGGAATTGGACTGCACTTGTGGAGAAATGGAGAATCAGTGTAAAAAGGAGGTGACACGGGTAGGGACACGGCCGTGTGCCTACCCGTGTGCGTCGAATTGAGCTCGACGAGCCGTGTCGAGATCGTCGAGCTGTGTCGACACCAAGTGACACGGATAGGGACACGGCTGTGTGCCTACCCGTGTGCGTCGAGTTGAGCTCGACGACCCGTGTCGAGATCGTCGAGCTGTGTCGACACCAAGTGACACGGGTGGAGACACGGTCGTGTCCCTACCCGTGTGCGTCGAGTTGAGCTCGACGAGAAGTGTCAAGAGGCAACCCGAGAAGTACACGGCCAAGGACACGGCCATGCACACGGCCGTGTCATGTGGACACGGGTCGGGACACGGGCGTGTCCCAACCCGTGTCAAGTATTGAACCGACATGGAAACTGTCGTTGCCGCTCCGCCAGGCAGGACACGGGTAAGGACACGGCCGTGTCCCTACCCGTGTCACATTTTATATATATAGGGGAGAGAAAACCCTAGCCGTTTTCATCCCCATTTCTTCCCCTAAGTCCTGTGAGAGCTCTTGGTGAGAGGAAAACGGCAGGAGCAAGTTCTACCGAAGGAGATCCGCCATCGCCGTGAAAGAGAAGATGCCGCCAAGGAGAACTACGCGATCCATGGCCGGAAATGGTGGTACCGCTGGAGCCAACGTGAGTTTCCTACCCTCTCCCTTGGTGCTAGATCTATAGTTATGCCTTAGGAGAGACATCGACTCAAGAGAGTCTTGATGGAGAGGAGAAGATCTCTAGGTTAGGCCATGTTAGAACTTGTGTTCTAGACTTTAGATCTCTTCAACCCTTCCCCTTTTCTTCAATATGACAATGGGTGGATGGTCTCGTGAGGAGTTTATGGCCTTTGAGGTTGAATAAGGGAGGAGAACATTTCTGGAAAATTTAGGAAGGATCGCTTGAGGAAGAAGACGGACCGATGCCGTCCATTTTTCTTTAAGAAGCGTGCAGAATCTGTATTCTGCGCGCAGCGGACTTCGTGGCCATTTTTATGTATGCTATGTCCAGATCTGGGCTTTCGGCTTAACACGAAAGTTGAAGCCCTTGAAAATATCTTTCCAACGAATGGTTGCACGACTTCTGGCGAAGTCTGTAGCCACGGGAAAGTCTAAACGAAAATGGTGTTTAATAAACCTCGTATGCAGAAACTGTGTTCTGTACGCAGCGGACTTCAAGTCCGATTTCAAATAGGATAATGTCAAATCTGGGTTGAGCTCTGAATATGAAAGATGTAGTCTATGGAAATACCTTTCCATCGAGTGGTTACACGACTTCACCGGATTCCTGTAGCCTCGGGAATCTCCGGTCGAAGTTGCTCTCCAGACTATTCCTGCACTTAAAAATCTGGGTTTATAATATTTGGATTTGGATTCGGTGAAACTAATATTACAGGTAACCTTGAGGCTTGGATAAACTCTTATGAATAATTAATTCAGTTGCATAAATGATGAAGATTATTAATCGGATTTCATGTGATAGAATTGTAAGATAGTATACTTGAATGATTTGACTGGTTAGAAGTTAGTAGATTTTTATACATGTGCATCTTGATATATTGTGTTGAAATTACCTGATATGACATATAGAAGGATAACTCATGGCCATGTGATTGTTGAATAGTGGATTGAATTTGGTAGTCCAATACTTAGAGCGTCGCCTTCCTATGGGTAGCATTGTGTAAGTTTATATGGTTCAAACACCTTGTTCATCAAACTCATGAAGGCCGAAGGGGCATTTGTGAGCCCAAACGGCATTACTGTGAACTCATACAAACCATATCTCGAACTGAATGCTGTTTTCTGAATGTCCCCCTCATGTATCCTCAACTGATAGTACCCGGAGCGCAAATCCAATTTAGAAAACCAATGTGCTCCCACTAGTTGATCGAACAACTCATCGATCCGCGGTAGTGGATAAGTGTTCCGCACCGTCAACCGATTGAGTTCCCGATAATCTATGCACAATCGCAGTGTTCCATCCTTCTTCTTCACGAACAGCACAGGGGCTCCCCATGGTGATGAACTGGGGCGAACGAACCCTGAATCCACCAGTTCATGCAATTGAACTCTAAACTCCGCGAGTTCTTTCGGAGCCATTCTGTACGGAGCCTTGGATACAGGCTTGGCACCTGGTACTAGATTGATCTGGAAGTCAACCTCTCTATGCGGAGGAAATCCTGGTAGCTTCTCAGGAAATACCTCAGGAAAATCCCGCACTACCCGTACATCCTTTAATTCCAACGCTGCTTCCTTCAACTCGAACCAGATCATGAAGACCTCATCCCCCTTCATATGAGCCTTTACAGCCTGAATATAAGATAATATCATACGTGGCGCGAAGCCAATACCTTGGAAGATGACGTCAGAGTCTCCATGCCTCAAATAGATCCGTTTCTCCGCGCAGTCGATCCTCGCGAAGTGCCAGTCCAGCCATGTCATGCCCAAAATGATGTCAAACTCCGGCATTCTCAGAACCGTGGCCGGCGTATCAAAGGCCTTCCCATCAATAAATAACTCCAACTCGCACTTGGCGGTTGCGATCATCTCTGAGCCGTCCGGAAGGCGTACACGTCGGGCTATGCCAGTGAAGTACTGTACATCCCCCATGTCTTTTATGAAATCCTCGGACACAAAGGAGTGTGAGGCACCGGTATCGAACAGCGCATAGGCTGTCTTCCCGCCAATAATCACGGTGCCTAAGTACCAACAACCAAAACTTATTGCTAGTGGCTAGTAAGTTCTAATAAATTCAAGCTAGATCATGCAAATATGTAAATTAATTAAATCATACCTGCAATCACATCTTGTGGGTTCCTTTCCTGCGCCATGTCAAGCGCGTACACCTGATCCCGGACCGGTCTGGGGTTTCCTCTTGGCGGTCCTCGTCCTCGACCGCGCATATATCCCCGCCCTCGTGGAGCTGCTGGAGGGAGAGCAGGAGGAAGAGCAGGAGGGAGGGCAGGAGGGGCGTTCCCATATAGCTGCGGGCAAAAACGCCGGATGTGGCCCGGCTGGTTGCATTCGAAGCACACCAGACCACGACGCCCTTCAGGTTGTTGAAATCGCTGATGCTGTGGGGGTGGAGGCAACGCAGGCGGCTGCGGAACTGGATGCTCCACCCTATAGTTTCGGTGGACACGCCCGCCACCTCTTTGATAACCTCTTCCTCCTCTGAAGTCCCGTCTCCTTCTATTACTTGGGCCGGCTTCCATCACGTCCTCCGCAGGCCTCTTACTACAACCCAGGTGGTCCGCCTCCAATCTTTTCGCCATATCAATGATCTCTGCCAAGCTACCATCCGCTATAAACAAAAGGGACTGCCTTAGGGGATCTCGCAGCCCTTTATAGAAGCGCTTGGCATAACCTCTGTCATCCAACTCATAAGAGTCTGCGAACCTTGCGAGATGCTGGAATTCCCGCTGGTATTCTGTAACCGACTTTGATCCCTGCTTTAGTAGAAGGAACCTCTGCTCAAGCTCATCTCGGGCCGATGTAGGGATAAAGTGCTCCAAGAAAACACCCGAGAATTCACTCCAACTTATCTCTGTGTAGATCCGGCCTTGGAAGGTAGAGCCCATGAGGGACTTCCAGCACCTCTTCGCATGTAAGTCCAAGACGGACACTGCCAATGTCACTGCCATGTTGGCCGGGCAACGGATACCAGCCAGCAACTCTTCTATCGTGTCTAGTCATTCCTCTGTACGTACGGCTGACTCAGTCCCAAGGTAGACGGGAGGGGAGAGAGCCCGGAAGGTGCTCAGCCAGTTGGAGCTCGGGGCTTGTTGTTGCACCGGAGCCTGCTGTGCCTTAAAAGCATCAAGAATGGCGGTAAGCGTTTGCCCCAACTCAGACTGTTGGAACTGAGTGGGTATGGGAGGGGTAGGAGTACCCCCCATCGGCTCAACATGCAGTGGAACCTACACATACACGACAAATTTGTGGTCAGGTTGGCTAAACTTAAGGTCAAAGTTGGACAAACTTAATGTGAATTACATATGGGCACACCACTGCTTCCGGTAAGTCAGTTTGTCCCCAAACTGACTAACCAAACGGGGGTGGCACCATTGTTGAATGACTTCTTAGTTGAGGATCGTGGCAAACTGATACCATTTGTAAGACCCCCCCCCCCTCCCGGATCCCAAAACACGGCACGAAGGGGGAGTCTTATGCCCGGAACAGCCGCCTTGCGGTAGCATTAGCACACGGGCTAACCTGTACCACAAGACGCCTATTCCGCCGGCTACAACAATATCAATATATCATGCCAACCCAACCAAATAAATAAGCAAGAGAAGTCAAAATCCACACTAAGTTATAATGTCCAAATACATCAATAAAGAGAAGCTAAACATGCTTCTACAAAATATCAGAGTACAGCTAATCATTGCCCAAACGGGCTACATCAGAGTAAGCAAAACACTAACATCAGTGACAGACGGTATCGACGGCACCGTCACATCAGGCCCTGTCGTCCTGGCCTGGCTGTCCTGCTGCGTAGTCTGCGGCTGCTCTACCTGCGGCGTGACCTCCTAAAAAGGAAGACGTAGCAACCGTTAGTCGAAACGACTAAGTGGTTTCACATCCGCTCCCCCGGCGACTCCTCGGCACCGGGCGGAGAAAAGGAACAAGAGTATAGTATATAATAAGTATGCAAGTAAAGGAAGTACAAGCAGGTGGCAAGGTAATGTAAGAGTAACAACATCATATTCAGCATTTAAGTAAGAGCTACACTAAACTAGCAAGTATAAGTAACAGCAGGAAAGTAACTTAACTTATACTGCACTTAAAAATCATTTGTAAGACCCCCCCCCCTCCCGGCTGAAACCATACCATTTGTGAAACCTTGCTCTGATACCATTTGTAAGACCCCCCCTCCCGGATCCCAAAACACGGCACAAAGGGGGAGTCTTATGCCCGGAATAGCCGCCTTGCGGTAGCATTAGCACACGGGCTAACCTGTACCACAAGACGCCTATTCCGCCGGCTGAAACCATATCAATATATCATGCCAACCCAACCAAATAAATAAGCAAGAGAAGTCAAAATCCACACTAAATATATAAAGTCCAAAACATCAATAATGAGAAGCTAAAACATGCTTCTACAAAATATCAGAGTACAGCTAATCATTGCCCAAACGGGCTACATCAGAGTAATAAAAATACTAACATCAGTAACAGACGGTATCGACGGCACCGTCACGTCAGGCCCTGTCGTCCTGGCCTGGCTGTCCTGCTGCGTAGTCTGCGGCTGCTCTACCTGCGGCGTGACCTCCTAAAAAGGAAGACGTAGCAACCGTTAGTCGAAACGACTAAGTGGTTTCACATCCGCTCCCCCGGCGACTCCTCGGCACCGGGCGGAGAAAAGAAACAAGAGTATAGTATATAACAAGTAAGCAAGTAAAGGAGGTACAAGCAAGTGGCAGTAGTGTAAGAGTAACAGTATCATAATCAGCATTTATATAAGAGCTACAAGTAAACTAGCAAGTATAAGTAAGAGCAGGAAGTAACTTAACTTATAAGAATGCCCATACAAACTTATAAGTTAAGGATCGGGTTACATAAAAGTAACTCATCGTATAAGAGTGCCCATACAAACTTATACGATGAGGATCTTGTTGTGCAATGTTATGAATGCTATGAATGCTATGCAATGACTCACCCATGCACACCCATGCAACTGCTATGTCGACACAGACTATAGTTCCCACTTTCGAGCAGGTAGCTAACCTCTCAGGCATCAGCCGCCGTGGCCAGGCGGTGACAGTAGAACGGGCACTTCTACTACTAGGCGGGTATCACACTACTTCACCTAGGCCTCCGTACGCCTCAACGCTAAGAACACAACAGCGGAGCCCATGCGTACTATGGCCCAGCGGGGTCTTGGGTAGATGTGCACCAAGAACACAGCCCGAACTGGCCTTGCGTGACCCGGAAGGGGCCTCGGAAGAAAGCACTAGGACACAGCCCAACCGTTCACATGGTCGGAGGGGCCTCGGGACGTGAACACCGAGGACACAGCCCAAACCGACCAAGTCTAACTGCCAACTCCCGTCGGTGTGACGACTGGCGAGCCCGTAGACCTGCCACACTATCCTTAACCCGGGATTACGACACCGCGTGTCGACTCACACCACATGCAAATACCACATCAACATAACGTGGAAGGGGCCTCGGAAGCACACACGAGGGCACACCCCAACCATCCATCCACACCTCATCTCAACACAACCAAAAAAGGTGGCGGTCAACACCGCACTTACAAACTCACACAACACTACTCATAGGAAGACGACTCTCTAAGTATTGGACTACCAAATTCAATCCACTATTCAATATTCACATGGCCATGAGTTATCCTTCTATATGTCATATCAGGTGATTTCAACACAATATATCAAGATGCACATGTATAAAAATCTACTAACCTCTAACCAGTCAAATCATTCAAGTATACTATCTTACAATTCTATCACATGAAATCCGATTAATAATCTTCATCATTTATGCAGCTGAATTAATTATTCATAAGAGTTTATCCAAGCCTCAAGGTTACCTGTAATATTAGTTTCACCGAATCCAAATCCAAATAATATAAACCCAGATTTTTAAGTGCAGGAATAGTCTGGACAGCAACTTCAACTGGAGATTCCCGAGGCTACAGGAATCCGGTGAAGTCGTGTAACCCCTCGATGGAAAGATCTTTTCATGATCTACAACTTTCATATTCAGGTCATAATCCAGATCTGGCAATAACGTACTCGAAATCGGCTTCAAAGTTCGCTGCGCACAGAACACAATTTCTGTGTACAGGAATTGCCGGACAGCAAACTCGATTAGGATTTCCCGGGGCCACAGACATCACCTGAAGTCGTGCAACCACTCGTTGGAAAGGTATTTTCAAGGGCTACAACTTTCGTGTTTAGCCAGAAGCCCAGATCTGCCCATATCCTACAAGAAAATAGCCTAGAAGATCGCTGCGTGCAGATTACAGATTCTGCGCGCATCTTAAAGGAAAATGAACGGCATCGGTTCGTCTACCTCCTCAAGGCGATCCTCCCTAAATTTTCAGACATGTCCTCCTCCCTTATTCAACCTCAAAGGCCAAAACTCCTCACGAAACCATTCACCCATCGTCGTATTGAAGAAAAGGGGAAGGGTTGAGGAGATCTAAAGTCTAGGATTCAAATCCTAGCATGGCCGAACCTAGAAATCTTCTCCTCTCCATCAAGACTCTCTTGAGCCGATGTCTCTCCTAGGAAAATAACTATAGATCTAGCACCAAGGGAGAGGGTAGGAAACTCACATTGGCTCCAGCGGTACCACCATTTCTAGCCATGGATCTCGTAGTTCTCCTTGGCGGCATCTTCTCTTTCACGGCGATGGCGGATCTCCTTTGGTAAAACTTGCTTCTACAGTTTTCCCTCTCACAGGAGTTCTCACAGGAATTAGGGGATGAAAAGAGCATGAAAACGGCTAGGGTTTTCTGTCCCCTATATATATAAAATGTGACACGGGTAGGGACACGGCCGTGTCCTTACCCGTGTCCTGCCTGGCGAAGCGGCAACGACAGTTTCCAAGTCGGTTCAATACTTGACACGGGTTGGGACACGCCCGTGTCCCGACCCGTGTCCACATGACACGGCCGTGTGCCTGGCCGTGTCCTTGGCCGTGTACTTCTCGGGTTGCATCTCGACACTTCTCGTCGAGCTCAACTCGACACCACACGGGTAGGGACACGGCCGTGTCACTACCCGTGTCACTTAGTGTCGACACAGCTCGACGATCTCGACACGGGTCGTCGAGCTCAACTCGACGCACACGGGTAGGCACACGGCCGTGTCCCTACCCGTGTCCCTTGGTGTCGACACAGCTCGACGATCTCGACACGGGTCGTCGAGCTCAACTCGACGCACACGGGTAGGCACACGGCCGTGTCCCTACCCGTGTCCCTTGGTGTCGACACAGCTCGACGGTCTCGACACGGGTCGTCGAGCTCAACTCGACGCACACGGGTAGGCACACGGCCGTGTCCCTACCCGTGTCCCTTGGTGTCGACACAGCTCGACGATCTCGACACGGGTCGTCGAGCTCAACTCGACGCACACGGGTAGGCACACGGCCGTGTCCCTACCCGTGTCCCTCTTTACACTGATTCTCCACTTCCCCACAAGTGCAGTCCAATTCCCTGCACTCTCAGGACTCAAGTCAGCCCTCCTGACTCAAAACACACACACTAGGGGCCTAGAGCGATTCGGGACGTTACAAATCCTATAAACAAAATAAAAGATTTCGTCCCCGAAATCAGGCTTAGGCTGTGGGGAGGAAAGCATGACAGAAAATTTAACACTTGCTTTTAAATAAAATTTACCTTGAGCAAACAACTCCGGGTAGCGTTGCTGCATTAAATCCAATGGCTCCCATGTGTACTCCTCCTTCCCATGGTTCATCCATTGCACCTTCACTAAGGGGACACTTTTGCGGCGTAATGTTCTTGTCTCGCTGTCAACAATCCGCACCGGCTCTAGTCGCACAGACCTATCTGATGCCACTGCACCATCAGTAGTGGGAATATACTGGTCGGGCCGCAACAGTGCTTTTCGAAGCGACGACACATGGAACACGTCATGGAGATTTTCTAGTTCTGGTGGTAACTCCAACCGATAGGCCAACGGGCCAATTCTTTCCAATATAGTATAAGGCCCAACATACCTTGGGCTGAGCTTTTTCACTCCCCGCACCCGTGACACTCCATGCATCGGCCGAATCTTAAGGAACACTTTTTCGCCCACCTGGAACTCCACCATCCGGTGCTTTTTGTTGTAATATTTCGCCTGTCGACTTTGAGCCTCCAACATGCGATCCCGTATCAATCTGACCGCCGCATCAGTATCATCTATGTATTCGTTTCCCAATGCCTTCGGATCTTCATCTTGCACCCAAGACAAGGGAGTCCTGCACCTTCTTCCGTAAAGGGCTTCATGGGGCGCCATGCCGATGCTCGCCTGATGGCTATTATTATAGGAGAATTCCACCAGGGGCAAGAGCCTTTCCCATGGCTCTCCTCTGTGCAGCACGCATAACCTCAATAAATCTTCCAGTGTCCTGATGGTCCTTTCAGACTGCCCGTCAGTCTGTGGATGAAATGCGGTACTAAAGGTTAGGCGTGAGCCCAAATACGCCTGTACTGCCTTCCACTCATTGGATGTAAACCGACCATCCCTATCCGAAACAATTGTCTTGGGCACGCCATGATACCGTACAAATTGCTCCACAAAAAGGCGTACCAAAACACCCACGTGTGCTTCCTTCTTCATTGGAATGAACCGGGCCACCTTTGTTAGTCGATCCACAATAACCCACACCGAATCATTCCCGGAGCGGGAACGAGGTAACCCATGAACCAAGTCCATGGAGATACCCTCGAACTTCCATTCGGGGATGGGCAGCGACTGCAACAAACCACCGGGACTACTGCATTCAGCCTTCACTCTTTGGCAAGCTTCGCAATGTGTAACATAGTAGCGAACATCCTTCTTCATTCCCGGCCAACACATGGTCTTCCGCAATCCGGCGTACATCTTAGCAATACCAGGGTGCACTGAATATTGAGAGGAATGTGCCTCTCTCAAGATATCCTCCCGAATTTTGCCGCCCTTGGGAATATAAAGTCGGCCACGAAAATAAACGAGGCCGTCTTTGAGTGTGTACTCATCGGTTGGTCCTATCTTCAATTGCCTTGATTGCCGGGGCCAAGGACGCATCCATTCCTTGCTCCACCCGAATCCGGTCTCGGATATCACAAACTATGCTCATGTTGGCCAAATACTCCGCATACTCTGCCGAAGGATCCTTGAATACTAGAGTAATTTCCATCTCCTCGATCATCCGAGCCAAATCCATACTCATCAGCCGAGACTCTGGGCTAGAGCCTGGCACTTTTCTACTCAAGGCATCGGCTACCGAGTTCGCTTTCCGGGTGGTAGTTCATGGTGAACTCGTAGTCGCATAAAAATTCCAACCACCGCCGTTGTCTCAGGTTCAACTCCTTCTGAGTGTGAACATACTTCAAGTTTTGTGATCGGAAAAGATCTCGCAGTGCACGCCATATAAATAATGCCTCCAGACTTTCAAGCGAACACACACTGCTCCCACTCCAAATCATGAACCGGGTAATTGATTTCATGTTTCTTTAACTGCTTGAAGCATAAGCGATCACATGCCCGTGCTGCATCAGCACCGCTCCCATCCCTTGATATGATGCGTCCGTGTAAACTTGGAATCCTTCCTTCCCAGACGGAAGTGCAAGGATGGGGGCGGAGGTAAGCCTATCTTTCAATTCTTGAAATGCCTCTTCACATTGAGGTGTCCACTCAAATGGCACACCCTTCTTCGTCAAGGAGGTAAGAGGAAGGGCAATCTTGGAAAAACCTTTCACGAACTTGCGGTAGTAGCCAGCAAGTCCAAGAAAGCTTCGTACATCAGCCGCCGACTTCAAGGGCGACCACTCCTTCACGGCCCGCACCTTTGCTGGATCCACTGCTAACCCTGCTCCACTGATCACATGCCCCAAGAGGCAACCTCCTTAAGCCAGAATTCACACTTGCTAAACTTGGCATACAAGGCATGCTCCTTCAATTTCTTCAAAACCAAGGTCAGGTGCTCGACATGCTCCTCCTCCGTCTTTGAGTAGACCAAGATGTCGTCGATGAAAACAATGACGAAGATGTCCAAATACGGTTCAAACACCTTGTTCATCAAACTCATGAAGGCCGAAGGGGCATTTGTGAGCCCAAACGGCATTACTGTGAACTCATACAAAACCATATCTCGAACTGAATGCTGTTTTCTGAATGTCCCCCTCATGTATCCTCAACTGATAGTACCCGGAGCGCAAATCCAATTTAGAAAACCAATGTGCTCCCACTAGTTGATCGAACAACTCATCGATCCGCGGTAGTGGATAAGTGTTCCGCACCGTCAACCGATTGAGTTCCCGATAATCTATGCACAATCGCAGTGTTCCATCCTTCTTCTTCACGAACAGCACAGGGGCTCCCCATGGTGATGAACTGGGGCGAACGAACCCTGAATCCACCAGTTCTTGCAATTGAACTCTAAACTCCGCGAGTTCTTTCGGAGCCATTCTGTACGGAGCCTTGGATACAGGCTTGGCACCTGGTACTAGATTGATCTGGAAGTCAACCTCTCTATGCGGAGGTAATCCTGGTAGCTTCTCAGGAAATACCTCAGGAAAATCCCGCACTACCCGTACATCCTTTAATTCCAACGCTGCTTCCTTCAACTCGAACCAGATCATGAAGACCTCATCCCCCTTCATATGAGCCTTTACAGCCTGAATAGAAGATAATATCATACGTGGCGCGAAGCCAATACCTTGGAAGATGACGTCAGAGTCTCCATGCCTCAAATAGATCCGTTTTCTCCGCGCAGTCGATCCTCGCGAAGTGCCAGTCCAGCCATGCCATGCCCAAAATGATGTCAAACTCCGCATTCTCAGAACCGTGGCCGGCGTATCAAAGGCCTTCCCATCAATAAATAACTCCAACTCGCACTTGGCGGTTGCGATCATCTCTGAGCCGTCCGGAAGGCGTACACGTCGGGCTATGCTAGTGAAGTACTGTACATCCCCCATGTCTTTTATGAAATCCTCGGACACAAAGGAGTGTGAGGCACCGGTATCGAACAGCGCATAGGCTGTCTTCCCGCCAATAATCACGGTGCCTAAGTACCAACAACCAAAACTTATTGCTAGTGGCTAGTAAGTTCTAATCAATTCAAGCTAGATCATGCAAATATGTAAATTAATTAAATCATACCTGCAATCACATCTTGTGGGTTCCTTTCCTGCGCCATGTCAAGCGCGTACACCTGATCCCGGACCGGTCCGGGGTTTCCTCTTGGCGGTCCTCGTCCTCGACCGCGCATATATCCCCGCCCTCGTGGAGCGGCTGGATGGAGAGCAGGAGGGAGAGCAGGAGGGAGAGCAGGAGGGGCGTTCCCATATAGCTGCGGGCAAAAACGCCGGATGTGGCCCGGCTGGTTGCATTCGAAGCACACCAGACCACGACGCCCTTCAGGTTGTTGAAATCGCTGATGCTGTGGGGGTGGAGGCAACGCAGGCGGCTGCGGAACTGGATGCTCCACCCTATAGTTTCGGTGGACATGCCCGCCACCTCTTTGATAACCTCTTCCTCCTCTGAAGTCCCGTCTCCTTCTATTACTTGGCCGGCTTCCATCACGTCCTCCGCAGGCCTCTTACTACATCCCAGGTGGTCCGCCTCCAATCTTTTCGCCATATCAATGATCTCTGCCAAGCTACCATCCGCTATAAACAAAAGGGACTGCCTTAGGGGATCTCGCAGCCCTTTATAGAAGCGCTTGGCATAACCTCTGTCATCCAACTCATAAGAGTCTGCGAACCTTGCGAGATGCTGGAATTCCCGCTGGTATTCTGTAACCGACTTTGATCCCTGCTTTAATAGAAGAACCTCTGCTCAAGCTCATCTCGGGCCGATGTAGGGATAAAGTGCTCCAAGAAAACACCCGAGAATTCACTCCAACTTATCTCTGTGTAGATCCGGCCTTGGAAGGTAGAGCCCATGAGGGACTTCCACCACCTCTTCGCATGTAAGTCCAAGACGGACACTGCCAATGTCACTGCATGTTGGCCGGGCAACGGATACCAGCCAGCACTCTTCTATCGTGTCTAGCCATTCCTCTGTATGTACGGCTGACTCCGTCCCAAGGTAGACGGGAGGGGAGAGAGCCCGGAAGGTGCTCAGCCAGTTGGAGCTCGGGGCTTGTTGTTGCACCGGAGCCTGCTGTGCCTTAAAAGCATCAAGAATGGCGGTAAGCGTTTGCCCCAACTCAGACTGTTGGAACTGAGTGGGTATGGGAGGGGTAGGAGTACCCCCCATCGGCTCAACATGCAGTGGAACCTACACATACACGACAAATTTGTGGTCAGGTTGGCTAAACTTAAGGTCAAAGTTGACAAACTTAATGTGAATTACATATGGGCACACCACTGCTGCTTCCGCTAAGTCAGTTTGTCCCCAAACTGACTAACCAAACGGGGGTGGCACCATTGTTGAATGACTTCTTAGTTGAGGATCGTGGCAATCTGACACAAAGGAGTGTGAGGCACCGGTATCGAACAGCGCATAGGCTGTCTTCCCGCCAATAATCACGGTGCCAAGTACCAACAACCAACACTTATTGCTAGTGGCTAGTAAGTTCTAATCAATTCAGCTAGATCATGCAAATATGTAAATTAATTAAATCATACCTACAATCACATCTTGTGGGTTCCTTTCCTGCGCCATGTCAAGCGCGTACACCTGATCCCGGACCGGTCCGGGGTTTCCTCTTGGCGGTCCTCGTCCTCGACCGCGCATATATCCCCGCCCTCGTGGAGCTGCTGGAGGGAGAGCAGGAGGGAGAGCAGGAGGGAGGCAGGAGGGGCGTTCCCATATAGCTGCGGGCAAAACGCCGGATGTGGCCCGGCTGGTTGCATTCGAAGCACACCAGACCACGACGCCCTTCAGGTTTGTTGAAATCGCTGATGCTGTGGGGGTGGAGGCAACGCAGGCGGCTGCGGAACTGGATGCTCCACCCTATAGTTTCGGTGGACACGCCCGCCACCTCTTTGATAACCTCTTCCTCCTTGAAGTCCCGTCTCCTTCTATTACTTGGGCCGGCTTCCATTACGTCCTCTGCAGGCCTCTTACTACAACCCAGGTGGTCCGCCTCCAATCTTTTTCGCCATATCAATGATCTCTGCCAAGCTACCATCCGCTATAAACAAAAGGGACTGCCTTAGGGGATCTCGCAGCCCTTTATAGAAGCGCTTGGCATAACCTCTGTCATCCAACTCATAAGAGTCTGCGAACCTTGCGAGATGCTGGAATTTCCCGCTGGTATTCTGTAACCGACTTTGATCCCTGCTTTAGTAGAAGAACCTCTGCTCAAGCTCATCTCGGGCCGATGTAGGGATAAAGTGCTCCAAGAAAACACCCGAGAATTCACTCCAACTTATCTCTGTGTAGAGATCCGGCCTTGGAAGGTAGAGCCCATGAGGGACTTCCACCACCTCTTCGCATGTAAGTCCAAGACGGACACTGCCAATGTCACTGCCATGTTGGCCGGGCAAACGGATACCAGCCAGCAACTCTTCTATCGTGTCTAGCCATTCCTCTGTACGTACGGCTGACTCCGTCCCAAGGTAGACGGGAGGGGAGAGAGCCCGGAAGGTGCTCAGCCAGTTGGAGCTCGGGGCTTGTTGTTGCACCGGAGCCTGCTGTGCCTTAAAAGCATCAAGAATGGCGGTAAGCGTTTGCCCCAACTCAGACTGTTGGAATGAGTGGGTATGGGAGGGGTAGGAGTACCCCCCCATCGGCTCAACATGTAGTGGAACCTACACATACACGACAAATTTGTGGTCAGGTTGGCTAAACTTAAGGTCAAAGTTGGACAAACTTAATGTGAATTACTATGGGCACACCACTGCTATCCGCTAAGTCAGTTTGTCCCCAAACTGACTAACCAAACGGGGGTGGCACCATTGTTGAATGACTTCTTAGTTGAGGATTGTGGCAACTGTGTGGTACAAGTTAGCCCGTGTTTTGGGCCGTGTGCCTACCCGTGTGCGTCGAATTGAGCTCGACGAGCCGTGTCGAGATCGTCGAGCTGTGTCGACACCAAGTGACACGGGGTAGAGACACGGCCGTGTCCCTACCCGTGTGTCGAGTTGAGCTCGACGAGAAGTGTCGAGAGGCAACCCGAGAAGTACACGGCCAAGGACACGGCCATGCACACGGCCGTGTCATGTGGACACGGGTCGGGACACGGGCGTGTCCCAACCCGTGTCAAGTATTGACCGACTTGGAAACTGCCGTTGCCGCTTCGCCAGGCAGGACACGGGTAAGGACACGGCCGTGTCCCTACCCGTGTCACATTTTATATATATAGGGGACAGAAAACCCTAGCCGTTTTCATGCTCTTTTCATCCCCTAATTCCTGTCGAGAACTCCTGTGAGAGGGAAAACTGCAGAAGCAATTTTACCAAAGGAGATCCGCCATCGCGTGGAAAGAGAAGATGCCGCCAAGGAGAACTACGAGATCCATGGCTAGAAATGGTGTACCGCTGGAGCCAATGTGAGTTTCCTACCCTCTCCCTTGGTGCTAGATCTTAGATATTTAGGAGAGACAATCGGTTCAAGAGAGCTTGATGGAGAGGAGAAGATTTCTAGGTTAGGCCATGTTAGAACTTGTGTTCTAGACTTTAGATCTCTTCAACCCTTCCCCTTTTTCTTCAATATGACGATGGGTTGGATGTTTTCGTGAGGAGTTTATGGCCTCTGAGGAGTTAAATAAGGGAGGAGAATATTTCTGGAAAATTTAGGAACGATCGCCTTGAGGAGAGAAGACGAACCGATGCCGTTCATTTTCCTTTAAGATGCGCGCAGAATCTGTATTCTGCGCGCAGCAATCTTCTAGGCCATTTTCCACCGTGGATACGGCCAGATCTGGGCTTTCGGCTAAACACGAAAGTTGAAGCCCTTGGAAATACCTTTCCAACGAGTGGTTGCACGACTTCAGGTGATGTCTGTGGCCCCGGGAAAACCTAATCGAGTTGCTGTCCAGTACTAATCCTGCACTTAAAAATCTGGGTTTTATAACATTTGGATTTGGATTCGGAGAAACTAATATCACAGGTAACTCTGAGGCTTGGAAATAATTAATTCAGTTGCATAATGATGAAGATTTATTAATCGGACTCCATGTGATCGAATCGTAAGAAGATAGTATACTTGAATGATTTGACTTGTTAAAGCTAGTAGATTTTTATACATATGCATCTTGATATATTGTGTTGAAATCACCTGATATGACATATAGAAGGATAACTCATGGCCATGTGAATGTTGAATAGTGGATTGAACTTGGTAGTCCAATACTTAGAGCGTCGCCTTCCTATGGGTAGCATTGTGTAAGTTTGTAAGAGCGGTGTTGACCGCCACCTGTTTTGGTTGTGTCGTGATAAGGTGTGGATGGATGGTTGGACTGTGTCCTCGTGCTCACTCCGAGGCCCCTTCCGTGGTATGATGAGGTTGTGAATTGCATGTGGTGTGAGTCGACACCGCGGTGTCGTAATCCTGGGTTAAGGATAGTGTGGCAGGTCTACGGGCTCGCCAGTCGTCACACCGACGGGAGTTGGCAGTTAGACTTGGTCGGTTTGGGCTGTGTCCTCGGTGTTCACGTCCCGAGGCCCCTCCGGCCATGTGAACGGTTGGGCTGTGTCCTCGTGCTTTCTTCCGAGGCCCCTTCCGGGTCACGCAAGGCCAGTTTGGGCTGTGTTCTTGGTGCACATCTACCCAAGACCCCGCTGGGCCATAGTACGCAGGGGCTCCGCTGTTGTGTTCTTAGCGTTGAGGCGTACGGAGGCCTAGGTGAAGTAGTGTGATACCCGCCTAGTAGTAGAAGTGCCCGTTCTACTGTCACCCGCCTGGCCACGGCGGCTGATGCTGAGAGGTTAGCTACCTGCTCGAAAAGTGGGAACTATAGTCTGTGTCGACATAGCAATTGCATGGGTGTGCATGGGTGAGTCATTGCATAGCATTCATAGCATTTCATATCATTGCACCACAAGATCCTCATCGTATAAGTTTGTATGGGCACTCTTATACGATGAGTTACTTTTATGTACCCGATTCTTAACTTATAAGTTTGTATGGGCATTCTTTAAGTTAAGTTACTTTCCTGCTGTTACTTGTACTTGCTAGTTTAGTGTAGCTCTTACTTAAATGCTGAATATGATGTTGTTACTCTTACATTACCTTGCCACCTGCTTGTACTTCCTTTACTTGCATACTTATTATATACTATACTCTTGTTCCTTTTCTCCCCCGGTGCGAGGAGTCGCCGGGGAGCGGATGTGAAACCACTTAGTCGTTTCGACTAACGGTTGCTACGTCTTCCTTTTTAGGAGGTCACGCCGCAGGTAGAGCAGCCGCAGACTACGCAGCAGGACAGCCAGGCCAGGACGACAGGGCCTGATGTGACGGTGCCGTCGATACCGTCTGTTACTGATGTTAGTGTTTTGCTTACTCTGATGTAGCCCGTTTGGGCAATGATTAGCTGTACTCTGATATTTTGTAGAAGCATGTTTAGCTTCTCCTTATTGATGTTTTGGACTTTATATACTTAGTGTGGATTTTGACTTCTCTTGCTTATTTATTTGGTTGGGTTGGCATGATATATTGATATGGTTTCAGCCGGCGGAATAGGCGTCTTGTGGTACAGGTTAGCCCGTGTGCTAATGCTACCGCAAGGCGGCTGTTCGGGCATAAGACTCCCCCTTCGTGCCGTGTTTTGGATCCGGGAGGGGGGGTCTCACAAATGGTATCAGTTTGCCACGATCCTCAACTAAAGAAGTCATTCAACAATGGTGCCACCCCCGTTTGGTTAGTCAGTTTGGGGACAAACTGACTTAGCGGAAGCAGTGGTGTGCCCATATGTAATTCACATTAAGTTTGTCCAACTTGACCTTAAGTTTAGCCAACCTGACCACAAATTTGTCGTGTATGTGTAGGTTCCACTGCATGTTGAGCCGATGGGGGGTACTCCTACCCCTCCCATACCCACTCAGTTCCAACAGTCTGAGTTGGGGCAAACGCTTACCGCCATTCTTGATGCTTTTAAGGCATAGCAGGCTCCGGTTGCAACAACAAGCCCCGAGCTCCAACTGGCTGAGCACCTTCCGGGCTCTCTCCCCTCCCGTCTACCTTGGACGGAGTCAGCCGTACGTACAGAGGAATGGCTAGACACGATAGAAGAGTTGCTGGCTGGTATCCGTTGCCCGGCCAACATGGCAGTGACATTGGCAGTGTCCGTCTTGGACTTACATGCGAAGAGGTGGTGGAAGTCCCTCATGGGCTCTACCTTCCAAGGCCGGATCTACACAGAGATAAGTTGGAGTGAATTCTTGGGTGTTTTCTTGGAGCACTTTATCCTACATCGGCCCGAGATGAGCTTGAGCAGAGGTTCCTTCTACTAAAGCAGGGATCAAAGTCGGTTACAGAATACCAGCGGGAATTCCAGCATCTCGCAAGGTTCGCAGACTCTTATGAGTTGGATGACAGAGGTTATGCCAAGCGCTTCTATAAAGGGCTGCGAGATCCCTAAGGCAGTCCCTTTTGTTTTATAGCGGATGGTAGCTTGGCAGAGATCATTGATATGGCGAAAAGATTGGAGGCGGACCACCTGGGTTGTAGTAAGAGGCCTGCGGAGTACGTGATGGAAGCCGGCCCAAGTAATAGAAGGAGACGGGACTTCAGAGGAGGAAGAGGTTATCAAAGAGGTGGCGGGCGTGTCCACCGAAACTATAGGGTGGAGCATCCAGTTCCGCAGCCGCCTGCGTTGCCTCCACCCCCACAGCATCAGCGATTTCAACAACCTGAAGGGCGTCGTGGTCTGTGTGTGCTTCGAATGCAACCAGCCGGGCCACATCCGGCGTTTTTGCCCGCAGCTATATGGGAACGCCCCTCCTGCCCTCCCTCCTGCTCTCCCTCCTGCTCTCCCTCCAGCAGCTCCACGAGGGCGGGGATATATGCGCGGTCGAGGACGAGGACCGCCAAGAGGAAACCCCGGACCGGTCGGGATCAGTGTACGCGCTTGACATGGCGCAGGAAAGGAACCCACAAGATGTGATTGCAGGTATGATTTAATTAATTTACATATTTGCATGATCTAGCTTGAATTTATTAGAACTTACTAGCCACTAGCAATAAGTTTGGTTGTTGGTACTTAGGCACCGTGATTATTGGCGGGAAGACAGCCTATGCGCTGTTCGATACCGGTGCCTCACACTCCTTTGTGTCCGAGGATTTCATAAAAGACATGGGGGATGTACAGTACTTCACTGGCATAGCCCGACGTGTACGCCTTCCGGACGGCTCAGAGATGATCGCAACCGCCAAGTGCGAGTTGGAGTTATTTATTGATGGGAAGGCCTTTGATACGCCGGCCACGGTTCTTGAGAATGCCGGAGTTTGACATCATTTTGGGCATGGCATGGCTGGACTGGCACTTCGCGAGGATCGACTGCGCGGAGAAACGGATCTATTTGAGGCATGGAGACTCTGACGTCATCTTCCAAGGTATTGGCTTCGCGCCACGTATGATATTATCTTCTATTCAGGCTGTAAAGGCTCATATGAAGGGGGATGAGGTCTTCATGATCTGGTTCGAGTTGAAGGAAGCAGCGTTGGAATTAAAGGATGTACGGGTAGTGCGGGATTTTCCTGAGGTATTTCCTGAGAAGCTACCAGGATTACCTCCGCATAGAGAGGTTGACTTACAGATCAATCTAATACCAGGTGCCAAGCCTGTATCCAAGGCTCCGTACAGAATGGCTCCGAAAGAACTCGCGGAGTTTAGAGTTCAATTGCAAGAACTGGTGGATTCAGGGTTCGTTCGCCCCAGTTCATCACCATGGGAGCCCCTGTGCTGTTCGTGAAGAAGAAGGATGGAACACTGCGATTGTGCATAGATTATCGGGAACTCAATCGGTTGACGGTGCGGAACACTTATCCACTACCGCGGATCGATGAGTTGTTCGATCAACTAGTTGGGAGCACATTGGTTTTCTAAATTGGATTTGCGCTCCGGGTACTATCAGTTGAGGATACATGAGGGGGACATTCAGAAAACAGCATTCAGTTCGAGATAATGGTTTGTATGAGTTCACAGTAATGCCGTTTGGGCTCACAAATGCCCCTTCGGCCTTCATGAGTTTGATGAACAAGGTGTTTGAACCGTATTTGGACATCTTCGTCATTGTTTTCATCATCGACGACCATCTTGGTCTAACTCAAAGACGGAGGAGGAGCATGTCGAGCACCCTGACCTTGGTTTTGAAGAAATTGAAGGAGCATGCCTGTATGCCAAGTTTAGCAAGTGTGAATTCTGGCTTAAGGAGGTTGCCTTCTTGCTTGGGCATGTGATCAGTGGAGCAGGGTTAGCAGTGGATCCAGCAAAGGTGCGGGCCGTGAAGGAGTGGTCGCCATTGAAGTCGGCGGCTGATGTACGAAGCTTTCTTGGACTTGCTGGCTACTACCCGCAAGTTCGTGAAAGGTTTTTCCAAGATTTCCCTTCCTCTTACCTCCTTGACGAAGAAGGGTGTGCCATTTGATGTGGACACCTCAATGTGAAGAGGCATTTCAAAGAATTGAAAGATAGGCTTACCTCCGCCACCCATCCTTGCACTTCCGTCTGGGAAGGAAGGATTCCAAGTTTACACGGACGCATCATATCAAGGGATAGGAGCGGTGCTGATGCAGCACGGGCATGTGATCGCTTATGCTTCAAGGCAGTTAAAGAAACATGAAATCAATTACCCGGTTCATGATTTGGAGTTGGGGAGCAGTGGTGTTCGCTTTGAAAGTCTGGAGGCATTATTTATATGGCGTGCACTGCGAGATCTTTTCCGATCACAAAAACTTGAAGTATGTTCACACTCAGAAGGAGTTGAACCTGAGACAACGGCGGTGGTTGGAATTTTTTATTGCGACTACGAGTTCACACATGAACTACCACCCCCGGGAAAGCGAACTCGGTAGCCGATGCCTTGAGTAGAAAAGTGCCAGGCTCTAGCCCAGAGTCTCGGCTGATGAGTATGGAGTTGGCTCGGATGATCGAGGAGATGGAAATTACTCTAGTATTCAAGATCCTTCGGCAGAGTATGCGGAGTATTTTGGCAACATGAGCATAGTTTGTGATATCCGAGACCGGATTCGGGTGGAGCAAGGAATGGATGCGTCCTTGGCCCCGGCAATCAAGGCAATTGAAGATAGGGACCACCGATGAGTACACACTCAAAGACGGCCTCGTTTATTTTCGTGGCCGACTTTATATTCCCAGGGCGGCAAAATTCGGGAGGATATCTTGAGAGAGGCACATTCCTCTCAATATTCAGTGCACCCTGGTATTGCTAAGATGTACGCCGGATTGCGGAAGACCATGTGTTGGCCGGGAATGAAAGAAGGATGTTCGCTACTATGTTACACATTGCGAAGCTTGCCAAAGAGTGAAGGCTGAATGCAGGAGTCCCGGTGGTTTGTTGCAGTCGCTGCCCATCCCCGAATGGAAGTTCGAGGATATCTCCATGGACTTTGTTCATGGGTTACCTCGTTCCCCGCTCCGGAATGATTCGGTGTGGGTTATTGTGGATCGACTAACAAAGGTGGCCCCGGTTCATTCCAATGAAGAAGGAAGCACACGTGGGTGTTTTGGTACGGCCTTTTTGTGGAGTAATTTGTACGGTATCATGGCGTGCCCAAGACAATTGTTTCGGATAGGGATGGTCGGTTTACATCCAATGAGTGGAAGGCGTACAGGCGTATTTGGGTCTCACGCCTAACCTTTAGTACCGCATTTCATCCACAGACTGACGACGGCAGTCTGAAAGGACCATCAGGACACTGAAGATTTATTGAGGTTATGCGTGCTGAACAGAGGAGAGCCATGGGAAAGGCTCTTGCCCCTGGTGGAATTCTCCTATAATAAGCCATCAGGCGAGCTTCGGCATGGCGCCCCATGAAGCCCTTTACGGAAGAAGGTGCAGACTCCCTTGTCTTGGGTGCAAGATGAAGATCCGAAGGCATTGGGAAACGAATACATAGATGATACTGATGCGCGGTCAGATTGATACGGGATCGCATGTTGGAGGCTCAAAGTCGACAGGCGAAATATTACAACAAAAAGCACCGGATGGTGGAGTTCCAGGTGGGCGAAAAAGTGTTCCTTAAGATTCGGGCGATGCATGGAGTGTCACGGGTGCGGGGAGTGAAAAAGCTCAGCCCAAGGTATGTTGGGCCTTATACTATATTGGAAAGAATTGGCCCGTTGGCCTATCGGTTGGAGTTACCCACCAGAACTAGAAAATCTCCATGACGTGTTCCATGTGTCGTCGCTCGCTCGAAAAGCACTGTTGCGGCCCGACCAGTATATTCCCACTACTGATGGTGCAGTGGCATCAGATAGGTCTGTGCGACTAGAGCCTGTGCGGATTGTTGACAGCGAGACAAGACATTACGCCGCAAAAGTGTCCCCTTATGAAGGTGCAATGGATGAACCATGGGAAGGAGGAGTACACATGGGAGCCATTGGATTTAATGCAGCAACGCTACCCGGAGTTGTTTGCTCAAGGTAAATTTTATTTAAAAGCAAGTGTTTAATTTTCTCTGTCATGCTTTCCTCCCCACAGCCTAAGCTGATTTCGGGGACGAAATCTTTTATTTTGTTTATAGGATTTGTAACGTCCCGAATCGCTCTAGGCCCCTATGGTGTGTGTGTTTTCAGTCAGGAGGGCTGACTTGAGTCCTGAGAGTGCAGGGAATTGGACTGCACTTGTGGGGAAGTGGAGAATCAGTGTAAAGAGGGACACGGGTAGGGACACGGCCGTGTGCCTACCCGTGTGCGTCGAGTTGAGCTCGACGACCCGTGTCGAGATCGTCGAGCTGTGTCGACACCAAGGGACAACGGGTAGGGACACGGCCGTGTGCCTCCCGTGTGCGTCGAGTTGAGCTCGACGACCCGTGTCGAGACCGTCGAGCTGTGTCGACACCAAGGGACACGGGTAGGGACAACGGCCGTGTGCCTACCCGTGTGCGTCGAGTTGAGCTCGACGACCCGTGTCGAGATCGTCGAGCTGTGTCGACACCAAGGGACACGGGTAGGGACAACGGTCGTGTGCCTACCCGTGTGCGTCAAGTTGAGCTCGACGACCCGTGTCGAGATCGTCGAGCTGTGTCGACACTAAGTGACACGGGTTATGACACGGCCGTGTCCCTACCCGTGTGTGTCGAGTTGAGCTCGACGAGAAGTGTCGAGATGCAACCCGAGAAGTACAGGCCAAGGACACGCCAGGCACACGGCCGTGTCATGTGGACACGGGTCGGGACACTGGGCGTGTCCCAACCCGTGTCAAGTTATTGAATCGACATGGAAACTGTTTTGCCCCCGCTTCGCCAGGCAGGACACGGGTAAGGACACGGCCGTGTCCCTACCCGTGTCACACATTTTATATATATATAGGGACAGAAAACCCTAGCCGTTTTCATGCTCTTTTCATCCCCTAATTCCTGTGAGAACTCCTGTGAGAGGAAAACTGCAGAAGCAAGTTTTACCAAAGGAGATCCGCCATCGCCGTGAAAGAGAAGATGCCGCCAAGGAGAACTACGAGATCCTGCTAGAATGGTGGTACCGCTGGAGCCAATGTGAGTTTCCCACCCTCTCCCTTGGTGCTAGATCTTAGATATTTAGGAGAGACATCGTTCAAGAGAGCTTGATGGAGAGGAGGAAGATTTCTAGGTTAGGCCATGTTAGAACTTGTGTTCTAGACTTTAGATCTCTTCAACCTTCCCTTTTTTCTTCAATATGACGATGGTGGATGGTTTCGTGAGGAGTTTATGGCCTCTGAGTTTGAATAAGGGAGGAGAATATTTCTGGAAAATTTACGAACGATCGCCTTGAGGAGGAAGACGAACCGATGCGTTCATTTTCCTTTAAGATGCGCGCAGAATCTGTATTCTGCGCGCAGCAATCTTCTAGGCCATTTTTCCGATGGATAAGGCCAGATCTGGCTTTCGGCTAAACACGAAAGTTGAAGCCCTTGGAAATACCTTTTCCAACGAGTGGTTGCACGACTTCAGGTGATGTCTGTGGCCCCGGGAAAACCTAATCGAGTTGCTGTCCAGTACTAAACCCTGCACTTAAAAATCTGGGTTTATAACATTTGGATTGGATTCGGAGAAACTAATATCACAGGTAACTCTGAGGCTTGGATAAACTTTTATGAATAATTAATTCAGTTGCATAAATGATGAAGATTATTATATCGGACTCCATGTGATCGAATCGTAAGATAGTATACTTGAATGATTTGACTTGTTAAAAGCTAGTAGATTTTTATACATATGCATCTTGATATATTGTGTTTGAAATCACCTGATATGACATTAGAAGGATAACTCATGGCCATGTGAATGTTTGAATAGTGGATTGAACTGGTAGTCCAATACTTAGAGCGTCGCCTTCCTATGGGTAGCATTGTGTAAGTTTGTAAGAGCGTGTTGACCGCCACCTGTTTTGGTTGTGTCGTGATAAGGTGTGGATGGATGGTTGGACTGTGTCCTCGTGCTCACTCCGAGGCCCCTTCCGTGGTATGATGAGGTTGTGAATTGCATGTGGTGTGAGTCGAACACGCGGTTGTCGTAATCCTGGGTTAAGGATGTGTGGCAGGTCTACGGGCTCGCCAGTCGTCACACCGACGGAGTTGGCTGTTAGACTTGGTCGGTTTTGGGCTGTGTCCTCGGTGTTCACGTCCCAGGCCCCTCCGGCCATGTGACGGTTGGGCTGTGTCCTCTTGCTTTCTTCCGAGGCCCCTTCCGGGTCACGCAAGGGCCAGTTCGGGCTGTGTTCTTGGTGCACATCTACCCAAGACCCCGCTGGCCATAGTACGCATGGGCTCCGCTGTTGTGTTCTTAGCGTTGAGGCTACGGAGGCCTAGGTGAAGTATGTGATACCCGCCTAGTAGTAGAAGTGCCGTTCTACTGTCACCGCCTGGCCACGGCGGCTGATGCCTGAGAGGTTAGCTACCTGCTCGAAAAGTGGGAACTATAGTCTGTGTCGACATAGCAATTGCATGGTGTGCATGGGTGAGTCATTGCATAGCATTCATAGCATTTCATATCATTGCACCACAAGATCCTCATCGTATAAGTTTGTATGGGCACTCTTATATGATGAGTTACTTTTATGTAACCCGATTCTTAACTTATAATTTTGTATGGACATTCTTATAAGTTAAGTTACTTTCCTGCTGTTACTTGTACTTGCTAGTTTAGTGTAGCTCTTTACTTAAATGCTGAATATGATGTTGTTACTCTACATTACCTTGCCACCTGCTGCTTGTACTTCCCTTTACTTGCATACTTATTATATACATACTCTTGTCCTTTTTCCTCCGCCCGGTGCCGAGGATCGCCGGGGGAGCGGATGTGAAACCACTTAGTCGTTTCGACTAACGGTTGCTACGTCCTTCCTTTTTGGAGGTCACGCCGCAGGTAGAGCAGCCGCAGACTACGCAGCAGGACAGCCAGGCCAGGACGACAGGGCCTGATGTGACGGTGCCGTCGATACGTCTGTTACTGATGTTAGTGTTTTGCTTACTCTGATGTAGCCCGTTGTGGCAATGATTTCTGTACTCTGATATTTGTAGAACATGTTTAGCTTCTCCTTATTGATGTTTTGGACTTTTATATACTTTGTGGATTTTGAATTCTCTTGCTTATTTATTTTTGGGTTGGTTGGCATGATATATTGATATGGTTTCAGCCGGCGGAATAGGCGTCTTGTGGTACAGGTTAGCCCGTGTGCTAATGCTACCGCAAGGCGGCTGTTCCGGGCATAAGACTCCCCCTTCGTGCCGTGTTTTGGGATCCGGAGGGGGGTCTTACAAATGGTAGCTGGGCTGTTCCTCTCAATATTCAGTGCACCCTGGTATTGCTAAGATGTACGCCGGATTGCGGAAGAACCATGTGTTGGCCGGGAATGAAGAAGGGATGTTCGCTACTATGTTACACATTGCGAAGCTTGCCAAAGAGTGAAGGCTGAATGCAGGAGTCCCGGTGGTTTGTTGCAGTCGCTGCCCATCCCCGAATGGAAGTTCGAGGATATCTCCATGGACTTTGTTCATGGTTACCTCCCGTTCCCGCTCCGGGAATGATTCGGTGTGGGTTATTGTGGATCGACTAACAAAGTTGGCCCGGTTCATTCCAATGAAGAAGGAACCACACGTGGGTGTTTTGGTACGCCTTTTGTGTGAGCAATTTGTACGGTATCATGGCGTGCCCAAGACAATTGTTTCGGATAGGGATGGTCGGTTTACATCCAATGAGTGGAAGGCAGTACAGGCGTATTTGGGCTCACGCCTAACCTTTAGTACGCATTTCATCCACAGACTGACGGGCAGTCTGAAAGGACCATCAGGACACTGGAAGATTTATGAGGTTATGCGTGCTGGACATAGGAGAGCCATGGGAAGGCTCTTGCCCCTGGTGGGATTCTCCTATAATAATAGCCATCAGGCGAGCATCGGCATGGCGCCCCATGAAGCCCTTTACGGAAGAAGGTGCAGGACTCCCTTGTCTTGGGTGCAAGATGAAGATCCGAAGGCATTGGAAACGAATACATAGATGAACTGATGCGGCGGTCAGATTGATAACGGATCGCATGTTGGAGGCTCAAAGTCGACAGGCGAAATATTACAACAAAAGCAACAAACGGATGGTGGAGTTCCGGTGGGCGAAAAAGTGTTCCTTAAGATCGTCCGATGCATGGATGTGTCACGGGTGCGGGAGTGAAAAAAGCTCAGCCCAAGGTATGTTTGGCCTTATACTATATTGGAAAGAATTGGCCCCGTTGGCCTATCGGTTGGAGTTACCACCAGAACTAGAAAATCTCCATGACGTTTCCATGTTTCGTCGCTTCGAAAAGCACTGTTGCGGCCCGACCAGTATATTCCCACTACTGATGGTGCAGTGGCATCAGATAGGTCTGTGCGACTAGAGCCGGTGCGGATTGTTGACAGCGAGACAAGTACTTTGCGCCGCAAAAGTGTACCCTTGGTGAGGTACTATGGTCGAATCATGGGAAGAAGAGTACACGTGGGAGCCAATGGATTTAATGCAGCAACGCTACCCGGAGTTGTTTTGCTCAAGTAATCTTATTTAAAAGCATATGTTAAATTTTCCTGTTATGCTCTTCTCCCCATAGCCTAAGCCTGATTTCGGGGACGAAATCTTTTATTTTGTTTATAGGATTTGTAACGTCCCGAATCGCTCTAGGCCCCTAGTGTTGTGTTTTGAGTCAGGAGTTGACTTGAGTCCTGAGAGTGCAGGGAATTGGACTGCACTTGTGGAGAAATGGAGAATCAGTGTAAAAAAGGAGGTGAACACGGGTAGGGCCACGGCCGTGTGCCCTACCCGTGTGCGTCGAATTGAGCTCGACGAGCCGTGTCGAGATCGTCGAGCTGTGTCACCCACCAAGTGACACGGGTAGGGACCACGGCCCGTGTGCCTACCCGTGTGCGTCGGTTGAGCTCGACGACCCGTGTCGAGATCGTCGAGCTGTGTCGACACCAAGTGACACGGGTAGAGACACGGCCGTGTCCCTACCCTTGTGCGTCGAGTTGAGCTCGACGAGAAGTGTCGAGAGGCAACCCGAGAAGTACACGGCCAAGGACACGGCCATGCACACGGCCGTTGTCATGTGGACGACGGTCGGGACACGGGCGTGTCCAACCCGTGTCAAGTATTGAACGACATGGAAACTGTCGTTGCCGCTTCGCCAGGCAGGATACGGGTAAGGACACGGCCGTGTCCCTACCCGTGTCACATTTTATATATATAGGGGAGAGAAAACCCTAGCCGTTTTCATCCCCATTTCTTCCCCTAAGTCCTGTGAGAGCTCTTGGTGAGAGGAAAACTGCAGGAGCAAGTTCTACCGAAGGAGATCCGCCATCGCCGTGAAAGAGAAGATGCCGCCAAGGAGACTACGCGATCCATGGCCGAAATGGTGGTACCGCTGCTGAGCCAACGTGAGTTTCCTACCCTCTCCCTTGGTGCTAGATCTATAGTTTATGCCTTAGGAGAGACATCGACTCAAGAGAGTCTTGATGGAGAGGAGAAGATCTCTAGGTTAGGCCATGTTAGAACTTGTGTTCTAGACTTTAGATCTCTTCAACCCTCCCCCCTTTTCTTCAATATGACAATGGTGGATGGTCTCGTGAGGAGTTTATGGCCTTTGGGTTGAATAAGGGAGGAGAACATTTCTGGAAAATTTAGGAAGGATCGCTTGAGGAAGAAGACGGACCGATGCCGTCCAATTTTTCTTTAAAAAGTGCGGTGCAGAATCTGTATTCTGCGCGCAGCGGACTTCGTGGCCATTTTTATTATGCTATGGCCAGATATGGGCTTTCGGCTTACACACGAAAGTTGAAGCCCTTGAAAATATCTTTCCAACGATGGTTGCACGACTTCTGGCGAAGTCTGTAGCCACGGGAAAGTCTAACACGAAAATGGTGTTTAATAAACCTCGTATGCAGAAACTGTGTTCTGTACGCAGCGGACTTCAAGTCCATTTCAAATAGGATAATGTCAAATCTGGTTTGAGCTCTGAATATGAAAGATGTTGTCTATGGAAATACCTTTCCATCGAGGGGTTACACGACTTCACCGGATTCCTGTAGCCTCGGGAATCTCCGGTCGAAGTTGCTGTCCAGACTATTCCTGCACTTAAAAATCTGGGTTTATAAATATTTGGATTTGGATTCGGTGAAACTAATATTACAGGTAACCTTGAGGCTTGGATAAACTCTTATGAATAATTAATTCAGTTGCATAAATGATGAAGATTATTAATCGGATTTCATGTGATAGAATTGTAAGATAGTATACTTGAATGATTTGACTGGTTAGAAGTTAGTAGATTTTTATACATGTGCATCTTGATATATTGTGTTGAAATCACCTGATATGACATATAGAAGGATAACTCATGGCCATGTGATTGTTGAATAGTGGATTGAATTTGGTAGTCCAATACTTAGAGTGTCGTCTTCTTATGAGTAGTGTTATGTGAGTTTGTAAGTGCGGTGTTGACCGCCACTTGTTTTGGTTGTGTTGAGATGAGGTGTGGATGGATGGTTGGGCTGGGCCCTCGTGTTTGCTTCCGAGGCCCCTTCCATGTTATGTTGATGTGGTATTTGCATGTGGTGTGAGTCGACACGCGGTGTCGTAATCCCGGGTTAAGGATAGTGTGGCAGGTCTACGGGCTCGCCAGTCGTCACACACCGACGGAGTTGGCAGTTAGACTTGGTCGGTTTGGGCTGTGTCCTCGGTGTTCACGTCCAGGCCCCTCCGACCATGTGAACGGTTGGGCTGTGTCCTCGTGCTTTCTTCCGAGGCCCCTTCCGGTCACGCAAGGCCAGTTCGGGCTGTGTTCTTGGTGCACATCTACCCAAGACCCCGCTGGGCCATAGTACGCATGGGCTCTCCGCTGTTGTGTTCTTAGCGTTGAGGCGTACGGAGGCCTAGGTGAAGTAGTGTGATACCCGCCTAGTAGTAGAAGTGCCCGTTCTACTGTCACCCGCCTGGCCACGACGGCTGATGCCTGAGAGGTTAGCTACCTGCTCGAAAAGTGGGAACTATAGTCTGTGTCGACATAGCAATTGCATGGGTGTGCATGGGTGAGTCATTGCATAGCATTCATAGCATTTCATATCATTGCACCACAAGATCCTCATCGTATAAGTTTGTATGGGCACTCTTATACGATGAGTTACTTTTATGTAACCCGATCCTTAACTTATAAGTTTGTATGGCATTCTTATAAGTTAAGTTACTTTCCTGCTGTTACTTATACTTGCTAGTTTAGTGTAGCTCTTACTTAAATGCTGAATATGATGTTGTTACTCTTACATTACCTTGCCACCTGCTTGTACTTCCTTTACTTGCATACTTATTATATACTATACTCTTGTTCCTTTTCTCCGCCCGTGCCGAGGAGTCGCCGGGGAGCGGATGTGAAACTACTTAGTCGTTTCGACTACGGTTTGCTACGTCTTCCTTTTTAGGAGGTCACGCCGCAGGTAGAGCAGCCGCAGACTACGCAGCAGGACAGCCAGCCAGGACGACAGGGCCTAATGTGACGGTGACCGTCGATACCGTCTGTCACTGATGTTAGTGTTTTGCTTACTCTGATGTAGCCCGTTTGGGCAATGATTAGCTGTACTCTGATATTTTGTAGAAGCATGTTTAGCTTCTCTTTATTGATGTATTTGGACATCTTCGTCATTGTTTCATCGACGACATCTTGGTCTACTCAAAGACGGAGGAGGAGCATGTCGAGCACCTGACCTTGGTTTTGAAGAAATTGAAGGAGCATGCCTGTATGCCAAGTTTAGCAAGTGTGAATTCTGGCTTAAGGGGTTGCCTTCTTGGTGCATGTGATCAGTGGAGCAGGGTTAGCATGGATCCAGCAAAGGGTGCGGGCCGTGAAGAGTGGTCGCGCTTGAAGTCGGCGGCTGATGTAC